>OY986437.1:220699726-221249726 GCA_963920525.1 Dichetophora obliterata | reverse complement strand
TAGGAGGGAATGAGCCTTGGAGATGATATGATTTAAATGAGAACTAAAACTGTGCCCGGAATCAAAGATCACGCCTAAGTCACGAAGTTGAGATAATCCTACAAGCATAGTGTTATCAAAAGTGTAACTAAATAAAATTTTAGAATTACTCTTGTCAAACAAAACAACAAAACATTTACTAACATTCAGTGATACATAATTGATTTAGTTTGAACCAAGAAAACACATTAGCGAGATCTGACCGAAGATTGCATTGCCACTAAATTTTTAATTGTAATTACCGTTATAATGAAAGAAATTTAAATTACCACTAAAATTTCAAAAATTTTTTACACAGTTAAAAATCTTGGACTAAATTTTAAAATTTTTTGGATTACATATTTTAAATTTTAAAATTTTTCAATCCAAAAAAGATTAGTTTTCAATCCGAAAAAAGTTTAAAAAGGCTATACAAATACTTGATATAAAAAACTTTTCTGACCAGTTCATGATTTGAACACACGTCCTCTGTCGTGCTGGTCCAACACCTTATCCAGTCATCCATCTCATTTTTTAAGAAATATACCCTGATTTTGCTTTATAACGAGTGCAAGTAAGCAAGCGAATAGAAAAGTGGATTCGAGACCCAGCTAAATTAAAGTAAAATAAAAAAATGTTCTGACCAGTTCGTGATTTGAACACACGTCCTCTGATTTGTTGGTCCAATACCTTATCCACTCGTCCAACTCAATTATTAACATAGTTTCGCTTTTTTTGCATCATTTCGAATGCAAGTAAGTTCTTTTCAGGAACGTGGGTTTGAGACCCAGCTAAATTAAACTAATGTTTGGATTAAAAAGTAGTACTTTTTGGATTAAAAATTATTTCAAACCAAAGTTTGGATTAAAAAGCAGTCCAACAATTTTAAACGTGAGGGGAATGAAAAAGTCATTACCTAAATAATAAAAAGTTTCAGTTTTTACATTCCACATAAATGTTTTTAACAAGACACTGTCAACCGAAACGAAATCCTGTTGCTTCCATGATTTGCTTATCAACATGTTGCTACTTTTGCTACGCCATAAACCAATAATATCAAAACAAAATTATAGCCCAACGAATAATATATAGGACAAATAATGTGTTGAATTTTTTTGATATCAATGTTTCAAAGCAAAGAAAGGATTTTTATATGATACAGTTACTTTTTCTCCAACCCACTATGCATAAGATAGTTACCGATGGTGCGCATCTCTTGTTAGTTTTTGTTATATTTTGTTACAATTCAGCTAGTAAATTTGTGGATTCTAAAAATATGTTTTCTATTGACCAGATATGTGTTTGCATCTATTTACTTTGCTGTGACCACAGTTCATGTGTTAGTTATTGTTTGTATGTTAGTGGGAAGGGCCAGAAATAAATTCAGACCATGTCATTTAATCAATATAATAATAATTTTTCTATTTCAAACCCAGTATAGAACTATTTAAAGCGTGTGCTTTTACTTATGCGTGACATTTTTTACCCAAACACACTTTTAAGTTAAGATAGACACTACGTTTTACGTTTTGAACACAAATGTGTTATTGTCTCCCGAAAATATTTCATGTGTTTTTCTTTTAATATGTTGTGCCTTAAAACAAATACGAAAATAAAAATGTTTCTTTTACTGGCTTTAAGGTTTTTTGGATCTATGTTAAAATATTGGAAGAGTTTTATTCCATTAAGTTTTGCACATATTTTAATCGCTAAAATGGTTTTATAGGCATCAACAATTATTTTGGATATATCATAATTATTATTAAAAGCACTCATTGTTACAGAGCATTGTTTATGCTATTTATAAACGTTTAATTATGATTTTAGCATCTTGGCAAAGTATTTATATTGACTATGTGCATAGTCTATGTTTATATGATATGGAGATGCTAAGAAGTTAAGTGGATGCAAAGCATATTTATGACTAGCAAATAATAAGAAGAACGAAATTTTTTTACGACTAGATTTTCCAAAGACTACAAAATATTAAGGGGAAGTTCTCATCAAAGTGACAAAAAAAAAAATTAGAAATGTTAGGTAAATGCAATGGCTGGTATCTAGACCGCCCCCTTAGATCAATTTGTTGGGTCAATGTTGATACCACAAAAGGAAAAAGCGGTTAATCAAGTTAAAGTTTTATGTGAGATATTTTTAATTGTTGCTGAAAACTGTATAAATATTTTATATTGAATTTGAGGTAAGTTCTGCCCTTACCTCAGTCAAATCAAGGTTCTAAGCATCCTCAGTCTTTACCTCAGTCAAATCAAGTTCCTAAGCATCCTTTGCACAATTTTTTCTACCACTACAACTACAAATTTTTATCACAAATTGCATGTTTTTAAGTTATTTCAATTAAAAATTAGGAAAGAAAGGATAGAACATAGGACCATGACATCGGGTTACGAACGCGATACCTCTGGGGTGAGAGTCCAGCACACTACCACTTGAGTATTATGTAGAAAGAATTATGTAGAAAGTTGACAATATTTTGTTGATGTTATAAAAAAATATACATTACATATATTTAGGATTATGGTTGAGAGCGTGGTATAATTATTTGACAAGGTAGTAGCGTAAACTGGCTTTTTTCTCACTAACGGCGATGGGTAGTTGTCAAAATTAGCTGTTCATGCAATTAATCAAAGAAATGTGGAAAAATAAACAACGACTTAAACATAGCTAGTCAATAGCAGCAAACTAAAACATTCCAATAAACTTCGCGAACAAATTTAATGAATCAAAGAAAAGTTAAAAATAAGCACATAGCTAGTCAACAGCAGCCATCTACAACTACTTTAGCTGTTTTTGACAACTACCAATCGCTAAAAAACTGTCACGGCTACCTTGTCACATAATTATACCATGAATGAGAGTAATTTAAACATACTTAATAAATTTGTGTGAACTTAAAAAAAATCGGAATTGTTATACGCTTTAATTTAATGGCCTGTTCTTACCAGATAACTTAAGGATGAATAGTCAAATAAAAAAATTAATTTTCGACTTTTCATTTTTTTTTTATTATTCAATGAACGATGTTTTGGAAGTCAATTTTTTTGCCTAAATAATCGATTAAAATCGGTATTTCGACTCTTTTTCATTATCTCTTACATCATTTTTATACACTGAGAATAATAGAAATAATATAAAAAAAAAATAAAAGAAAAGAGTTCAAAATGTGCTGTCCTCAATTCAATGCATATTTGAAAATAATCAAATAGTTTTTAATAAAACTTTTTTAGTATATATTGTAATCCTTGTTTTATTAAAGTTTATTAATTAAAAAAAGATAAAAACAAATTAAGAGAAAACAAACATAAAACTAAATAAATTCTTTTTGACTAGATTACAAGGAACACTTCTGTAAAAAAATGAAAGTGAATTGGAATTGAATTCACTTATAGTACGATTATTAAATAGTTTAAATTATGTTACGATATTATTTTTGTTAAACCATATGTCCTCACCAATTGAACGCAGAAAGACTAACATATTGAAATGTTTTGGCGAAAAGCGGTTGCGAAATTGGTTTGCGATAATACCTGCATGCGATAACAAGAGTTCGCAAGGTACGGACGTTGCAACTATAGGAAAAATTATTTTTGAAGTATCCCACACGGAAGGTAACTCAACTCGCATTGTATCCCATAAAAAAATTGATTTTTGTTTAATTTACGTTTTTCTGGTGGTTGTGCAAGGTAAGGCGTAGTTGAGTAGGAATTCCATCAACTTTTGTTGCAGTGTTACTCTGTTCTGTTACTCTGCTAACGGTTCGGTCAAAAAATGCATACAATATCGGCCTCAGCGATTGTTGTTTGCATGGTTGAAATGTTGAGTTATTATTATATTTTTTTTTCACTAATTCATAATTCATTTCAAAATTTTAAATATTTTTTTTATTCACCATATTTTTTAATATTAAACAATACTAATGACTTACGTATAAGTAGTTTAAATATGACAAATAGTGGCTTCAGTTTTGAAATTTTAGATTAAAAATCTTAAAAGATATTGCAAAGACTATGAAAGCAATTGCTTAGGTTTTTATATACATATTTAGCCCTATATTGTAGTTTTTATTTCATACCCTGCTACCTTGGAAAATAGATGGATGAAAGTCTATAAAAATTACAACATGTGGCTTATAAGGCTGCTGATAATTGTATTGCTACTATTCATATTTGGGGAGTATAGTAGTACGCACTAAAGAGCTGCAGGAATGTATTCGTTGCTTTTACCATTCGAAACATTCTATGAGAGCATTCCATATTCTCAAACCATTTACAAAGCGGAACGAATGCGCGCGAAACATTAATTTTGCGAAGCGAATAAATGTGCAATTCTCTTTGAGAGAGTTTTAATGAATATTGATCATCTAGTCGTTTGTAGCTGTTTTTTATGGAATGCATTCGAAGAATTGCGAATACTCTCAAATGGTTTTCATGAATTTTGGCGTTTGCTTTAGTTTTGTCTGATTCTGATCATGTCAAGTATTTTAGTTTTTGGGCAATATGAATTTAAATAATGCGATTTACAAATGAATACACAAATAGACCTTAAATTGTGATTTTAAAAATTATTTGACTTATTTATAATAGGGTTGCCACCTAATAATATGTATTTTTAAGAGTTTTAAACATCATTTATCAGTATTACGGGGTCATAATATAAAAATTCAAGATGTTGGATAGGGTTGTCACCTCATTTTTTTATTTTTACGAATTCGGGGCTGGCAAAAAATGTAATAAAAATGGGTCGCTGAATCCAAATCCGTGGTTAGAATTTCAAAATTATGTAATTTTGAAAAAGCAGGGCTGCCACCCAATATTAATTATTTTCATTAGTGACTTTTCATTTTCATTTCACTTAATATTAATTATCTTTCATTAGAGTAAAGGGGTCGCTGATTTCGAATATAAAGTCAGAATTTTAAAATGCAAGATGGTGGATAGAGTTGCCACCTCTTTTTTTTATTTTTACGAATTCGGGGCTGGCAAAAAAGGAGCACTAAAAATTGGTCGCTGAATCCGAATCCGTGGTAAGAATTTCAAAATTATATAATTTTGAAATATCAGGGTTGCCACCTAATAATATGCATTTTTAAGAGTTTTAAACATCATATACCATTATTAGGGGGTCGCTGGTTTTGAATGATTCTTAATACTTTCATAAACTTTTGTTCCTAAAATTTCATACGAAAAAAATGTTATATTTGAAAGATATTTTACTTATTTTTAAAAATTTTAAAAGGGAAAAAAGAGAATTTTTCATGTGTTTGTGGGAATTTAAACAAAAATATACTAGCAACATTACCACTACGTATAAGATATGGGTTTTCTTCATTCTTTGTTTCCAAGTGACTGACCAACAAATTTGTCCTTTAAATAAAACAAGCGAAACTGTGTTTTTTAAAAAAAATGGAAAATTCTTGGTGAACTAAAGTGTAATTCAATGATTTTTAAACATATTATCCAACTCCGATTTTCCCATATTATGATTGAAAATCAGCGACCTCCTTACACTGATAAATGGGATTCGGATTCAGTGACCATTTTTAGTATGCCATTTTTTTGCCAGCCCCAAGTTCGTAAAAATAAAAAAAGGTGGCAACCCTATCCACTATCTTGAATTTTCAAATTCTAATTTCAGATTCGAAATCAGCGACCCCCTAGCACTGATAAATGATGTTTAAAACTCTTAAAAATAATTAATATTAGGTGGCAACCCTGCTTTTTCAAAATTACATAATTTTGAAATTCTGACCACGGATTCGGATTCAGCGACCATTTTTAGTATGCCATTTTTTTGCCAGCCCCAAATTCGTAAAAATAAAAAAAGGTGGCAACCCTATCCACCATCTTGAATTTTCAAATTCTAATTTCAGATTCGAAATCAGCGACCTGATTGCAGATATCTGGTTCTTAAAAGTCCTAATACGCTTAAGCTTTTCCTACCCAAGCTTAGTCAGTCATTTGGAAATACTCTCAAAGGAATACTCTCAATTTGAGAGTATTCGTTTGAGAGTATTCCTTTGAGAGTATTCAATGTTCACAAGTGCCACATTCCATTCCATTCTAAACTCTTTGTTTGCGCTCTCCCTCTATTCGTTCCATTAATGTAGTTGCTAGCATTCGTTTCGTTATTATGAGAATGCTTTGAAACGGCTATTAACTGCAGTTGTGCAGCTCTTTAGTACGCACTATCCAATAAGAGTAAAATACTACAATTGTAGTACTTACGGCAGCGCTGGCACAAATAAGCAATTAACATTATATTGTTTTCTCAATGTTGACTGCGTTGTTGGCGAAATGAGCGAACCAGTGTTGCTCTTGTATAGCAATAATTTTTCACTAAGGGAAAACTAAGTGTTATCGATACAAACCTAATGTTTATTGTAACAAAAGCTGCGTTTTTTTATGAGAGATCAGGATCAGGATTATCGCATTTGCAAGCAGAACAAGAAATGATCCAGCAAGTGAGCTGGATAATATAAATTAATCCAATTCTATGTTTTTAAGTGTTGAGGGCTCTAAAAATTGGCAGTACTGCATTATTTGACATTTAAAAATTTTGGTAGAAATGGTGTTGCTACAGATCACATATGATCTGATCTCCCATGAAAAAAACACAGCTATTATTATATTAATTATGAATAAAAAAATTTCGCAAGAACCAAAAATAGTCGATAAATAAAATCGATTTTCGATTAATAACTGAAATCATTAATCGACTTTAATTAATCGAAAAATTTTATGAAAAATTCGACTAATCGACTTTTCGACTACTCAACTATCCATCCCTAAGATAACTGCATTGCATGCAAAATAGTGAACACAGATAAGTCTGCTATTAACTAAATTTTAGAGCGATTTCTGGGGTGTTTTTTTGCAACAAAATGTCTTGAAAATATAAAAAATCTTCAAATCAACGAAAAACTGGCTGGATTTTAATGATTTCGCATATGGCCATTTCCATCGTGTCGGACGTTTCATTCGGACGCTTCTTTTAAACATTTTTAATATGATCCAGAGATATATTTGAGAAAGGTGTTTATTATCAAAAGGCTATCTATTGATATATCAAGAAAAATATTATAAAATTTTTATTCAACTTATTTTTATACAAAATTTTTATTTTAAATATGCATTCGGACGATTCACGAAACGGAAGTCAGTTTCGGACAAAGTTCATATTATGCCTAGATCTTTAAATTTATTAGCCATACAAAAATGAGGGAAGACAACATTTTTTATTAATTTAACAAGCTTTCAGAAAAGTCATACGTCGTCTTTATTAAGCGCATAGTGTGGTCACAGTAAATAATTCTATTTGTTCGGACGTTTCGTGTCGGACGTTTCAAATTTTTCCATTGTAGTTCAATTAGGTAATTACGTATTTATGTAGTTAAGTAATTATGTTATTTAGTTATTAAAAAACAAATTTAATATATTTTTCTTACCTTGCCCCAACAATTTTTTCATTGTTTTTAACCAATGCCTGCCATTTTTACTAAAAGAAAAAAGTTTGCGAAATATTTACTAAACATTTACGAAAAAGAAAAACTGCATTTGTGAAACTGTGGAAATAATTTTTAGGGGTTTATATTTTTACGGGTTTTTTTAGGAACTTTTTGATATTCTTAAGCATTGGATAACCCAATTTACTAAGAAGTTTTTAATTTATTCCGATTTTGCTATGCATTTACTCCTCAATTTTTTCACTTTTTCATTCCCTGCTCGTTACCATGGTGTAAAAAAACAAGGTGAACGTGACGACTAAAAATTTTGCTAAAGCTGTAAAACTTGTGAATGAGTGAAAGAGACAGAAAAAGTGATTTTGTATGGTTTGATAACTCAAGTGTTTGATTTTTACAACAAAAATTGGAAATCCCGTTCACCTTGTTTCGAATAAAAACCGAAGAAACCGATTTTTTTTTTTGTAAATATTAAATCATTTATAGATTGTAACAAAATGTTAATAGATATTTTTTTGGGGGATTTCCAAGTAATTGTAGCGATTTTAGGGGTTTTTGACTAAATCTGTAGGGATAAATATTTTCGGGAGTTGGTAACACTGAATGGGCGTGTGAAGTGATTTTTCCGTGACACGGCGTGATACGCCGTGTACATGCCTAAAAAAGAACTTAGTGCGTGCACGTGAGTACCCATTCTTAAAAAAAGTAAAGTCGCGCGTGCTTTCCGTGTTTATGCAATTAAATTTTACTGCTTTCACTTTAGCCGCTATTCAAAAAAATTAATAAAAGTAATAAAAACATATTCTAATAATTCAAATATTTTTAAGTAAAACATAAATTTTCATAAATATGTGTATCATTTTCATATCTACTTTGCAAAGTTCTAAATCGTGCTTTTTCGTGCGCGTTTTTGAGCTTTGTCTTACGTGTTCGTGCGTTTTCGTGTCATTACGAAAAATCAATTTCGTGTTCGTGCGTGCAAATGGTCGTCGTGCTTGTGCTTGCCCAAGTCTCTAAAATGTTGCACGCGCCAATCACTAGGTCAAGTTAGGTTAAGGTAGCGGCCGGTCAAAGATCGGTAAGCTGGCTTCATAAATTGGTACGTTAAAGATGCATTTGAGTTTGGTTGCTCGCTCCAATAAACTATTTTCATATCTGTAAAAGTAAAGATGTTATGTTATGTTGCGTAAAAAAAAATGTATATATTACGTTTTCTCATTGTTAGGCAGAAGTGTGTAATGAATAAACTTACCCGTTCTCATAAACATAACATTTATTTAATTCTTGGCGTTTTTCAACTAACCCCTCTGTCGTTTATTTTTTTAACCTAAGAAATAATCTTTCTAGGCTTAAGGCAATCAGAAGAAAAAGCTGGTTCAATAAAAAGTCCACTCATACTTCGAAACTTGGAAAATGCAAATTTCAAAATGCTATTAACCATTTAAATCCATGCATTATTTTTTTAAGATAATTATGTTTCTGTACCTACAACATTTACAATCGAAAAAAGACATTTTTTCATAGATGGTGCGTTAATATTGTTGTGATTAAGAAAAAGTGGATGTAACTATAAAAATAATTCTTTATAGTTAAGTTTTGGTTTTTTCGAAAAAGGGTTAACCGCCAAGGGTTTATAATATATAAAATATTATATTTTCAAAATCAATGCATGTTTACGGTTATTTACTTGTTGAATAGGTAACCTTTCGTTTGATCCCTATAATGCTTAGAAAGAAAATTAAAACATCACAAGTTTTTCAGGGTCATTTTCCGAATTTCGACCCCTAAACTTATAAACCACTTGTGAGCGGGCTGAAATTGTTTTACCATTGGATTAAGAATGTCTTGCTACACATACTCCACAAAAAAAAATGCATTTCCGATTTTCCCGTTTTCTTAAAAAAAATTAATTTATAAGCTAAAAAGAATTTCCGAATTTAATACAAAAAAAATTTTAAAATTGTGAACCTATTTCAGAGACTTGCTAAATCAAAAAATTATTGAAACAAACCGTTCCACGGAAACTTAGCTCGTTTGCACCAATAAAATAAAAATTATTGCGAATAATCAAAAGTTTTCCATCTAACCATATCCAACTACCGAAATTAGTGTGAATACCCCTTATATAATATTCTCAACAGCAAAAAGATATTAATTCAAGACAACAACTTTAAACAAAAAATTTTAACAAAAATTCAAATGACAAATGGTTAAAAAGTTTTTTAGCATACGCATTCTTTATGAAAATGTTTTGTGGTATTTAATATGTGTAAAATAATAAGGGTACGCAGTGACCTAAGTCTCCTTATAAACAACTTCCTGCTAAGAAAATTAAGGGGAAATTTAAAAGCAAATTAAAAAAATCAACGACCTAATATTATTTTTTACATTGTACTATAAATCAAAAGAAGTTTGTAGTTTTAGAATTTATTTTAATATATGATATATAAATTTAAAGTATTTATGTTTTGCTTTACCTGTCCTTGACACCGTTATTTTATTTATATAATAATACGATAAAACGGCTGTGAATATTCTACACTGTGCAATATCGAAGCCAATATTTTAATTTATATAAAATAAAAAAGTTTTTTAATGCTTACTTATTTTTCGTTTTCATTTAAATTTTTAAATTTATAAAATGGTCTAATGAAACAGTTGTTTGGCCATAAAAGTTAGTTTTAATTGAATGAAAAATATTAGTAGTCTAAATAATGCTTAAATGAATAAAAAAACTATTAGATTTCATAAACTACCTTAGTAGTAACATTTCTCTGTGAATATTTTCTGACGCATTCAACATTCAAATTTGTGCAATAAAAAACTATATCTTTTATTTGCGAAAAGTTTGATTTCCGATCTTCGATTTTTTAAATATTTTGCAAAAAATGCAACGATACTTTTCCTAATGAGTTCATTTAGTTAAATTAGTAATATTTGCTTTATTAGATTTTTGAGGATTGATTCAGTAAGAACTCTCCAAGTCGACTTTTGTTAACTCAATTTTGCGTATATTCACTAAAACTGCATAAAGTATTGTATCCGATCTGTTATAAAAATGCAATTTATTTTAAAATGTTTGTGAAAATATTTGTTATAACATCTAGGGAGGCAAAATTGGAAAACTTTACAGTTTATGTACACTTTTGCATTGTTAAATCTTAGATAATTTTTAAAAACGGTAATTTTTTATCTCTTTTACAGATGAAATATTCTGAAAATTTCTCCAAAAAAGCTCAGAACGTACAGGTACAATTGATAGCTACGAGTAAAATGAAAAGTGTTGATGTTTTGTTGTTGATCATATAGCGGATTTGTTAAATAATTAAATAATTTTCGAGTTATATACTCACCATAATTGAGGCATTATTTTTCAATAGATGCAAAAATCGAAAAATCTAATCAACCTTAAAACTAGTTTTATTTATCTTAAAACATGTCTGTATTGAACAAGCAATGTCATTTCTGACGCGTAAATATCCTTTGATAACAATTTTTTTAAAATATAACTTATATCAATAAACAAATCTTACAACGTTTTTTTTAGGTAATATACAATGAATACTCCCTTAATGTTAAGATGAGCGAAAGTGCACGTAATTACTTGAGATTACTTTTGCTGTTGTGGCACTTTGGTTATAACAACATTAGCAACAGCAACACCAACACCAACAACAACATATCATATGATGCAAATAATCATCCTTTCACACTTGCGCACTTTTCTGCTCGGCTGAATGAAAGATAATGAAAATCAACGAGCGGGAAATATTGGCCTCATTCAGCTCAGAAAACTGTTGTGAACTGTAATGGTAGCGCTACCTTAGTTCACGATGTTTTTCTCTGAATGTGTTGCTACTCTACACGTCAGAAGTTAGATTCAATTTAATTTTTATGTAAATTTAATTTAATTGCAAAGGTTTCTCACTTAAATTTGCTGCGTTCTTTAATTAACAACATAAAATTAATGCGTTTATTAATTTAACAACGTCAGTAACAGCATCTGACAGTTAAGCAAACAGTTGTGTTCATGTAGCATAGAATTTGTTCGCTCGATTAAAAGGCATTCGCTACTTTATCAGTTTTAGTTAGCGCTACCAAATTTGTACCATTCAGCGAATTTTTACACAACAGCTGCCAACTGTTGTCTGCGCTGAATGCGGCCATTGTGTGTAGAATCTTACAATGAAGAAGCAACGAAAGATGGAACAAGAGCAACATGAAGATGTGTTGCTGATTAAATTTAATGTGCGAGTTAATATTAATGTGCTAAGTAGTAATTTTACGGATGTTGTATTCACTGTAGCTATCGACGATAAGGCATGTATTTTTGCATTCCTGTCAACATACGGAATGCTAAAATAATGTCGCAACTCACCCTTTCATGCACTTAAAGTGTAGATATTTTTCATTGTTTAGATGAGATATCATCATCATAGAAGTAGTGGTACTTTTTTAGTATTGTATATTCATAAAACGAGGGGAATGAATTATATGCATGCAGAGAAAAAAAATTAAGTATTCTTGAATAAAGCAAATAGGCTATCAGTTTACTCTCAAGCGTAAATTTCTCAATTCGAGGATCATTTTGTTAGAACTCAGCAAATTTAAAACACATGATATTAAGAAAAAAAAATGTATATCCACAAAAAAAAATTTGCTTAATACTCTATACAATTTTTTTAAATTCAAGTCTGATATTTGCTTGAAGTTAGAAAAATTTGCTTGTTCTATGAGTATAGTTCTAAAAAGATGTATAATTTTTTTAGAATTATATTTGAACTTAATGCCAAAAAAGTTGTTGAAGCAACAGGTTGCAACAACAATAAGTTTTCGCAGAGCAAACCACCAAGCAGACTAGAAAGACTGTTTCGTTGATCGCTACTTCAACTCTTCAGTAGTCTTTTCTGGTATCTATAGTCCATCCACTTAGATAAGCTTATACGCACAACTTTTGTTTAATCAAAACAGAATTATTTGTGCATTATTTTGTCTTTCAAATTTATTAATACTGGAATGTTGTGCTTGATAGTAGGAACTTAATTTTCTTATAAAGAGCAGAATATTCTTAATCCAAGTAAACAATTTGCTGAAAACGAGAATAATATTCTCGATTTGAGAAATTTATTTTCCTAGAGTTGAAATTGAAACAATTGAAAAATTAAAACGATGCTTTGATTTTTCTATTTCATATAAAGAGAAAAACTTACTTGATCAAGGTAATTAATTGTCTGAAAATTAGAAAGTTTTGCTTGATAAATAAAACTTTTTGAAATCTTGTAACTTAAAATAGTAAAATAAATAGCTAGCGGCATTGTGTTTTTATATTAAACAAAAACTTCTAATATTTTGAAAATATTTTATTTAATAATGTTTTTCATTAATTTTTTGAAACTATTTTAAAGTTTACTATATCCTGCGAAGTTTAAGAATGTCTGCTTGTCTTTGTACGCTTGATCTAAGGCGAATGCTAGTAAAGCAATTTGTCTTGCCTGTTATAACATATTCTGACGTGGTGTACAGTAAACTCGACTCATCTTCCCTGCTAAAACTTAATATTGCATATAACTATGCCACGCGGTTTGTTTTCGGCTTAAAAAAGTTTGACCACCTCTCTCACCTCAGAAATGCATTACTTGGGTGCAGTTTGGTTGATTATTTAAATGCTAGAAATTGTATCTACCTTCATAAAATAATACAAAGTAAAACTCCTTATTACCTATATGAAAAACTGCAGCTCAGTTTGTCTAGAAGATACAAGATACTTATAGTTCCAAGACATGGCTATCTAAGTTCTTCCAATCTTTTTTCATTAATGCCATAAGACTGTGGAATGCGTTACCACGTAACTTAAGAGAAATCGAACGGGCGGAAAATTTTAGGCAATCTATTTTAACTTACTTCTCAACTTCTTAACTTCTTCAACTTAATTTATTTTTCTATCCTTTCTCTTTTTCCTTTACATATTCTTATTTTTCATTCATTATATTATTCATCATATTATTATTCTTATATTTATTGATACAAGATTTTTTATTTGGATTTTATTTTTATTAATCTCTTAATCATTGTCTAATGTAATTCATTATCTTATTTATAGTCACTGTTATTAATGTGTTGTTATATATAAACAATTTGCTTATTATCTTAACTTATTTATAGGTATTTTTACTTGTTGTACTGTAAAAGAACTTAGTTCTTATTTGTACAAATGTCTTATAAATAAATACAAATAAATACAAATATATTACTAATATGTCATTTTAAATGATTTTATGATATCTTTTTATAAATGAAAACATTAAAAGGCTAAGAGCAAAAAATTAAATTTTAGGACAAAAAAAAGTGTTTGATAAGCTTAGTCTAAAATATTCCTTGGCTCATTGGCCGCATTCTAGCCGAAAAAGTGCTCAAGTAGCGAAGTAGCATAAAATATTTTCGCTATATAAATTGTGACATCTCAAGGAACATGTTCTGTGAGAGCATACCATTCAGCCCGAAAGTTGTGGAACAGTTCTTGAGCACTTTTTCGGCTAGAATGCGGCCATTGTTGTACCCGCCACGAAAGGATTTTGCTATGTGTTAACCCTTATGTTAGTTGGAATTTTGTGAAAAGTTATTTTTTTTGGCAAAAAAAAAACAAAGTTAACCCATTGAGGGCAGACAAAGGGATCCTAATCTACATTGGTACCTTATCTGTTTTGTTAATATAATTTTTTATTTTAGTGCATTTAATAGTGCATCTAAATACCTTCCAAAAAATTAAATCTTATTAAAATCGGACTATCTTTGTTTACTTGGTAGTCATTTGAAGAAAAATCAAATACAAACAAATAGTAAATGTTTATAGATAAAACTACAGATACTAGCAGTAATAATTTTTGGAGCTTTGTTTTTGGAATTTTAGGTTTTTAACAATTCAAAGAAACAAAATAATTTCCTTTACCCACAAAAAGGTACTTTTTTAAACAAATTCCAGCTAGTCTAAGGGTTAACAGATCGCAAAATCCTTTTGAGCCAAGGATTACAATGAGCCAAGGATTATACAATATTAAAACGAGTTTATCAAACACTTTTTTCTTCGACCTGCCCTAATATATATATTGAAAAGTACTTAAAAAAATTGGGGGTTGTTTTTAAGTTTCACATATGAATTCCAGATCAGAAGTAGGAAAGTGATTTTTTCTCTCATTATTCTAAGGCTAAAGGTTGAAAGATTTTGTATAAATTAAGCAACCCAGAAATAATTTTACATTTTCCTAAATCAAGAAAAATAAGTGCTCAATTCAATAATATTTTTAATAACCATATATGAAAACGCTTATATTAAGAAAATATTTTTTTCATTTAAGTCTTTTTCCAGGTTGTTGAATCAAGTTTTTTATTATTGTTTTAAGCAATAATTTGTTTTGCTCAATTTTCGAAATAAATGGTCATTCAACAATTTTTTTTCTTAACTTCAGTTTGTACTTTGATTTGAGCAATAGAGGCTTAATTTTAAATGTTCTTAAATCATGCAAAATATTTGCTTATAAGTGAAATTAAGGTTTGCGCCCCTAAAAATGTTACCATAAAATATAAATTATGTAAGGTTGAATTTTAGACAATAGACTAAACTTAAAAATTTCCCAAAATTTTAACTTAATTTTGCATCTTTTACGGATATCTTACAATAAGCATTTGTCTATGCAATGAGCGTGAATATAGGGTGAATTGTTTGCTTTTTGTTTTTTCAGTGTAAATTTTTGACACCTCACGCGTGATTCGTAACATGTAAAAATTTTTTAAGTTAATCAAAGTGGAGAATAATTATAGTCCGTTATTCTTGCACTATTTAACAGAGTAAAAATATTTTTTTTAATCCGTGTTTGATAAAATTTAATTTTGGTCCTTTAAATCGATGAAATATGCGTTGAAAAAACTGTTTTCCCAAAATATCCGGTTTTTTTAATGATGGTATTTTTGAACCTATACCCTTTAATTATATCAATGCTGATATACATATATGCATATTGTTTAAGGTAGGTGGTGTTACGGCTTTGTGCAACTTACAGTTTTCTATGTGAAAACTGTTTCGTATTTATGTTGTTGTTTTGTTCTTTGCTTTCTACCGGCGACATTCAGTATCATATTTGTTAGTTGTTTGCATTCACACTATCGCAGTTTTTAATTATTCGGTGCTTTTTTGTGAAATATCATGACATGTGAAAAATAATAACAAACTGCTAAAAACATTGTCAACACAAGATAAGAGCTGCAACATTGCTGCCATAGCATTAAAAAAAGTTATGTATTGATTTTTTAAAAATTTTTTTCAGTACAGCTATTTTTTTTTAAGTTGCTGTTGCCTTTGCTATTCGCAAGTCAAGCTCTGGTTTATTTTCATTTTATGTTGCTGACATTTTTGTAAAAATATTTGCATACAGCTTGGTTTGGTAAACATTGCGCTTGTTGATTTTCAGACTTGTCGCTGTTAATAATCATTTTTTCTACATATTATTTAGCATTGACATTTTCGAAGTTATCAAATTTGTATATCAATTTTTTTACTGTTATTTGGACTTTTTTGTGCCATTGAAAGTAGTTAATGTACTGAAGCTCATTATTAACAACATCTCAGAGCCAACATATTGTCAACAACAGCAGTAGTCTGTTGTTAATCAGCAAAAACTCTACAACATCATCTTTTTATTCAGGTAGCATCAGAAAAAGCAGCAAAAAGTATTATATGATGGTTAAAAATTGAGCGAGAGCGCAGAAAATGTTTATTAAAGGAATTGGTAAAAACCTCGTTAAAAATTTGTTTGCATTAAAATATTTCTTGTTACACAACATTTAAAAATATTTCTCTTCCTGCACTGAGAAAAATCACAATTTTTTTAAAAAGTAAAACAATGTTTATGTCATAATATTCAGTGTGTTAATTTTCTAGTAAATTTCTAAAAATGCAGATTTATTTTAAAAAATTTGCTCAGACTTTCATCAAATTAATAGCAAGCTTCATTTAAAAAAGATGTGTTACTAATTTAAGATATTTTGTATTTAAAATATATCGAGCCCTAATCGCCGAAATAAAGTAAGCGCCACTTTTTCTATTAAACTTGCTTTAAAATTTAAAACGATTTTTTAGAGGCGGAGAATTTTTAATTAAAATAAAAAACAGAAAACTGTTCCCATACAAAGTTAATTTATCAATAAATAAAATCTCTAAAAGTGACACAACAATTTATAAAATGACTTGGAGTTTTGCACATAAGTTTGGAAGTAAAATATTCACCATATATTTGAAATTTGTTAAAATCGGATAAAAACACGCCTTCTTCCCTTTCAACGTAACTTTATCAAATCGGTAAAAACTTTTAAAATTCCACAAAAATTAATGTAATGACTTCAAATTTTGCACATTAGCTTAACTCATCAATGACAAAGTATAATTTATCATACGCGATAAGAGCATTTTAAAAAATTCCTCAAAATTGTTGACAAAGTGTGAGAAAATCAAAAGTAAGCTTTTTCAAAAAAAAAAAAGAAAAAAGAAATTTAAAACCTTTTTGTTTATTTTTGCGCCAGTTTGTGTAGTATTTAAATAAAAAGTGAAAAATACCATTCAGGTGATAATTTTGCTTTATAAAAATAAAATAAAAAACAAAATATAATTACAAAAGTGCAATTAAACACCTATGCTACGAAATGCAATTTTACCAATGGATAATTTTTCTTATTTTTTGTTTGTTTTTTATTTCTCTACTTAACGACCCCTTATGCGTTCATGATCATTAGACTGCGGATTTTTATGCAAAGAAGGTTCTTTCTCAAAATAGGCGTTTTAACGGAACTTATTTATATATTCCTATATGGTAAAGAGTTTGTTAGAGTTTTTTAGTATGCAAATTATATGCAAGTTATATGCAAGTAATATGCAAACAATACGAAAAGTATATGCAAATAATTTCAACTTAAAAAAGTCTAAAACTTCAGTTTTCATTGAAATTAAGATAATTTTATGGTTTTTTTTTTAATATCTATCAACACTTACATTAAGTTTTCCTCTTCTATTTAAAGAGTGTGTGCAATAATTTCAATTAACTTTTTCAGAAATATACTGAACCAGCAGGCCACAGATAAACAACAAGAGAGTGAATAATTTTACACAGTTACACATTAAAACATGAAAACAAAAACAATAACAAATATTATTTAAATAAGTACCTTTGTAAAATTGTGATATTAATCAGTGGTGTATCTTTTGGTGACAAAATTAGAAAAATTGTGTTGGAAAGACTTATAATTATCAGATATTTTTATATTTTTAAATCGATTGTTTTCAAATAATATTTAAATTTTTTGAATTCTCATTGTGAAGAAATAATATTACAAAATAGTATCCAAACAGTATTACAAAACAAAATAATCAAATACTATTTATAAAATTGGTACACTAAAGGACTTATGAAACTAAGAAATTTACGTAATAAATTTTGCAAAAAATTTAAGGCAACTAATAATTTGGTTTTTGAGTCAAAGTATAAACATTAGGTTAGGTTAGGTTAGACCGGATGCCTTCGTGAGGCTCACATAGACCAATTCAGGTCCTTAGTGGTACCGGTAGCGAGCAAAGAACCTTTGTGTTTGTTTGAAAAGTCTTTTAAGATTTGCGTTGAGTTCGCAAACCTTAGGAGGGATTCTAGAGACACCCTGGCTACATCTTTAAGTGACGGGAACGTCGATGAGCCTAGGTATTTTAGTCTCGATCTAAGTAGGGCGGGGCATGTGCATAGTAGGTGCTCCAGGGTCTCCACTGTGCCCAGTTCTTTGCACTTCCTGCAGTTGTCATCCGTGGTGATGCCCAGCTTCCTCGCGTGGGTTGCCGTCATGCAGTGACCAGTGAGCATGCCCACTAGTGTCCTGCAATCCTTGCGCGGGCGTGCCAAGATGAACAGAGTTCGTTTTTCGCATTGTGCATTGCACATGATTTTCGAGATTTTGCACGTTGTCGTATCTCTCCATCTCTCCATCTCTCCGAGGTTCCTGTACAACTCTTGTAGCGGAGTAAGTACATGTTCTGCGAGTTCTGATTCCAGCCCGGCACCTTCCTTTGCTAAACCATCTGCCATCTCGTTTCCCTCAATGCCCTGGTGGCTAGGGACCCAGTAGATGCGCACTCTTTTCGAAGCGCATAGTGCATCTATTGCATCTCTGCCAGCCAAGACACTTTTGGACTTGATGCTAGCGGAGCGCATGGATTTGATCGCCGCTTGACTGTCAACGAAAATGTTGATGTTAGAGTGTTGTGTGTCCATGCTGAGGGCTATCTCAGCAGCCTTCCTTATGGCAAATATTTCCGCCTGGAAGATACTGCAGTGGTTCGGCAGTTTATATGGCTGCCTTATATTAGGCTCTGCGCAATACACCGCCGCACCTACCCCCGTAGGCATTTTGGAGCCGTCGGTAAATATGTTGACCGCCCGCTGTGCTTGTTCTATACCTTTGCACCAGTCGTTTGGTCCCAGAAGAGTTCGTACTTTGGAATTGACTATCGTGCGAGGTACCATGTAGTCCGTGCTACTAAGTAGATCCTTTCCGATTGTACAATGTCCAAAATTTTGAGTGTGCATGTTGCCTGCTGCCGTGAGGCGTTGTGCCGTTTTTCCGGCTATTAGTTTTGCGTGTATGTCCAGGGGGTCCATACTTAGAATCGTTTCAAGCGCTTTAGTTGGAGTTGACTTCAGTGCCCCCGTGATGCATAGCGCTGCCTGCCGCTGAGTTTTCTCCAAGTGCCTGAGGAATGTTGATTTGTTCACAGCCGGCCACCACACAATAATCCCGTAGAGTAGAATAGGACGCACTACCGTTACATAGATCCAGTGCATCAGAAAGGGTGAGAGACCCCAAGTACTGCCTAGCATCTTTTTGGATGTGTATAGTGCAATGGTGGATTTCTTCACCCTTTCTTCCACGTTGGTTTTCCATGACAGCTTGCTGTCCAGAACGACTCCTAGATATTTTGTGTGAATTTTCGGTATGAGACGTATATCGTTCAATTTCGGTGGTATCCACTGTGGTATCTTGTACCTTTTCGTGAACAGAACCAGATCCGTTTTCTCTGCGTTAATACTAAGACCGACTGAATTTGCCCATCTAAGTACATCTTTGAGTGTGCTCTCCATTATGGAGCTTACTGTTGATAGACATTTCCCTACTATAATAATGCTTATGTCGTCTGCATAGGCAGTTATCCTCGGGGCTCTACCTGCGAACTTTTCGAGTAGTTCATTAACTACAAGATTCCATAGTAGTGGCAAGAGGACCCCTCCCTGGGGTGTCCCACTGCGAGCTTCCCTTTCCATGGATTTAGTGCCCCACTCAGCCCGCACCTTTCTGCAGCCAAGCAACTTGTCTAACCAAAGGTTTATTGCCGGTGGTGCCTCTATTGCACGTAATCCACTAAGGATTATGGTGGTTGATACATTGTTGAATGCACAGGAGATATCTAGAAACGCCCCGAGTGCGTATTCCTTGTGGTGGAGGGCTTTTTCTATGGTTACTACTAGGGAATGTAGTGCCGTTTCCACCGATTTCCCTTTCGTGTATGCGTGCTGGTTGGTTGATAACTGGATTGAATTGTTTCTTAGGTGCAAGTCAATCAGTTTCTCGAGCGTTTTGAGTACGAAGGAGGTCAGACTTATTGGCCTGTAGTCTTTCGGACATGGATGGCTGCTCTTACCTGCCTTCGGTAAGAATACAACCCTCGCTGTCCTCCAAGCCACAGGTACATAGTTTAGCCTGATGCATCCGTTAAATATATTCTTCAGCCATGGGACGACTTGCGATTCAGCCGTTTGCAGCATGGCAGGAATTATACCGTCTGGTCCCGGAGATTTGTATCCCGAGAACGAGTTTATAGCCCATACGATTCCATCCGACGTTATTAAGTCGTGTGGAACCTGTTACGGGGTTATCCTGTGCCCTCGTATTGTAGCAGTGCTAGGAGCTTCGGTACAGCCAGGAAAATGCGCCTTTAACAGCACCTCGAGGGATTCCTGACTGCTCTCCGTCCACTGGCCATTGTCTTTGCGTAGCTGGCTCTGAGTGGAGGGCTGCTTTGAGAGTAGCTTCCTGAGCCTTGCTGTGTCCGCAGTTTTTTCTATGTTTGAGCAGAAGTTCTTCCACGAGTGTCTTTTTGCTCTGCGTACGTTTGTTTTAAAAAGTTTGAGCCTACATTTGTATTCCCCCCAAATTTCCTCTTGGTCAGCTATTTTAGCTAGTGTAAAGAAATCTTTTAGGTCGCGTCTTTGCTCTATAAGATTCGGACTCCACCATGGTGGTCTGATCTTACGCTTTGTTCGCGTGGGCTTACAAGAGGCATGATAGGCCTTGAGAAGATGGGCCGAGAGAGTCTTCACTGACCTTTCAATGCCCTCCTCCGTATTAATTTGTTTAGTAGCTGGTAATTTGCTCTCAATGATACTTCTGAAGCGGTTCCAGTTCGTGTTTCTGGGGCTTCTAAAGATCTTTTGAGCTGGAGTGTAGTTAAAGCTTATACTAAAGCTAATATAATTGTGGTCCAAGAAGGAGGGCTGTGCTAGCACCCTCCAATTTGTGACCAGAGTGTTGTTGTCTGAGGATATTGTTAGGCCTAACACGTTCGACGAGGTGGGGCCTACATACGTGGGTTCCTCGCCGATGTATAAACATTACATGCGAGATTTTAATTTTCTCCATCAATTTTTATATAATCAATATATAATGGGTTTCGAAGTGAACATAAAGTCAAATCCTAAAGCTTTTTGGAGTTTTATTGAATCTAAAAAAGCATGTTTTTCTATACCATTCACAATGTCCTTTAATGGAACAACATCAAATGTTATTCCAGATATTGTAAACCTGTTTGCTGATTTCTTTAGCTCGGTTTATGAAACTAATAGAAGTTGGTCAGATGCTGAAACTTTAAATAATATAACACCTTGTACTTATTTTGGAAATCTCGCAATCACGATGGAAGATGTTTTAAATGGTATAATGTCCCTAAAAAATTCTTATAAGCTAGATATAAATGGTTTTTCTCCTATTTTATTTAAAAAATGTGTTTATTTTCTAATTAATCCACTAACTTTTATTTTTAACCAATCTTTAAGTGCGGGTATTTTTATTGATGAATGGAAATACGCTTTTATTACGCCTCTTTTTAAATCTGGGCCAAAAAATAACGTAGAAAACTATCGAGCTATCTCAAAGCTTTCAACGGTATCGAAACTTTTTGAAATTTTTGTAAAAAATAAACTTTATTTTGCAGTAAAAAATATAATAAGCCCTTTTCAACGTGGATTTGTTACTGGTCGGTCAACTGTCACGAACTTAGCAGTTTTTTCTGAATATTGTATCTCTTCCTTTGAGACTGGAAATCAAGTAGATGTCATATACACAGATTTTTCCAAAGCTTTTGACAAAGTTTGCCACAATGCGTTAGTTGGTAAACTGAAAAAGTTAGGTTTTCATTCTAATTTTCTTGATTGGATTGACTCTGATCTAATGAATCGCCGATGTGTGGTCTCCATTGATAATCTTAATTACTACACTTTTTATGCTACATTTGGTGTACCACAAGGAAGTATTCTTGGGCCACTTTTATTTCTCTTATTTGTAAATGATATAGGAATGTGTTTTAATAGTTGTAATTATTTGCTTTTTGCCGGCGATTCAAAGCTTCACCGTGGAGTTTGTTCAGTTTTGGATGTTGATATGCTTCAATCTGATCTGTCGAATCTTGTTGATTGGTGTGCTAGAAATTATTTTGCCTTAAACTTAACAAAATGCTTCCACGTCACTTTTTCTAAGCGTTGCAATAATATATTATCTTCCTATACAATTCATAATAATGTTTTAAATTCCAGTGACCAAGTTTGTGATTTGGGTGTTTTATTCGATGCAAAGTTTTCATTTACTAAGCATTTGGATTTCATTATTCCAAAGACTTATTCGGTTTTAGCTTTTATAAAACGTAACAGTTATGATTTTAAAAACCCATATACGCGTTTGTTTCTTTTTTCTGCTTATGTTAGGTCTAGGCTTGAATACTGCTCTTTCATCTGGAATCCGTTTTATGAAGTTCATTCTAATCGTCTTGAGTGTGTTCAAAAACGATTCCTAAAATTTGCGCTGAAGCCTTTGAATTTAACTGAGGCGATACCGTCTTACAGTGTGCGCTGTAAACTGTTGCATCTAAATTCACTCAAAGATAGAATAACTATTCAGTCTCTTCCAATTATTCGTGGATTAATATGTAGTACTATTGATTGTGCATCTCTGCTGGAACGTATACATTTTTATACTCCATCAAGTCCATTGCGTTCATTTAATCCTTTTTATCTCAGAGCTTATAAGTCTAATTATGCGGGCAATGAGCCTATCACTAGAGCTTTAAATAATTTTAACAATTTGTGTTCACTTATTCCATTAGATTTCTCTATGTCTAGGGAAGTATTTAAGAATATTGTGGCAGATTTTTTTGTTAACTTTAGTTAAGAGTTTTTTTTTTTTTGTTGTAAAAGGTATATTACACTTACTTTGTATATTTAACTATAATTACATCTAAAGTGATTTTGTTATCACCTGGCAGTAAATTAATAAATAAATAAATAAATAAATAAATAAATAAATAAATAAATAAATAAATAAATAAAATCTAAATTTGCATGCAATTAAAAACGGCATCTTTGGGAGCAAGTACACTATAACAAAAGTTGTATGCAACATATCTGTGTCGATAAGCAGCTTAACTGACGTGACACATGTGTCCCATTGAGTGTTCCTATTTAATTAAAACGATATAATTCACATATATTGTTATATATTTTCATTCCATCATTTTTTGCATGCCATGCGAATGATTACGCATAATTTATTTCCGTTATACGCAGTTGGTATAAAAAAGAGACGCAGTTGCAATTTCGGCCCCTAAGGCCACGGACGACGTTTGTATCTTTGAAGAAAAAAAAATCCCTATTGAATGGGTTCAGTCTAATTTCAAAGTTTCGAGAAATATTGCTTCAAATTTTTCAATCGCGATATAAGTTATATAAAAGCGTCCTTAGTTTTCGTGTCATAGTTTTGGCTCAGGTCACCCAAGATGCTCCAGATTTTGTGTGTTCATATTGCTGTTTGTGTGTAACATAGCTTCATCAATACTCAGTTCTGTTTTAAGTCGGCTTAAGCGACTCATATAGCTATAGATAAATGAAGCATATGCAAATTGTTTGCAAATTGTATGCAAGACATATGTAGTGTATTCAAGATATATGCCATATGCAGAATGTATGCAATATGTAGAATATGTAACATATATGCAATCGTAGAAAAATCCGCAGTCTAATGATCATACGCTTCGCCACACCCAAAATTTTTTTTTTTTTAACCTAAGATTTTTCCGTCTAATATTAATACAAATTTATACTAATAATTTAAAAGCTAAACTCAGCAGATTCTAGTAGTGAGAAGTAATGGGTTAAGTCGCAAAAATTCATGATATTATTGAAATGTGCCAAAATCAGATGAAAACCAAGCCTACCTCCCATACAAAGTAGCTTCATGAAAATGGTTAGGTTTCTAAGAAATCCACAAAAATTTATTTAATGAATTTAAAGTATGCACATATGCTAAGAATATAAAAATGCACTTTGTGTTTGAAATTTGTTAAAATCTTATAAAAACTCGGCCAATCTCCAATACAAAGTGACGTCATTAAAATAGCTTAACTTGTACAAATTTTTTTCCAAAATACCATATGTAACCAGGGACCGTAATGGCTATGATTTTTTCAAAAAAGTCAAGAAATAATCGTTATTTTTTGACTGATTACATTTCAATCAAAAATAAAAGTTTAAATTTGACTTTTTGTTTTGCGATCAAAAATACAAGTTAAAATTTTACTATTATTTTATTTATCAAAAGGAAAAATTAATATATGACTTCTATTTTTTCGATCAAAAATATGAATTAAAATTTTATTATATTATTATCAAAAACAAAAGTTAAAATTTGACTTTTAACTTGCGATCAAAAATAACAGTTAAAATGTGCGAATTAAAATATGTCTTTTAATTTTGATCGAAATAAAATTTGTCAAAAAATAACGATTACTTATTGACTTTTTAAAAAAATTCAGACAAATTAATATCATTAAAGATTATTATAACAAGCTATATTCAAATATCGAATAGACTTACTCTTTCCATTTGACTTTTTGAATAGACATTTAAAAAATAACTGTTATTTTCGGTCCCTGTATCCAACACATAATCTTCCATATGTTAACCCATTAAGCCCTACGGGTGCGAAAATGCTCCACAAAAAGACATATTTTTAAAAATTCATATCTTAGATACAGTACAAGATACATAGTTGCCAACTCATACCATTTGGACTGGCGACTACGGTTTTTAAGAGTTGACCTCCGGACTCCGGACCTCACAGGTTTTCTTTAGGTTTCGCACTTTAAGATTTTTTTTTCAAAAAAAAAACAAAATTACAAAATTTCAATAAGGAGTATACGCTCTTAGGCGTATACATCAGAGTACTTCTGTCAAAAAAGTACACTAAGTACACACACAACAACAAAAGACATAGCTTTAGAAGCTACACTTTATGTGTATCTTTAAGACATTAAAATATGATTGTAGCTTTGTTTTATTTTTTAAGTTTAATGATTTGACATTTATAGTTACAATTATAATCATAATTAATTACATCATAAATAAGAAGCTACTAGAAAAGACGGCAACCTTGGTCGAGTAGATGGCTGTGATCTAAAATAGCTTACAGCTTTAAATGTCATATGATTAAGTAGCCGATTTGAACGTAAAATTCTTAAGAATTTGTTCAAACATGTGTGAAATCATATACGACTTTAACAGTCAATTGATCACAGCTTAATCACTCGATAACTACTGAAGGGGAAATGTAGCGATTTCCGAAACAGACTGTCTAGTCAGCTAAGTGATTGCCTCTATACAGAAATGCTGCTGTTTCTTTCTTAAAATCTTACTTGATCTAAAGCTCACAATTAAATTCATGCAATAATATTTTTTTAATTTTTAACGCAATTAAAACTTATCACACAAATTGCTTACCTTGCTGTGGCGTTTGACCCAAAGTAAGCTTCTGAAAATATTCAGATACAAAAACCAACGAAGCTAAAGTAGACAAAACTAACAAAAAAAACGAACTTTCAGCACTAGCAACTTCCAACACACAGCCAAACAAAAAATTCAACATTGACAGGATGTTGAAAATTTGGTCAGCAGGACAAGTAAATAGAACGAAACATCAACAAAATCGAGCTTAGCTTGAATGCAAGAATTTGAACAAACACAACTATGGAACGCGGTTTTTATCGGCAAAACGAATGTTGCTGTCATACGCGGATATTGTTACAAGAACTATAAGAACAAAAACATAATAGAAACTAGACATGAAAAAAGTTTAAGAAATAAAAAGAATTGCAACCATAACTAAGGCAATATAAACATGGGTGCGTGTTGCCAATTCGTTAAAATTAAAAAATTCGTTTATGAAAACAACAGCAAACAAAAAAAAAACACATTATTCGTTACAAAAAGACCAGAAACAAGAATAACAATAGCAATAACAAAGGCAACAACAATAGCAAAGTCCAAATGTGCAGCAGTAATTGGCTCAAATGTAACGATGAAAAGCGACCGATAAGTATAGTAGTTGTTGTTAGTCTAGTTGGTGTTTTATAATGGTAAGCATATTGACAACAACAAAGGGTCATTGCTTTAAGATTGGATCAGAATTTTTGAATTAGTCCATCCTTAATTACATTCGAAATTTTTACTGACATAAATACATTAGTGGGGAAGATTGCGACCCCAATACAAAATTTTTATATATTTTTGCAAGGTATTGCATATTAAAACAGTTTTAAGGTGAAAAAACACATTTTTATTAACACATCCATACACTGTGAGAGTACAACAAAAATTGGGATAGCCAGAAGTTTCAATGAAGAGTGTAGTTAAGGGCTAAAATTCGAATTCCTGGAATCATTGATTTTCATTCTACATTCTGTAAAAAGTATCGGGAATTGGTAAGTAAAAAGCAAAATATTTACTATTCATACAAATTTATTGTTCGCCTTCAAAGTAGGCTAACGAATAGTTTTATCATGAAAACATTTTTGAAACACATATTCTGAAATCAATTTTCTCGCCACGAATTCGCTTTTACTACCTGTTAATTAGGTAATGTAAGTTTTGGAAAGAGTACAGTGTAAAGGGTTCTAAATCAAGGAATCATATTTCAGTTTCTAACGAATAAAGGAGGTTTAAAGGGTCTTTAAAGTATAAGGGTCAGTAAAGTTTAAACTATTTCGTAGAATAAAAGTAAGAAACTAGTATGGTTTGGGTATGATAAGCTAAGACATTTTTGTTTTGAAAGTACATTAACTAAAATATACTACGGGATTTTTCCTTCTAGATTACAATATCATGAGAACTGCTGGGGAGGTGCTTATCTGAATAATATACGCCCCATGTTAATATTAAAAAATTCTGCCGTTAGAATAATCTGTAAAGTAAATAGCTTGACTACATTTATTAATCTATTTTGGCTTCTAAAGATCTTACCGTTAAGCAGGGAATGGAAAAAAACCGTTCTTTATACGTAGCGCCTTTTTCTTAGAATCGTTGTTGATTTTTTACTTGTGTCTATTACAACAAGAGATATAAAATTAAAAATATTTCTTTGCAAGCGTGAGGATCGAACTCGTGCCTTCCGATTCACAGTTCTACACACTAACCACTACTCCAAACCAACTCTATCTGATATGATGTGATTCATTCAATATTAACTGAAGCTATGTTGTAGAAGAAGACAGGAATTTATTTAAGGGATTGTTCATTAGCTGGCCTACATATTCTATTGTGAATGCGTGAAGCTATAATGCAGCAGATCACAATTATCGATCAAATACTACGTGTCCATGGCGAGTTAAGTCGAGGTTGACTCGGGAATTACTTCCCATGGAAACGCGAGTTGAGTTGAATTTCGTTAAATCCACGAAACTCCACGAAACTTGTTAGATTTAACTGAGTTTGATTGGATGCGTTCAGATTATGAAACAGTTGATCAACTGTTGATTGAGGTTTTATTGATAATTTGATATTTTATTTTATTTCTGCCACTGCGCTGACATAAAATGTAACACAAACCGTTCAGCAGGCACACAATGTAGCGGAAACTAATACTGATCAAAGACTCAATATGTTTCGTAAATTTTGCACCTTCTGATCGCACACATTTATATTAAGAAAAAATGGCGAATAGAATGGTCGAAGTCCAACTCGACTCAATGTTGTGCATGGAAACACTTTCGAGCTAGAAACGCCACTATGTCAACTTGAAGAAAACCCAACCTAGGATCAACTCGCCATGGAAACGTAGTAAAAAGCATTTTGCATTAGCTATCCAAACAATAAAAGTAGCAAGGTTCTAATGAATGGTTGGATTTTAATTGCGCATTCAGACATGAATGTTCATAAGCACTTAAGGCAAGGATAGTGGTTTAGCGCTCGAAAATTTAAGGTATTTTTAAGATTTTTCTAAAAAGTTAATATATTGAACAATGATATTTAATCTTTTAAGGTGTATTGTAATTTAAAAATTGTTGATATTGTTCAAAATGTCGGTCAATGAGACGCTCTCAAGGAAATAGGGCATGGACGATGTTGTAGATTTTGACTATTCTATTTATCTGAAAAATAAAAACCTAGAATATTATTAATCAATATGAGTGCAGCTATGGCTGGCACTAAAAAAAAAGGTATGAAAAATTGACAGAATGACGCGCTTTTGAAAATTAAGTTCTTAAAACAGCTTGTTTTCTACCGGTTATTAAGTGTAAAATATACAATGTTTTTTAAATAAAACTTTGATTCTATATCCAGCCACCGTTTTTATGCATAGCATTTCGAATTTCAGATGATTCGGCTGAATAGTTTTTGTTTTTTCTACAACACCATGCCGAAAAAAGTAGTTTCGAGATAAATGAGTGTAAAGAGAATGAATGTAGACGAAACACTGCGGCTCGACACCTACTAAAATGGCTGTAGAAGTGAAAATACAATGTTCAGTTGCTTTTTGACAAGACGTAATGTAAAGTAACGTAGAAATCTAAAATACACGGATTTATACGTCCCGTCACGTTACGTTACGTTTATTAAAACCACTTGTATAAGAAAGCATTGTTTCAAACAATAAGTGAAAGAACGCACTGCTCAACTGACATTAGATCAGATTACGTTACTTTTATTATAATTGGACATTAACGTCAGAAAGACTGTACTTTTGAAATAGAAAAAAAAATCAGTTTGATAAAAATTCTTAGCCTTAAACAATGCTGCTTTGATAAATACAACTTGCGAATGATAAGCGACCCAAATATTTGCAAAACAAGATTAGGACAATTATTGATGTAATATTTGCTAGAAATATCGATGACATTACATCTATATAATATACGTTTGATATTTTAGATATTAAAACCCAATGCAATAATGCAACAAAATAACCCAATTCTAATGCAATAGAATTTAGAAAAATAGTTCAAAATTAATGTAAAATAATAATGTAAGGTATTAACATTTACTGGTGGGAAATTATTTTTTTAGTTAACATTAGGTATTTAAAATTTTTTAATATAAAAAATTTTTTATTAAAAAACCATTAAATAATGAAACCTATAATGCTGTGAAAAAGCTTCGCTTCTATCGTGTGTTCAGCGACGCATCTGTTTTTTTCTTTCTTAAGACGCCGCACAGTGTCGCGCTTGCAAATTTAGAAAACTAAGTATACAGAATCATAGCTAAGAATACAATTATTTCGAATTTTAAAGAACTTTGCAATCTATATATATATATAAATGGAAGTAAGTATGTGTGTACCTCTGAACCGATCTCTATGAAATTTTTAGAGAAACTGAAGCCACATATTGAGAGTGTTCCTGTGAGGTTTGGTAACGATTGGACAAGGGGCGTGGTACCTTGCATACAAGCCAAATTTGCCCCATCGACCACAAAAAAAGGGTATATATCAGACGGTTTTGATCGTAAGAAACTAAAATTTAGTAGTTTTGTTCAGATGGTTACAGTCGGTAACTGTGAATTTATTTAAACGAAAAATTTAATGCAAATACTTTAACATTCAAAACAAATATTTCAAAACATAATTTAATAATATTGTTATTAAATTTAAAAAAAAAAATATATTAAACCGCCATTTTTTCGATACCATTTTTTAACTTTTTCGAGTTTTCGAAGTCAGATTCGTGATCAGCGACCACTGGGACCCCCCGAAAAACAAATTTTTTGACTTCATTTGATAAAGTTTATTTTTTATTGCGGCTTGAAATATCTGATGTTCAATATTTGTAAGACATTTTAAAAATATTTCAAAAAATCAAATGTAAAATCAGGTTCTCAGTTGTCTGTCAATACTTTTTAATGATTCTACTGGACATAATTTTTTAATTCAATCTCTGATAGTTATGTATTTTTGTTATTGGAAGAAAATAATAATAGAAAATTATACAAAAAGCAGAAATGAGTTTATAGTTGAAAATTAAATACGCTTTTTTTAAATTTTGTTTTCTAGAAACGCAAATGAGTTAAATTTCTATTTTAAAATTTTTTGTTTCATGTTAAAGTATGTTTTTTCTCAGTGTAGGATACTAAAATTGGAAGATTAAATTTCAAAAATTTTCCAAGCAAAATGTTTGAGGTGTTGCTATCCACAAATAATAAGATATTGCTACGTTCTTTAAAATTCAAAATAATTGTATTCTCAGCTATGATTCTATATACTTAGTTTTCTAAATTTGCAACTTAAAATTTCTTTTTACTTTTGTCCGCACCCGCGACATAGTGTGGCGTCTTAAGAAAAAAAAATTGTGGCTTGCGTCAACAAATGCTGTTGCTGCTGTTCTGCAGAATTTTAATTTAAAGTCCTGGAAGCAGCAATGACAATCGGTGAAGCGGGGTTTATTTGTTACTGTTTCGGTTTTTGTTTACGATGCGAGGAGAAATCCGAACAAAGCAAATAATTTGTGAGCTCTTTTAACAACAACGCAACCATTATGTTTCGGTCTCACTCTTCGGCCTGCTAGGGGTTATGCTTACGTTTATGTTTAACAGCTATATGCAAATAAAGCAAAATAAAGATTGAGCTTTCAAAAAAAAAAAAAAAAAAAAGAACAGATCAAAAAACGAGCCGTTCGATAAAGTATATTTCCATTCCCTACCGTTAAGGCATCTTTATTATTTTAAAGTTCTAAAAGTATTTTTTTAAATAAATGGGTATATGCAGAACCCCATATTTGGTATTTACAACTTAAGATCGAACCAAAATTCTAACGTGACTGTTCCAGTTTTTCACACAACCTACTATCGTATTTTTTCTCGATTTTATCTTATAGACTTTACAAAAGACTCCCTGCAAGTAAATGCCTTGAAAGAAATTTGAGTACTTTCTTAAGAAAAATAAAATTGTGGATCTTTGAGTTAGACCACTCGGAAAGTGAATCTTTGTTGCGCTCCATTAGCAAATTTTTGTTTGTTCTTTATTCTTTATACAGAAATAATTTTTTTCTCTTATAACTCATTGCTAATTTATTATAACTGCTTTTTACTTATGCTGTTTAATTCAATTCACCCCACAAAACACTTTTTATATTAACACAATTTAATTAGTATATAAATTATAGAAATGGCATACCTAGGTCTTTCATATTATTTACCCTTTTAAGCGGTGAATTTGATAACAAAGATGTAATATTCTGGGGATATTTCCGTTTTGCAAAAGTGACAAAAGCATATTTATTTTGTAGTAGAGTTCGTCAGTGGTTGAAATTCGACCTTTTTCTATATATGCTCTGTTGATTTGATAAAAAATTAATGTCAAAAACATATTGTTTTTTTAACTTGGCATTACTTTTAATTTCCTAATGAATTAGCCACCAGTGCTATCGCTCAGAAGAAAGCGTAAAGTGAGCGGAAAACTAAAAATATAAATAAATTCGTTATTTACCTCTTTCTACGCTCATCCGAGAACGTAAGCGAACTCATATCACAGTGTAAAGAAAAAAGACCTAACGAAACAATACTGAACGTTTTTTTCTCTTATTTTTGTGCAGACCTTCTACAATGTGAGGAATATATTAACCATAATTTCAAATTTTTAAAACAGGTGAACTTCTTTAAAAAATTCTCGTTGTACTCCTTCTCCTTACTCTAATTAATTAAAAAAAAAATATTTAAATCGTTCGAGAAACACGATAGAAATGGTTTTTACAGTTTTATACGCCTACTTATATATAGATTCAGAAAGAGTTGGTTTTTTAGGCATTTACATACCGTCATTGTCATTGCCATTGTAGTTTAATCGCCTCTGAATTATTCTGTATTGTTAGAAACAATTTCAAGTCGCCCGCAAATAGTAGACACTGAGAGAGTTATAAAAAACAGTTATGGTGTTATTTTGCTTATAAATAAAGTGAATTATACTGGGCCAAGAAAATTGAGGAACCCCACACGATGCGATGAAAGGCATTATTTTAGCACCTTCGACAGTGACGAAACCAATCCTATGGCTAAGGTACGAGTGAAGCCATTTTAAAACACTAAAGTTGATACCTAGCTTGAGTAATTCAATCGCTAAAATAGAATGCGAAACTTTGTCGAAATCTTTCGAAAAATCGGCGTTAATTGTATCCACCTGTAACTCTTCTTAAAAAGTTGAAATTCAATATTTAAAAAAAAATTTTTTCTAGATATTTTGTCAAAACAAATTTTTTGAGATGGCGAGCTCCGGCAATTGGCCACAGCTACAAAAGCTGAAGGGACTCGAAAATTATTCGCAATGGATATTTTAAACATGCGCACCATACTCAAATTGGAAAAAAATCTGGCAGTTTGTCATAATCCGCTAGAGTTATGAAGAACTCTCCGATGCTGAACGAAAATGCAGCATAAAAGCTCGTGGCAGATTCGTCCTGGAATTAGCTATTGGTCAAAAGCCCTGGTTCACTGACCGCTATCAGTACACCACTTCGGCACATATGTCACCAAGGGCCGATTGGATGTCTAACTCCAAGCCAAGTTTTTCAAAGGATGAGATCATTCTAGCGGACTATAAAATTGTGAAAGCAAGCATGCGAGGTGAGATTTGGTTAGTTGCATCAATGGGTTGTTAGAACAAGAACTCTATTGTAGATGTATTAAATGTATTGCATGTTCCTAAGCTTGCTACAAAGAATGGCAACTCGGTTGCTTTTTATTCATAAGGATGCAAAATCCTTAATCAAAATAGGAAAATTGCTACTCGGAGTAGAAACAAACCTGGCATTGGTAAAAACTGATGGGCCAATGGAGGACGTAACGATTGCTGGAAACAAATATTTTCTGACATACATTGATGACCATACAATTATGGTATTCGTTCGATTTCTTAGATCTAAGGCAGAAGTAAAGAAGCTTTTTGAAAATTTTCAAGCATTGGCGGAAAAACAAACTGGGTGTAAGATCAAGATTTTGAAGATTCAGATAATGAAAAAGAGTACATCAACAACGAATTGAAAGGTGTTCTTATAAAAATGGAATACGTCATCAGACTATAGTTGCGTACAATCCTCAGCAAAATGGGGTTACCGAGCGCATGAACAGGATTCTGGTTAAAAAGTCAAAATGTATGTTCGCGTAACCTGACTTATCTAGTTTAAAAGTGTTTAATTGGCTTGCTCTTGTTCATATTCCAAAACAAAAACACGAGAAATGGGATTTTAAGTCACAAGAGTGTATACTTATGAGATATGCAGAAGATTCAAAAGGTAACAGAGTTTTTAATCCAAGAGTTTTTCATCCAAAAAGATTTTTATAGGTCGAGACGTAATCTTCAAGGAAACAACTTGTTATGGCAATTAACGAAATTCGGAAAAATATTCGATAGAATTTCCCATTGAAAAGAGTGAAGTTATTCAAGGGGTTATTCAAGAGATTCCCAATGAAGTTGTTAATCGCAATGAAGCTGAGCTTAAAGACTTAGATCCATGCATCGAAAGAAATGAAGACATAGCTTAGGAAACATTCTCATCTGCCTGCGGGAAGAAAATAGCAGCTATGATGGCATAATATTTTAGGAATTGTCAGGTCATCCTAGCAGACTAGAACCTTTAACAAGATCAGCACGAATTCAGCAGATGCGTAAATTGAATTGTATGTGCGGCACAGTTGACGACCAAAATGATCTGTGCACAGTTAAGGTAGTGATGAATCGACATGATAAGGACTCTTGGCATGGTTGAATAATGCATGAAGAATAAAACTCATTAGAGGACAGCAAGACATGGACTTTACTGGATTTTTCAGCAAATAAGAAAGCCATAAAGTGCAAATGCAACTTGTGGTGAAGAGATGTAGCCAACGCAAGGGTATCGATTTCGAAGAAACATATTCTCCAGTCGTTAGTAATGCATCTATTCGATACTTATTAGAACTTGCCATTGAATACGATATGGAAATCAATCAGATGGATGCAGTAACTTCCTTTATTCAAAGCAATCTACGAGTATAGGTGTATTTGAAACAGCCTGAAGGTTTTAAAAGATTTAAAAAATACACAGAATGTTTGTAAATTAAAAAGGGCGTTGTATGGGCTAAAACAAGCCAGTTTATCATCGGATCAAAAAGCTAGACTTTGAGCCCAAAAACTTTGGCTTGCAGCGATCTTATACAGATCCATGCTTATATATAAAAAAACCTAAACATTAGAGCATATGTGGCAATACATGTTGATGACATTTTAATCGTAACTACTAAAAAATGCTGAAATTAAATTAAAAGAAATTTGAGTGTCTACTTTTAAAATGAAAGATTTGTGACTTGTAAAATATTGCTTTAGGATGAAAATAGAAAGAGATGCAACAAAAATACAAATTAGCCAAGAAGAATACACTGTCAAAATTTTATAGTAATTTGGAATGGATGAGTGCAGGAAATTTTCAACTCCACTTGATCGAAACTCTGAAAATTAATGCCACCTGAAGCACAAGATGAGATAGAAGAGATGTCTCAAATTCCATACCAGGAAGCAATAGGCAGCTTGATGTGCGCGGCTCAAACCACTAGGCCTGATATTTGCCAAGCTTTTAAATATCTGCAGTGAAAAAAATATATCATTTTTACTTGCGAAGCATCAAACCAATGAAACACAAGTTCTTTAAGAATGGAAATAGTGAAATATTTGGATATGCAGATTGGGGTGCAGACGAAGATGAGCGACGGACCGTTACAAGATATATTTTCTTATTTATGAATAGAGTTATATTTTGGAAAAGTAAGCGGCAACCTATTTGGCGTTAGCAGCTGCTACTCAGGAAGTTTTGTGGTTGCGATGCCTCGACCAAAAAGTAAACAATCAAAGAAGCGAGTAAAAATTGATCTAAGCATTTAGATATTCGGTACTATTTCGTAAGGCAAACATTTGAAAGCAGAGATGTTAAATTTATTAATATCGGAAATAACGATCAAACACCTGATGTATTTTCAAAAGGTTTTTTTAAGGAAAACCATCAGTGCCAATGTAGAAGTATTGGTTAGGTAAAGGAGATATAATTCGAGTGGGGGTATTGAAATACGAATCAAACTTTGCATGAAACACTGTACAATTTCATGTCAATGCTTTACTGTTATCAAATTGTATCTTGTCAAATTATCTTATAATAAATTTTGACTTTGCAATAAAATACTTTACTAACAGATGTTTATCAATATTTATAAGAAATTAATTTATATAGACAGTTTTGTATTTATTTATATGATAAAAAGTATAATTAATTTATTATTTAATTATTAGTATTTATCAATATATAGGTATTAAATTCAATACTAATTTCGATGAAAATGCATGACTTTATGTCACTTTAATATAACCATAACATTTTTATTTATGTCTAAACATTTCACTTATTATTTGAAATAGTTTTTTTTATAATTTTTGTTTAGCATAAAAACTAAAAATAGTTGTCCTCCTCTGTAAATATAATTGTAACTCTTTATTAAGACAATTAAGTATGATTGAATTACTTTTCTCTATTTTGACAGAAAACATTTGCTGACAGCCACGAACAAAACACCAATCAATCACCAACAGCCACAACCCGCAAAGACACCAACGCATACATTCGCAGGCATCAAGAAAATGTGTGTGCCTGAGTGAAGACACCGTGCTAGCATATCGCATCCTAACTACAAAAGAGCAACAACTTAATATTAACATTTTTTTACTTTATTTCGTAAAACTCGTTGTAGTGATCATACCCATCGACTTTAAAAATTTGTCACATCCTTCTTTTTTTTTAATTAAAATAAGGGGTTTTTTCTCCATTGCTTTGTATTTGTTGAAAAACGAAATTGTTTTTTGCTTTGCCAGCGAATTAAAAATTTTGAGTTGTGCCTCTTGTGTAGTTAGGGTGTGATATGCATGCTGACTGAATAAGATGGTCTCTGATTAAGTGGTAATAAGTTACGAGGCGGTACCAAAAGCTTGCTGCATACATTAGTTAGCTGAAGCCTTTTTTGGCGTTGACAAGGCAACATTTTATGAAAATTTATGCCACTGACAAATTATAGACCAAAAGCATATTCATGCTAATTTTTTACATTTAAATAAACTCACACACACGCAGAAACTTGATACTTGGTATCTTTATAAGCACGTGTGTTTTAAATGGTGAAAATGTGCGACGATGATTTCATTGAAACATGGGTCGAAATTTGTTTGGGAAACACATTTGATTTTAATTATAAAGAGTAATAATCTTTGTCATTTATCTGCATGAAGTCTTGGTTTTGGATTTTAAACTAAAATTATACTTTAATACTGTATAAGAATAAAATTTGAAACATATTGGAATCGTAACATGTAGCGATGTAATAATTGGCAGGTAGAATAATAATATGTCTATTAGGCCGGGTCGATTTGTGGGGAGGCAAAAAAATCGCCCATTGCTCAGTGAAAATCGTTTCTAATTTTGATCCCTAGAACACGATTTTCACTGAGCAATGGGCGATTTTTAAATCGACCCACCCTAATGTCTATACTTATGTAAGTTAAAGATTGAAATTTTAATAAAGATGTACAAGAAGTTTTAATAAAGATTTTTTATGAAAGCAATTTATAAAATTCTGAAAGTTATTTTTTCTTTATTTTTTAGGTTGATTTTAAAAGAAATTCTATTATTATGTGTGAAATTATTGTGATTTTTAGGTGAAATTGTGGCAGACTTGACAACTTTTTACTGGGTCTTTTTTTCAGATAGTTTTGGGCAAAAATTGAGAGTTTAATAATTGGTCGCAAACATTCATTATTAATTTCAGTAATTCAGCTACCAATATCTTATAAAAAATCGTCTATCTACCTTATTCAACCATTTAAGAAAAAAAGTAAAATTGTCAAATGCTTCCCATGGAAGTGGCACCCTTCACTTTTGAAGGGGAGCATTGGACAAGTATGTTTATTCTAAAGAAAAATTCGTAATAGCAGCTTATTGTATAAACTGAATTCACATAATTTTATTCAAACAAAAATTTAATACATTTGTGTATTTTTATATATTAAGTAATGAAAAAAATGTAATATATGTAAAAAAAGTAAAAGTAACGAGATCATATTTATCACATAGGTTGATAATGCTTTAGATCGCCATTCATATTCACTTATTTTAAATAATAGTTGCAAAAATTTATTTTAAAAATGTATTTTGTGCGGCTTTGTGATGTGGAAAATAGATTTTCAGGATACGGCAGCTTTTATTCAATTTCGTTGCGTTGTAACGATGCGTTCTTACAGCTGGGGTCGGCTCGCCGGACCCAGGTATCGTTCCAAATAATTTATAATTTGGAGCGCCAAATCAAACTCGTTTTTTTCCACTACGTTACAATGAATGTTTATTGACAAATTATTTCCTCCTTTATATAATACCAAAGAGATACAATTAAGGTTAATTATTAACTTTTCAATTAGTTAATTAATTATCTCGCAAGTAAAATATAAATATGCAAATATTAAAATTCAAGTAGTCAATAAATATTAAAATATATGAATATTATTTTATAGTGACACAAAATATTATAATACTTATTCGATGATTTGCATTCTTATCCTGGAGGCTCCTGATGTCGATAATCTGGTCATCTGGTTCTCGGTTTATTTTAGTACACTCCGCAAGGAAGGATCTTACTACAAAGAGGTAGTGAAGACCTAGGATGTGGCGCTTGGGCGGACGACTCTCATCCGTTTCCCTTGACCTTGAAGACCAAGTAGACTCGCTGCAATGAGCAACGAGGGTTTAAGGAAGGTACGCTTGAGCGGACGACTCTCATCTGTTTCTCAAGACGCGAAGAGCCCGTAGCACCAGCTACGAGCGTTTTGTCATGGAATTCTTGGGCGGACGACTCTCTTCCATTTCCCAAGATGGGAAAATGAAGGTAGGAAAGGATAGGTATTTTAAGGAGCGGGGTGCACTAAATATATTTAAAAGGATTCTTACGCTGTCTGGAACGCTGCTGAATGCAAATCGCTGGCTACCGATGTACTTGACGCTCGTTTTTATGCGTTGCTGCCGCTGATAGTGGTACCATTGGCGTCGGCGTTGCGCTGCTACTATTGGTAGCTACGCAGTTGACGTCGACGCTTGCTGCTGCGTCGTTGACGCTGACGTTTACTGCTTGGAGTTTATGTTGCTGCTTGCTGCGCAGTTGACGTTTGTGTCGCTGCGTGCTGCTGGTTGCTGGTGTCCACTGATGTCGGCGTTTAGGTTGATTATATTTTCGACTGCGAGCCGTTTACTTCTTCGACACTTAACGCTGCTACCGCACTGTTAGAAAATATACTTTGGTTCGTGACTGGAGCTCAACCGCTCTTGTAGACGGCACAATACTGAATCCGAACTAGTTGACGGCACTCTACTGAGTGACTTCCCTAGTTGACGGCACTTTACTGAATCACCATCTTCCTCGCCATATCGTCGCTTCGAACCTCCGAGTCACGCCATGAATTCTCTCTCACTCTTGTCTATGTGGCTCCGGCCACCGTCTCTATTTCCCTGGAAATCTTCCGTTGTATTTGTTCGCTCGTGGCTTGACATCATCCGATCGTCCCGTTGCACATAAAAAGAAACAAATAACAACCATTAGAGACAAATTAAATCAACATTATTTTACTGCGTAGTAACAAAATTGGCTGATGCAATATTAAACGTTATTGCTGAACACCAGTAGGAACGCCTGCATGAATTCCTCTGACTGGTGTTAAGGCAGTACTGAAATAATGTATATGGATTTAGTTTACTGCTTAATAGCAAATTGGCAGACGCAATACTTGATTGGTATTGCTGAACCCCCAGTAGGAACGCCTGCATGAATATGAATTCCTCTGACTGGTGCTATAAGCGTTGTATGGATTTATTAGATTACCTAATAACAAATTGGCAGACGCAATACTCAATGTGATTGCTGAACCCCAGTAGGAATGACTGCCCGCATTCCTCTGACTGGTGTTATAAGTATTCTATAATAATGTCTATAGATTTATCCGACTACCTAATAACAAATTGGCAGACGCAACACTCAATGTGGTTGCTGAACCCCAGTAGGAATGACTTCCCGCATTCCTCTGGCTGGTGTTATAGGCATCGTTATAATAATGTCTATAGACCGATAAACCCTTTGCTCCAAAATCCCTAACCTAAATAAAACGCTTCCTTTTCAGGCTTCTACCCCATTGGGTTTTAGGTGTAATTCTCTGCGTATCGCATCGGTAGCTACTAAGTTTTACTTAGCTATTATTATTAACTTATAAACTAGGAATTCATTATTCTTAAACCTAATACCTTATAATACACTTAAACTTATTAGCCTTCTGAGCTCAGCATTTCCCTCGACATGCCCTCGCATTCCTTTTGCCTATCCGGACGTTTCCTCTCTAGTCTGCTGGCCTACGACCCAGCAGGAGTATCTGAAAGAAAATAAATGTAACAGTTAGATATGTAGGGCAAAACTTTGAAGAAGTTTTGGTCCTTACAGCGTAAAGTTGGAGCGATATCCTAAACAACTTTGTCAAAACTGTCCTTTTTAAAAACGTCAATTCTGTCCCATACGCTCTCGGTGACTTTTTATATATTTTACCCCTTTCTATTAAGTTATTTTAAGATTCATCGGAAAATGTAAATAGTAAAAAAGTTATTCTTACCTTTTTTAATAAAACACTTTGATATAACGGTTAAGATCACTTTGAAAAATCCTTACGTATAAGAGTTGATTTTTTTCGAGTTATGTAAGTGAAACTGTAAAACTTTGTGACACTTCGTCAAATCACATGCTGTCAAATTATACAAATAAAATTTATTAATGGATATTCTTGTTATTTTTGCATTTATTTTAATTAAAGCTTAAAATATTTTCAAAATAAAAAGACCACACAATTTAAACTCAATGGATATACATACTATTTTCTTTTTTATTCTTTATTCCTTTCTTTATTTTTCTTTGTTTGTTTTTTTTTAACTCTTACGATATAAAAGCAAACAAGTATATACATATTCAGAATATTTTTATTTCCATTCTGACATTTTGCACACATACCAAATCAAACCAGTAACCAGTGGTTGTTTCACCAGCCAGAAATTCAGTCAGAAATTCGAAATGCTTTAAACGGTTTTAAACACATGTTACATTCGTTTAGTTTTGTCAACAGCGAACAACACATTAAAATAAAAAAGCTTTTACTACTCGTAAAATAGTAAAATTAAAGTAAACTAAATAGTAAAAATCTGTAGAAGACAAGACTTCAAACTCGTTAATTACAATAACAAGTCGGCATATTCGATGATATTCCATTGAAGTGTTGAAAATTCTGATGAATTATTTTTGGTGAAGTGTTGTCTGAATTATTTGCAAATACATCACATTGCAGTACTGAAATCCAGAATGACGCTAAGTGATGAATGAATGCATTTTTCATGTTTATTAGTGATTCGGCTCTGAACATTTTAATTCCCAACGGACAATATGCATAAGAAGAAATAAAAAATGAAAACAAATTTTATGACAGGATGTAGAAAATACGGAAATGTAATGGTTTCACAACAAACACGTAAATAAAAATCCTAAAAGTGCTATAGGAAATCCGGCTTGATGTCTGTGTGATGAATAATAAATGATGGCGCAGACTAGCAATTAGACATCCATTGTTCGAATCATTTTATCGTTGTGAAAAAAGTTTGCACCCGAAAAGCTAGTAATTGAAGCTACCAATTGCATCCTTAAAATTTAAAAAACACCGAATTAAAAAAAACGGTTAAAACAAAAGATAAGGCATTAATAATACTTGAAAACACAGAGTGAGTTATAGATTTTTTTTAAAGATAGGTAATGTCATATAGTTTTATATATCCATATTACTCATTTCTATACAATTCTTCAACTACTCCGCATTTTTGTAATGCTGCGTATTTTAATAAAAAAAGCATAACTTTTTTATACATCATAAATTTCCTGTTATTGTTTTTGCAATTAAGTGAAGTATTTTTACAAAAACAATAAAAAACCTTTTATAATATGTGAATTATTCTTATATATATAGCATTTATAAATGTTTTATAAATATAGATTATAAGCTCGAACAGTCAGAATGGATGAAAATAAATCAAGATAAAAAGCCTGCTTCTGTAGAATTGTCAAAAAATATGCATAGAACAAAGGAAAGGCACAGTTGGCAGTTAGAGCAAGGGCAGAAAAAAGCTAATTTTTCTCAATTGCCCCAACCTTATAAATGAACCTATCATCCAATGATATTTAATGTTTATTTTGACTTTACATATTAGCATTGTTGGTTGATAAAAATTCCTTTATTTCGGTTTAGTGAAAAATAAAGTTCTTTTGTAGAAGCCTATCTGAAAGACGGGTCGCAGGTTGTGGATTGTGAAAGGCCTCTTGTACAGAGATAAGCCTGGAATAAGTTTGACAAATAAGCGGTCTCTGATAAAAACTTCTAACTAAACATACACTCAAAAAATTGTTGACTGTTTTCATAGTCCGAATTGTCTTCACTATTAAAAATAGTAACAAATAGTAGCAAATAGTAACTTATGACTTTTTGATTGCCAAATGTTCTTTTTGTTAAAACAACTTTTCTGAAGGTTTTTTGTCTATTACAATAGTCGTTAACCCTTTTGAAGCAAACGCTAAGTTACGTCTACGTTACGCTAAGCAAAATTCTTGAAACATGTACACGTGCTCCTGAAGATCCACTGAGCCCAAATCTGTTATCCGAATTTCTCTACTTATCTTGTGGGCGTGGCTATAAATGGTTGTCATATGGCAACAAATGCACCCAAAGTCATATGGCAGGACTTTCACCCAACTTTAAGGTGATTACAAACTACTTTCAAAACAAACAACCAGTGGTTGAATAGTCAACTATTTTATTCGAAAATAACTGATTTTCTATATGAAATGGCCGCAAAATCACCAGTACGAACTACCTACAATATGACAGATTGCCTAGTTTATTATGGTCCTTTTGAAAACCAACTAGTAGTCAGTCTATAGAAAATTAGCTTATATCTAGTTACTTTCATTCTACTTACTAGTGAAGAGTAAGGTGACTACATTTTAAATGGTTTTTTTATAAAATAGCTTCTAGTGTAAATAAAAAATATTGAGCCATACCAAAAAATATTTTAAAGTTGACTCAAAATTTAGTGACCTTTTTTAAAAAAAAAAAAAATTACGAAAACAATATGAGAAAAGTTGCTACTAAATTTTAAGTCAATATTAAAAAATTTTTTGGTTAATCTGATTGATTTTTCTCTGGCTATATGAAGCCAGTAGGATTTTTTTAAAAAACGAAACAAATAATTTTATAAAATTTAATGCTAATGCATAAATACATTAAATGTGTTTTTCAGTCTTCAATAGCGTAGTCAATTTATAAAAGTGATAAATATTTAGTAAAGTGTGTTAAAAATAAAAAAATTTATATTCCATTGAAAAAACATAGTTCATCCAAAATGGGTTTTTTACTCTTCAATAATATGCAAAAGTGATAAATATTTAGTAAAGTGTGTTCAAAAAATGAAAATTCCATTGAACATTATTTTAACTTTTTTTCACGTTCCATTACCATTCTAACGATATAAAATGAAGGTGTGCTCTTCAAGTGCCCAGAAATTAGTGAATTTTTAATAGATTTTCATTACAAATTCGACTTCCTAAACTGATATTCTAATTAAGGAAATTGTATTGTAATTAACTGAGCTTCGTTGTCTCAAAATAAACCCAAAATAGGGTTTATTCATAAAAATCAATTAATTAAAAAAGTTGAGCCTAATCGGAGATGGTAAATTCAACAGATATGACACTTCAATGTGAAATAGGCGCTATACAAATATTTCCAAAACATTTTTTTCTGTTTATTTTTTATAAAAAGGAATTCTACGTCTACACTTCTGATACTATCGAAACTGTGTCGTTTTCTTAAAGCAAACCACAACCCTGGCCACGGAAAAACAAATTGATGCAACGCTTAGACTTTTGTTTTGCTTGTTACTACAGCTATGAAATTCTGGTTCGTGGCCGCTCAACTCACTACTTTTCGATGACTTTTCAACTAAATGAAAGTTACTCCGTGAATAACAACCTTAAAGTTACTTTACTTTTAGTGCAGGCCCGTAGCTAGTATGGTGCTAGGGCAGGCTAAGCCTGCCCTATAATCTGTCGAGCCTGCCCTAGCCAAATTTCCGTATGCTTTTACAACTGCCCTCTTTTGTCAGTCATTGCAAATAACAGCTGGCAAAAAATTGTAAAGAAAGTTAATTTTTGGTGAAAATTTATAGAATGTTGTTATTTTAATTGTTTTCAAGATTTTTTGAGCGAGTTTTTTAGATTATTTATTATTTTAGGTGTTTTAAACTAAATACACACAAAAAAATATTGCAGTAGTTTTTCCACCTTTTGTGTCTCCCAGTTTGCTGTTTTGATTACGAAAAACACTTGCAACTACTTGAGGATGAATGGGGAGGATTTCGAAATTATATCATGATTCAAGCGCCAGCTGACTGCATTTCGGATTTTTCAACTTTAAGCGGATGTACCAGGTCAGCAGTCTTCACTTATTCCTGTAATCTAAATACTTTGCATTCATTCTCAAATAGTTATACATACTTTCCCCAATCTACTAATAGTAATTAGTCTAATTAGTCTAACTAAAACTACTAATTGGGAGCATAAAAATTTGGAAAAGCTGAAAGGAAAATAATGGATGTTGCAGACATAGCTTGCGATTGAATGAGGTACTTTTTCTCAAAAACAATTAAAATAACAAGGTTTTATATCACGCAAAATTCAGTAGTAGAACAATCACTTGGTGAGAGAAGTAAATATTCTATTGAAATTAAGCCGGCTTACTTTGATATCGTTGATAATATTATATTCAAATTAAAAAAGCGTTTCACCAAAAATGATCGTATATTGTTGGCATTGTCATAAGTTTACGAAATGAAGCCGGCTAGTTTGAAAATATTATGTTCTGTAGGCTTAAAAATACCCTCTGATGCCGAGATGTCTGTCGCAAAGAAATACCGGGGCAAAAAAGGGATGAGCATCAGAAAACATCACCAAATTCAATCAGTTTTGATACGTTGAATGAATTGTATCTAATGCGCGATGCGTTTCCTGATACTTATAATTTGTTTTGTGTAATCGAACCATTCGGCAACAGTACGGCGGTATTGAGGCGGTATTCCGGCGGTACGGCGGAAGCATCATTTTCCCGTGTAAACCAAATCAACAGAGTTCAAAGATTATCTTCGCAAATTTAATGAGAAACTAAGACGATTGTCTTTGTATTAAACAGCAGAGCTGTGACTGAAGTGGAAATCAATATAATACATTCGAAATTCGCTTTCAAACATTGAACTCATTTATGTTATATTTAAAGCATAGTACTCTGTTCAGTTTCATGTGAAATTCCACTCAAATCTCCATACAAAAAGTGACAGCTGCGAAACAAGTGTGGAAATTTTCACAACATGTTTTTCAGATCAGTACTCTGTTCCGCTGCGTGAAATTATCGCAACATGTATCTGAGCAACATTTTTTCACGACAGTTTAATTGTAATACCTATTTATTTTGAAGTAAAAAGAGAGATATCATATGAAATCTTCCAACTTATTTTCTGAGTCTCTCTGAGAAACGTTGCCATAGAAATTCCTCGCAACAAACTTTAAGTCAGAAATTTCACGCAACAAAGAAATAGATGTTGCCAGCGAAGTTTCACGCAAGGGAACAGAGTACTAGGCTTTATATGTTAATAAACTTAACTTTTTTTTACTAAAATATACATTTAAACAATAAAATCATTAAATAACATGTAAAAATATAAAAAATTCATTTGAAAATATGTTAATATGCATATATATATATTTATATACAAATGTATGAAAAAAATTTGTATTTTTTACTGGAGGCTCAGCCTGCCCGGCTCTTATTTTCTGGCTACGGGCCTGTTTTAGTGGGTAGTGCTTTACCCTGCTTTACTGCAGGGTAGTGTTTAATCGAACACTACGCTCCAATTACTTTTGAGTGATTTGCTCATGTATGTACATTGTTCAAGTTTATTGTTGTTCACAAAGAAAATTTTTAAGTTTAATATCCTTTTTATTCATTTTTATAAAAATCTAATTTTTAACAAACCTATACTAGTTCTATTCTTAAAAAGAAAGACAAAAGAAAATGAATGAAAAATGAATAAATTGAAGAAGCAATTGCTGGAAGACGACGAAAGACACAGATGCACGTGAAATTTTGTGAAACACCTTTGCGCTTTACCTTTGCAGTCAAAAAGTTTACAGCGATTTGCTTTTGGAGTGCTTTGAACAATTATCGAATTTGTCAAAACGCACGCCATCTATTGACTTTCTTTCGTATTTAGCCTTTACTGGGAGGATATTGTTATCTACCTCTTGAGTGGCATTTGATGGTCTACTACGCTTTTCGAAAACTGTCATAAAATCAAGAGTTTCGCCAACAGAATTCTGGAATTCGAGCAAGTCCGTTTGCTGTTTTTTGGCTCTTTATGGAACCTGCAACCTTTTTTATACTGCTACGACACAATAAATCAAGTAATCGCATAGCTCAATCGTCCACTTCTTACTTTTTGGAGATATTGTATAAAGTGAAATCAGGAAGTCAATTTTATCGACTCCTCCCATGTGTTTGTTATAATGTGTAAGTAAGCAAGGCTGGGTGACATGAATAAGTTTTTGTTCTTTAACACGGAATCTTTTTACTTCTGTGCTTGGATAAATTCCATAAATAGTAGATGCTACAAGAATCGAACCATTATCGTACAACTTTTCTAGACAAATATCATCCAAAACCCTAAGATCATTTGATACTCTTTTCTCTTTTTTAAGTTGCTTATCAGATTTTAGTGGAGCTATGTAGGTTCTGTTTTGACATATAGTACCAGTAACCCAAATGTCATGATCGTGTTGTCTACAAAAATTTTGTGACTTAAACCTCTTGGCATAGTTTCAGCAAGTCTGACTACAATATCTGAACAAAGTACCAGATTTCCTGTTCCCGTTTTAGTGTCTTTGCCTGTATAGATTACGGAATCTACAACAATGCCATCAGATTGACATAAAATAAAAATTTTTAAGCCCCATTTATTGGGTTGTCTAGGCATATACAGCTTAAAAAAAGTTCGCCCTTTAAATGCCACCATCATTTCGTTTACCGAAAGGAACTCGCCACGAGGCATCTCGTAGCACCGTTTAATAATTGCTTCAATCATCGGTCTTATTTTTCACAAAATATCTGATGTCTTTTTATAATTGAAGCAAAGACAATTTCTTGTGCTGTAATTGGCATAGACTCTTTTATCCCAGGTATCGCCGGCTCTCTGCACGTGTGCATCTTAGTCCTTGATAAGTTCAGCGTGCCCATGAGGATTGAAATACCAATAAATTTGTACAGCTCAACATCGGTGAGATTGAAACCTAAGCACATTTTCTCCACTACCTTCCTGTTTGTAGTTTCCACTGTCGATTTCATAAAATCATCGGTGATGTATTTGTTAAAGTAAGTAAACGGGGAAGGGATAGGCCCAAACAAATCAATATTTTGTTGGATAAATACACGATCATATGTCATCCATGGGACTTTTTTTCAAAGGTATTCCCTGCGATGCGGTTTAACTTGTATCTCTTCAACTTCGCACTCGATAGCATCTTCAGCAGGACCACTTTCAACACTAGCGGCAGCAGCAGCAATCTGCAGAGGTATTTGTTAGTTTGTTATTATAAGTCTTATTTCAGGTTTTCTTTTAACCTACATCTTCCTAATTTTGTTTCTCACATTCGTTACGAATATTATTCCAAATTTTCGTAACTTGACACATCCGACATATCAAAATTTTTCAAAATATTTGCAATTTCTGTTTCGTTCAATTTTATCATATGTTTGCTCAGCATTTTTGTAAAAACTTACTAAAAAGGTTTTATCTTAAGCAATAATTAGTATTATATAAAAATTGTTGCAATACGGCAACAAATTCAGATAATAAAAAATTCTCATTTTTCTGCAAACAGAAGGTATCAATTTTTAATATCAAAATTTAAAAAACCGTTAAGTTTACATTTATCAATTACGCAAAAATGACGGTTAGAAATGTTAACGTTCTAATCAGCTGTATGAATTATATCAATTACGATTACGGTTATTAGAAACGTAATACATCATTACATACATTTATCATAAACCAAAAAGTTTCCGCTACAAAATTTTCCGCATCATTAGATGGCATCAAAAAAATTGTTCTGGTACGGCAAGAAATATGCCGAAAGGGTTAAATAACATTTTCAGTGGTCGTTTTTAACTATGCAAGTAATACTTACATAATTATTGCAATAGTTGTTTTTACCTATGCATGTAGTAGTTACGTAATTTTTACGAATTTTAGGAGTTATTAACAAAAAGGAGTTATTAACTATGCACGTAGTTAAATTTGACTATTCTGAAATATTTCCGAGTAATTTAAGATTAGAAATATTTTTTAAAAAACGTTATATTTTAAATTTCCTTGGCCCACAACTTTGAGTTAAAATATTTTAATCTTATTTCTGGTGCTCCAGATATTTTCGAAGAATTCACTTTCTTTTATTTTTCATTTATACGAAATTCTATTGCTTCGCATCGCTTGCTTGCCATTGGTGCGCATTTTCTTGATACAAGTTGAAGTGATTCAAGTCCTGACGGTGCGTGAGCCTCGCTGAAAGAATCAAAACTTTTGATTACTGTCGCCTTATCCAGATTATTGGCAATATTTAAATTTGTAACTAATTGATTTTGTTTAAAAATTTTAAACATGCATACAAACGCATGCTCAAACAAATCTAAATACGCACCCACAAGCCTAAGAAAGCCTTTACGTTTTATCTTTTCATTAAAACACGTACAATGACGTAGTTAGTTTTTCTTGGTAAATAAAAGGAATGCTGCGTGTAATTAAAATTATTCTATTTTCACTCGACGGTTTATACACTGCACTTATATATTAACATATGGACAGATATGCGAGATTTACCTAGGGTATCATTGCGATTTTAATTTGAAAAAGCAGATTTTCAATGCTGTAAATAAATGAATGGATGAGTAAAAATAAAATCTTACAATTGGATATGACAACGGAGAAGATGCGCAACAAAGAGATAGCTTAATAAGAAAGAAAACTTTAAGACAAAAGGGGTTTTTCTGTGTCGCTTTAACTTTGGATGTCCTTGATGACGGTTATTTAAAAGGAAAACCAACACAACTAAAAAGTAATGGCGTTGCCAGCTGATCATTTGTCAATGTCAGACAAAATAAAAGGCCTCGAGTGTGTGGACATGAATAATAAGTAGACAAACATATATGTTTGTATGTATACAAAATATTTTAAAACATCACACACATTTATAATTTAGAAGCATAACAAACGACCGGCAGCAGCTGAGTAGAAAAAGAGTCTGGAATAATTCCCTAAAAACTTAAGCAAAATCTTATGCCATTTTGTACAGACTTATTTTTTGTTTATTTTCCAAGTGCACCTTTTTATGCTACTGAGATGATGTGCTCAAGCACACTAACCCACTACCAAACATCAAGATATACTGATATATGCAGATATGTATATTTACATAGAAAGACCACATAGATAAATAGATGCATTTTCCTAGTTGCTAGCAATCAAATGTTCTGAATCTCAAAGGATCACTTATTCTTCTTCTTCTTCTTTTTTTTTCGTATTCATCCGCACCGGAAAAAGATTGCGTTTGAATCTTTGAGGTCGTTATTTTTGCATATGTGTGTTCCTTAGAAACATTCAGAGAATCATTCGAATGCAATAAAAATGTAGTTTAATAGCAACCGCTCGTTACATTGACACACACGCACATCCATAGATGTTTGCTCGTTTTAATACGTACTCATATACAACCTGCTCACAGCCAGAATTCATCTATGCACTTAAATAATGAAAAGTTGCACTCAAAATATTCCCCAAATGAAACACTTACATACATTAATACAAACCCTATTAAAATTTAACTTTGTGGAAATGAACAACAATAAAAATACATACCATTAAAACAAAAACAACAATAAAGGAAATAAAGAACACTTCATTATGTATTCAATGCCAATACATATTTATGCATCTATGTGAATTCATATTAAAATTGACTGAATTTTTAATTATTAAAGTTTATTTAAAACTGTGACAAGCTTGGCCAGATCCAATGCAAGAACTATTTTTTGTGCGGGTTTCATTCGCATTGATATTTTGCTGATCTAAGAGAAAAGTTGTAGTAAATACACCAGGCAAAATACGTGAATAATCCGAAAGTGTATAGTTCTGACGATTTTAGTTGAATTGAGCTGTGAAGAAGACGCATTAAAAGGATTAAATATGTGACTTTAAAATAAGACCAAATGAGGCCCATTTAATGGGAAACATTGCCGCACATCAATAAATAAAATTTTGCCTCAAACTGAAATGAAAGAACACCCGAAATTTTTTTTTACAAAATTTCAACTTTTCAACTTTTGGATTCATCCTCACTAAAAATACTGACTAACGTCAGTAAAAATATTTTCTTCAGGAATCATGCAAACAGCGACATTATTGACTTTATTTGTCATTCTTCTTTTAAGGTATAAAATGCGTGTAACAATAAAAAAGCATATTTTTCAAAAAAATTTTTTTTTAGGTACAAGAAGTTATTATTTTTTTATAGCTTTTTTATAGAGAACACTGAAAATTACATTGAAAAAAGACATCCAAAATGGTTCGATGGATATGGTCTTTCCCATGTATCTGAAACAAACAAATCAAATGTCGAATTTTATTAATTAATTTCGATATATTCTTTGATCTTTTACATGAATTCAATTGTGAGGTTTTTAGATTTATGCCCTTTTTTTGTATGCCTATCCGAACACTCGTTTTGGTGGTTTTGAAATTTGCAATTCGAACAGATAACAGCTGTTGAACTGGCGAACGATGCCGTAACAGAGTAACATTTGTGCAGTTTGCATCCCTAACGATCAATGAAATGGCGAATTCAAACGTCAAAATCACACGAATACTTAAATGCTATCGTTGTGTTGTGTTCGTTGAATTAGATTGTTCAAAAAATGGATAGTTCTGCAAGAAAAAGTCGCAAAAAATCTCGCAACCTGCGCCTGTGCACCCTCAATTCGCATTCACCAGCCTGCTCAAAATCAAAAAATGCTAAAGCTGCATACATTTTTTTTAAACACTTCACACTTCAATGTCACTTTATTATTGAACACTTGTAGCTCAATAGTTATAGTTTATTTAAAACACAATCACAATGAAAGCAAATAAGCAAATTACTTTATTGTTCAAAATAAATTGACTGAATAAAAACAAAACAGCTGTTCACATAAATAAACCAAACAACGGCGTTGCCAGCAAAAAATAAACGAAGCAAAATTCTTAAAAAATCTTTAAACTAAATAGAATGTTGAATGCTTCGTTAGGCATACAAAATAAGGCCATAAGTAACTTTGAAGAAAGCAACAACAACAACAACAACAAATCTGTATAGACCCAGTGGCCCAAAACGACTTGCAAGACAATACTTCACTCCGTCGTCGACGACGGATGCGATCCAAGTCCTTGACGACGGGTGGGATTTATGACGTTGACGAAGGAATGGATCCTGGTCGTTGACGACGAATGGGATTCTTGTCATACTAAATGTAAGAGTTCGCTCAAAACCTCTCCTTGATCTATTTTGTTTTTCGGAATCAGAATAAATTATGAATACAGAAATTCTTGATTATAAGCAAATATCTATTTTCGAATAGTTTTATGTGCATTAAATAAATTAAGTTAAAAATGCAGTGAAAATTATTAGTAAAAATTCAGTTCTTGGGAGCATTTGCAAATAAAATACAACCCTTTTTACTTTATCAGCCCTATCATGAATAATATTTCACGCGGCATCGAAAAAGGATGTTTCCATTTTTAAGAAAACGCTTAAGTAAACTTTGGAAATTTTTAATGCAAATTTGTTGATAAACCGAACCTCGAAAGAAGAGCCACACTAGCAGTGAATCGTAGATGGAGAGATACGACAACGTGCAAAATCTCGAAAATCATGTGCAATGCACAATGCGAAAAACGAACTCTGTTCATCTTGGCACGCCCACGCAAGGATTGCAGGACACTAGTGGGCATGCTCACTGGTCACTGCATGACGGCAGCCCACGCGAGGAAGCTTGGCATCACCACGGATGACAACTGCAGGAAATGCAAAGAACTGGGCACAGTGGAGACCCTGGAGCACCTACTATGCACATGCCCCGCCCTACTTAGATCGAGACTAAAATACCTAGGCTCATCGACGTTCCCGTCACTTAAAGATGTAGCCAGGGTGTCTCTAGAATCCCTCCTAAGGTTTGCGAACTCAACGCAAATCTTTAAAGACTTTTAAAAACAAACACAAAGGTTCTTTTGTTCGCTACCGGTACCACTAAGGACCTGAATTGGTCTATGTGAGCCTCACGAGGGCATCCGGTCTAACCTAACCTAACCTGTTGATAAACCGTTGCTGAATATCATTGCTTGATTTGATTTGAATCACGAAAGTTTTTTTGTGGAACATCTATTTATAGAACATTAAATTACATTAATAAAATTAAATTGAATAACGTAGTTGATTATTTACTTACTTATTTTGTTACCTCACTTATTTTGTTTTGCTTTCGTTTTTAATTTCAAATATTTTTTATATATTTAAAATTGAATTTACAAATTTTAAAATTGTGCTCATTCCAAAATTTTTAGACGCAATATTTTCATTTTTTGACACTTCTACAAAAAATGTTCTGGTTTCAACTCAAATATACTTTGCTGGACTTGATTCATCCAGGTCCAGCAAAAAACCAGTATTTTTACTTCATTGTCTTCAACGATGGCTACAAAGACTATGTCTTCAAAGACAACTTTCGCCTCTGGGGAGTCAATCACTTAGCTGACTTTGCTAAGTCAGAAATCGCTTCATTTCTTCTTCAGTAATCTTTAGTGATTCATCAGTAACCAACCCACTGTTTAAGTCTTATATGATTTAAAGCCTATCTGAATAAACTTCTATGAAGTACATTCTCTCATTGGCTATTTTATCATACGCCGATTAAAGCAGTAAGTATTTTAAATCAAGCCTATAACTCTACCATGGATCATGTGTGTCTGTTTGCTTCTTATTTGTTTCGCTTTTCATTGTCTATTGTCATTGGCTATTCACATGCCATTTTAAAGTATAGATCAAATAAACACACGACCCCGGGGGGTTTTTTTTAATTATGGTGAAAGTTGAAGTAAAAAGTTAAAAAAGAGATAAATTTTCGCGCGCATTTAAAAAAAAATATGCACTTGAATTTAAGGCTGATTCTTAAAGGACAAGATTACGAATAAAATGCAATAAGATTCATTGAAATTAAAGCAATAGATTTTGAGTTATCTATCGGACCGTTTTAAGAAACTAGTTTCGAGAAATTCGCGTTTAAAGTTTTTTTGTTGTTGTAGGGAGTTTAGACATAGGTTAACGAAAACCGTTATTACTTCCCTTTTTTCTTAATATCGATTTAAAAATATGTATGTATCAGAGAACTGCACAAGCCTACTTGAAGTCTATTTCAAGTTCTTGCTTAAAATTATTATTTTCAATCAAGTATAACTTGTACTTGAATATAAAGCAAGTAAGCTAGCTTACAAGTGAACGGCACGAAGTCCCATGACTTCGGCAAAAAGCTAAAAATGCTTAAAATTGAAGGCATGTATCAAACTAAAGCAAATATCCTAAAACTTCAATGAACTTGTGTAGGAAAAGCTCAAGCGTATGAGGACTTTTAAGGGTTCTGTGGACTCCGTGGTTGACAGTTTTAGGAGGTAGCTGATTTCGGAATTGATGTCAAAATTTAAAATTCAAAATGACGGATAGAATTACTACCCAGATTTTTTATATTTTTGCGCTTTCTTGTAACTTTGAAATTTTGACAACGGATTTGATTTCGAATCTAATGTAACAGTTTTAATATTTAAAATGGAGGTTAGGGTTGCCACCTCAATTTTTTTCGATACTATTTTCACCTAGTAAAATGTATTTTTAAGAGTTTTAAACAAAATTTAACAGTGTTTGGGGGTCGCTGATTTTGAATCTTTAACTCAATAATTTTTACTTGCTTCAAAAAAGAGTCGCTTCCCCAAATTTTTTTTATTTTTTTCAACAATCGCTTTGTCACGTTGCTTTGTAACAGTCCCACTGCTTTTAACAATCATTGCAAGGTCGCAGCATTTGAGAAACTGTTCATTTCGCAAGACATTTATAAACTTTAAAGAATCACCATTACTTTCAATGGAATTTCTCAACACTCCATTATACGCTTCGTTGGCCGAAGTATATGCCTTCGCAGCCAACTTGAAATTTAATAAAAGCATTCTTTAATATATTTTTCATTATCATATTTACTTACATGCCTCAGAAATCCAGTACATTGCAAAGTATTTTAGAAAAGATGAGAAATTATTTTCTCTATCCATTTATTGAATGGATTTTCTTAGGTTATCTGTTTTGTCTGAAATAAAGGAAGTGCCATAAAAAAGTGGTATGCAACTGCTTGCATCTATGAATATGTTAAAGCAATGGCTGGCAACTGCTAAAATTCCGGCTTATAGCCTGGAAAAATTAAACCTTGAATTGAAGTTAGAAAAATTGCTAAACGTTAAATATGACGCGAATTTTTTTTATCATTACCAGCATCCAATATTTTGCGCTGAAGGAAAGACAATTTTGAGGGCTCGTTGCAGTTCCTTCTCAAAGTCTGGTTCCATGTTGAAAACGTTATACCGAGTGTATTTTAACATGTGTTCTTACGAATTTTTTGTCTTTTTGGTCATAAGCACAAAAAATATTTGGAAGATCTGCAAAAGATAAAAAAAATTTCATAAAATTACGTTTTTTTTAAATATTTACTTGCGGCTCTTTTTTGATCGGAGATAAAAGGATCGCAGGGAATTTTTTTTATATATAATTCTTTTCATAATAAAATGATTTGTCCTTGTTATAGGTTTTGCAGGATGTATTATTTTTTATTATTAGGACCTGCATAATAACTTGACGACGATTTTCGCCACTAGTTCTGTTACTCATGCACCCGTCACTTAAAGAGTGCATTCAGGCTATAGAATAAAAGTTTAGCAGCTTTTTTGAAAGCTCAGAAACTGAAGTGAATTGAAGTGGCATCTTGTTTCAAGCTTAAAATTTAATTGACTTTATTTTGAAATTTTGCTTTCTTATAAATCAAAATAACGGTATTTTTTTCTTAAAACTAGTTAAAAACATTTGTGTAATTAAGTAACTTAAAGGCAGGTTCTCATGAAGCTCGTCTAGGAAACTGAATTTTATTTTGTTTTATTTTTCGCTATCTTATGATGTGTAGCTATTAATGTTCACAAAGCGGTATGGCCGATAAGAATTCCATAAAAAAGTTATTGCATACGAAAGAAACCCATATTTTTATTAATGCACTCGAAACAATTGTTAACCAAATGCTAAAACGCGTTTTTCTAAAAAAATCATGTTTTACAAACTGGTATCCACGATATCTGAAGAAATGCTTTATGGATTTACTTGAATTTTTTTTTAAACACACAATAAAAAAAATTTATTGGTTCCATAAACTAAATTTTGATAAAACTGGACTTTTTTTTAAAGAACTTTAAAGAGCGAAAAATGTGAAAACCACTTTTGATATTTTCAACTATTGCCTGATATAGGTTAAAGCTCATATAAATATGATATAATTTGTAAAAGTTTTTGTAATTTTATGTCAGATGACATGAACGTGATGTAGGATGGAAACCGTTTGGGAACCTTTTCTTTCAACGTGACGTTTGACGGCGTATTGACACTTCACATTATACTTTTAGGCTATTTTCCTACACTTAAAGAATCAATAAATAACTGTCAAAAAACTCAAGGCGTTCATTTGCTTCCTTCTATGAAAATAAAAATCAAGAACATCATTGTGTTTTCGGACCTCCAGAAGAAAACCTGTCCTTAAGTGTCAACATAGGCATATGTTCTATAATTTGTTTAAGAGTAAACAAAAGAAAAATAGATTATCATGTGTCTGTATTCAGCTATATAAACGTAATGTGTGTGAGCGAGGTAAATTCTAGTACTTAGCATTAATATATGCGCCCAATATTATTTCAATATGATCAAGCGCGTCGGAAGCGAATTTCATCTGGGGGGGGGGGGGCAGTACGAATGGGGGGCAGTACAAATGGTGGTGCAAAAAAAGTTCACCAAAATTTCTTCAAAGAAACATGAATGGAATAAACAAATTTTTTATTTTAGTTTAAAATAAAATAAATAATATAAAAATATATAAAAAATATTAAAATTTCATTATTTTTAAAAGTTCTTCCAATTTCGATATTAGAGATCATTCTTTAAAGGATCTTTCATATGGTAATATGAAAATATAAGAAATAATGGTTGCTTTTATAAAGCAAGACTAGGTATATCTTTACATGATTTAAATGCAATAAGGTACAAAAAGTTATATCAATTTAAATTATTCCAAAATATTTCTTTCTGTCCTTGCGAGAAACAAACTCTTTCACCACCTCCATCGAATTCAATTCTTCGGTTTTATCTTTGTGAATGCGTTTAAGTGCTGCATGAGTGAGTCGTTTCTGTGTCATAGTTGCTCTAAGATACGTTTTAAGTCGTCTTAGTGAACTAAAAAAACGCTCAGATAAAGCTGCTGATGCAGGCAAAGCAATAAGTTTTTCATGCTTCAGCATTTTAAGTTGCGCGTGGAGGTCGCTCCCATCAAGTTTTGTTTTTAGATTTTGTTTAGAAGGCACTTTTCCGTTGAAGGCTTCGATTACAATATTATAGTATTAAGCTTCATACTTAAGGGTGCTTTTAAACTGAAGTGGTGGGTTTGCAGTAGAAACTCTACATTTTGTTCTATCTTTTTGCAAACACAGAGAAAGAAAATGGTTATCCGCAAGCATGCTTATGAAGAAGAAAGAAAGAAGAGGAAAATATATAATACAAAAATATTATCGTTGTAAAAAAAAAACTGATATTTTGAATAACTTTTGAAGTTTTCTTTTTAAATTTTTTATATCTAGCTAAAAAAGTGGGGGGCAACTGCCCCCTTGTCCCCCCGCTTCCGACGCCAATGAATATGATTCAGTTAGTGTCTAACCAGAATCATGTCGTTATCGTATCGGCAGGCAGAGCGCTGACAGAGACAATGCAAGCCTTATGGGAGAAAATTGCGGCAGGATAAGACAACAAAAACGCCAAGATAGAAATGTTTCTATTTCTATTTTGACTTTGTCGTTTATTTGACAGCTCTCTCAGCTTCTCTCTAAAAATATTGCCATATTTTAACAAAATTTGAAGAATCTGTCAACCAATGTAGCGAGTAAACAGTGTTCTTATTTGCTCTAATAATATTAGGAGTAGCATTCAGTTGAAAATGCAGTAAATTTATATGAATAGTTTTGCAAAAAGTAGTGAAATAAATTAAAGTGGAGTAGTTATGAGTTCAATCGGAGTACGATGAGAACACTGAAGCAAGTTCGAAAAAATTAACAATGGCAGATTGAATAAAAGTAAAACGACAAAGCCAACGCTACAATTCTGGGCCAACTCTTAGCAATTCTCTCTCACCGACACGACAACGACATGATTCTGGTCAGACAGTAAATGTAAATTGAGGTGATTCATACCGTAAAGGTGTGTACCCTATTATATAAGTATAAACATGTGTTTTAAATGATTGAATACACATAGTTTAAGTAATGTTATTCAAACTTAATATAATTATATGTCATTTATACCGTAAAGGTGTGTATCCTACACCCTTGTACTAAATGATGTTTTTAACATTCCGTACAAAAGCAAACCATTTAAGAAGATGTAAAATAATTAGCAAATTATAAAAGTAAAAAAAAAATGGAAAAACTCCCAAAAAATTGTGATACATTTTGTGACTTATTTTGTAATGCAAAAAGTCCCAACGATTTTGGACTTTGCGTTGGATATAATAAAAACAAATATTTCGTTGGCGAGTAACAGCAAAAAAGGTGGTTTACCACCAATTGAAAAGGTAAATATGTGACAAGCAAATAAAGTTCGGGGGGGGGGGGGGGGTGGGGGCACACGCGTAAAAAAATGGGGACTTATCTTATTTTTAGTAAAAATTAAAAATTTAACTCTTACATACATATATTCAAAACAAATGATCAGCAGCTGCTTAAAACATCCTCGTGGAGCAAACTTAAACGTTGCGTCCATCAAATACCATCTTATATATATTACGCAAACGCAAATTTTGGCCGGCGTAAGACTTTTTAAGTACAAGTCCAATCTTAATAAGTTTAGTATGGTTTGGTAGGTTTAGACCTGTAGATGTGCAAACTGGACTTTTTATTTCTTAAAAATTTCTATTTTTTATGTTGTAGCGAGTTAAAATTTGCATATAATTTTTGTCGTTATGTTGCTTTTTCTCTTCTTAATTTCAGCATATGCCTAAAAATTTGTGAGGTATTTCACTCTACCTATCAGCTAATAGCTATAAAACGGTTATACTGATGAACAGCTAAAACTATGAATTGATATATTCAATATCAAAGTGATACGGAATGATTTCTGTTGAAAAGACATTTTTAAATTGGAAAATTTTATGGCTTTTAAAAATTTACACAAAAATTTAATAAGAAATTGGAAACTGGTAATGAAACATTTTTGTTCAAGCATTTTTCAACTGGAAATACAGAAATTTTCTTATTCCTATATATTTAAAATAAATTTGGGTATAAAATTAAATATGCTAACATTATATTGTCGTTGCGCGTGCAATACCGCGTATATTGCAAAAAAGCCAAAATTAATTTCATTTAAATTTTTATCAGTTGAAAATCTATTCAATAGCTTAAAATAAAATCTAGGTATGTTTGATTTTGGTGTTTTAACGCCACACAGGCTTACTAGTTCCTGCTGAGCTGAGAAACACACTTCTAATAAGGTTTATTGACTTCACGGAAGAAAATACACAATAACAAAAATTGTCTTCTATGATATACACTGTGTAGAAATTTTTGTGACTCGCTTTGTGTCTGGAACTACCAAAATTTCTCCAGACTTGTTACAGTTGTAACGCTTTAATGAAGTCAAGACCTGTTTTAGGAAAAGTTTTTTGAAGAAGGAGTTTTCACAAATTTTGTTTGTATTGTTTGTTAGTAAATTTTTAAAAAATTTTTTGTGTATTTGAATTATTATATTATAGTTTCTCCATCAGCTTCAAATGGTAATAAAAAATAATTGAAAATTATTATCACATTCAGAAAAAATACTGAACGAATTAGCATTTTCCTTAACTCAAAATGTGATGTCATTAGTTTGCAATTCTTGCTATCTTAATATTTTTTTTTTTTGTTTAAAAGCTAGATAATTTCCCTTTAAATTCAGCATGAATAATATACACCAAAACTCGCTCACACCAACAGAAATGCAAACTTTCGCTTTTATTCACAGGCTAAGTATGATAAATGAGTAATATTCCATATCTTGAAGAAGCGGACTCATTATTCAAGCTGGCAAAACTCGGAGTCAGACAAGACACGCTCTTGTAGAGAGCTCCTATAGTTTATCATCGCAATTTGAACATGCTCACTGTTCAAGATTGACACATCCTTGAGTTAAAATATGCAAAGTGAAGGAAATTATTTTTTATTAATATTGGGCATATATACATAAAGTGAAAAAAGGAGTGAAGGAAAAAGATTGGAAGTGAAAGTAAAATATATGAAACAAAAAATTAAATAAAAAGTATGTCAGAATATCAGTGGAATGTAATTAGTACGCATATCATTGGGTCAAGGTTGGCATTAGTTGTACAAAGAATTAATTGTGTTCTACTTTCATATACATTTTAATCTTGCAAACCAGATTTAAACTTTCTATTATTGATTAGAGCACATAAAAGTGTTTAAGAAACTTTTGAAAGTCATTATTGTTATGAAGACCTAAATGTTTTTATAGAAGTTTAATGTTGCTCTCAAGACTTTATATCAGTGCGGTTTTTTAAACTTCAAACGTCAACATTTATGCACCGTTTTTTCTAAGGAAAGAGTTGATATTACACTATTTTCATAGAATAATTCTAAAACATTTATTAATTAATAGTAACAGAATTAATAAAGTTGCAATTAAAGATAATTAAAGATAATATGCTCAAAATTAAAAAATAGAAAATGCTTTGATCGATATTCTACTTAAATTTTCTAATAAATTTTTGCCTGCTGAATTTTTGAATCGCAATAAAATTGTTTTCTTATGATAAGATATCAATATATATATATATATATTATATATATATTATGGCGGGTCAATTTGTATGGACGAATTTTTTGGAGGTCTGGCTCAGCGAAATTCGTAAAATACATGTAATTTCAAGACTTTTTCTCCACTACAGCATATACAAATTCTGAAAAAAAGCTGTGCGGACTTTCGTAAATAGATTTTGTTCTCAATTATAAAATATGAATGTATGAATGTATGTGTATGAATCTATTTATGAAAGTCCGCACAGCTTTTTTTCAGAATTTGTATATGCTGTAGTGGAGAAAAAGTCTTGAAATTACATGTATTTTACGAATTTCGCTGAGCCAGAATTTGACCCGCCCTAATATATATATATATATATATATATATATATATATATATATATTAAATTTTAATCCGAATTTTTTGTATATTCAATATATTTTAGCATATTTCGAGTTTTAATTGACTGATTTGGTTAAAGAAATATAAATTTAAAGATAAATTAATTTACGTTTAATTAAGTTTACCAATTTTGCAAATTGCCCAAATAGTTTTCGCGCAATTGAAAGAAATACAAAAAAATTAAATTTTTCAGTCAAAATTAAATAAAAAAATCTTTACAAATTAAAAAAAAATTTAAAGGTACCAAAAACTGCACAGGATGTAATATTAATAAATATATATGTTTCTTTTTTGAAAAAAATAAGCTACTGATAAAGGAAATTCATTTAAGACTTACAAAGTTAAAGACAATTAAGTGAAAATGTCACAAGTATTCTTTTTGTAGGTTTTTTTTTTTTTTCATTTTATTCAAATAAATTAAATATTATTTTAAGCTAAGCTACTTTTAAGTCAAATTTTTATTTATTTACACCATGCGGGAATTTTACAAAGTTAAAGACAATTAAGTGAAAGTGTCAAAAGTAAACTTTTTACAGGTTTTTTTTCATTTTATTCAAATTAATTATTTATAATTTTAATCTAAACTATTTTTAAGTCAAATTTTTGTATATTCATAGCATGCGGGTCCCAAGAGGAACAAACGAACTTCTTTTTAAAAACAACTTATTAAAAAACTAATTTAAAATAAGCTAGTTTATGAACTACTTTGAATTATATTAAGGCGGCACGCACTTCAATTTTGAATACATTTTATTGCATTATAATTCAAAAATTACTTCAAAACAAGTGACTTAAAAACTACTTTGAATTATATTAAGGCGGAAACTTCTCTGATTTTGACATGTTTTTATTGCAAATTTTTATAAGATTACAAGTTTATACATATTTAACTATGCTATTTCATCAAATATTATTAACTTTAGGCTTTCAGTTATATGAATTTATGCATTTTTTTCAAAACAATAAAACAAGTGACTTCTTTGATGTATAGAAATTTAAAATTTTTATGTTATTAAATTCATCTTCAGTTAGTGGAATGTTAAATAGTTTTCAATTGATTTATTTTAAAGTAATTAAAAAAATAATTTAAATTTAACTAATTTAACAAGTTGTTGAAAATATATGCGATTTTCAATTGATTTATTTTAAAGTAGTTAAAAAAATAAATTTAATACAACTAATTTAACAAGTAGTTGAAAACATATGAAGACGAAAGTCAATTGACTTATTTAGCATACATCACCATCCAAAATATGTTACTTCGTTCTATGGAAAAATGTCAGAATTTCAACTAGTTGTGGTTGACAAGAAACTACTTATTCAACTACTTTTAAATAAGTTGATTTTCCTACAGAGGTATTTTAAAAATGATTTTGGATCCTTTTTTTTATTTTATAATTTTAAAAATTTTATTTTTGTTTTTGGAACGTAAAAAAACAGCATTTACCCTAAAAAAAACTTTAGACTTCCAACTACTTTTAAATCACAACAAACTTTCCAGTAACGATCTTCATATTTTATGTTTTTTAACAATTTTACCATATCCTAATATTTTTTCTTCATATCTTCATATTGGCAGAATGTGCCTGTATGCCATAAACATACAAAAATTTTACTTAAAATTATCATTAAAAAAGTAATATTTAATTAATCTGAATGAAAAAAAAACCGGTCAAAAGTCGACTTTTGGCACCTTCACTTAATTGTCTATAACTTCGTTATTCTTCCATGAATTTTCTTTATTTGCTACGTGTTTTTTTTTCACAAGAGCCATCTTTTGATTCAAATGAAAAACTGTGCATTTTTCTTTTCATTTAAATTTTTTCCTTATTTCATTAATAATTTTTCCATATAATTTTTTACATAAAAATTATTTGTTTTTCTATATTTCTTACGATTGCGCAAAACTACTAAGCCAATTTGCATAGTTGGTAAATTTAATAACGAGTTAATTTCTTCATTTTTAAATTTCTATTTTTTAAGCCAAATCAGTTAATTATAACTAGATATACGTTAAAATATATGGAATTCTATAAAAAAAACAGATCATAATTTCAAAAATATATATAAGTATCAAAATCCTATCCATAGAAAAAATTTATTTTTGTTACTTTTTTCGTGTTCAGCAAGAAAAAAATCTGTAAGAAAATTGAATATTTATTAAAGATAATATGTATTTGTCTTTTATCTTATTTTTTTTTTATTAAATTTTATTTCTTTTCAAAAAATGTCTGTTTTCTTGAGTATATTCATGCACATATTTTTCTCATTTATGATTTTTCAGAGCATTGTTCTTTCATTCCCAATGCGCTCTTTTAAAATTTCAAAAACAATCTTTGTACTGTAAACTCAAAGAAATATTTGTTCATTTGACTAAGCTCTAGGATTAGTTGATAAATATTTTGTCATACAGTTGACAAAAGCTTTTGTCAATTTTATTTAAGGTAATAAGTTGAAATCATATTGACAAAAACTTTTTTGTTAATTTGATAAATGCACCCAAAAAAGGCTTCGTACTACGCATTCGTTTCATTTACGAAAGATACGAACAAACATTCGAATGCTGCTGCCAGCGCTCTGTATAGCTATTATAAAATAATTTTCATTCAGTTCAAAAATTTACATAGTATAGATTTTTACAAACTAGCGTTAAAGTACCTCTACACTATATGTTTCATACATATGACACGTCAAAAAATTACAAATGGTTTTTAGCTACAGATAGTGTGGAACATATGAAAATGTGGTTTTGAAATGTCGTTTGTATTTGCGTCTGTAAATTTTTGAATTAGAACTGTCTCTAATTTCGTATGTTTTTCTATCTGTACAAAATGTCAGTTTGATAAATTTTTTATTTGAAAATGGAAGAAAAGGCAAATATGAAGATATATATTCAATAAATTGATTTATAATTAATTTATTCTTAGTTTGAATGGCTACAAGAGGATATTTAAGAGCTTTAAGGTTTACAAAAATTTCAAAAGCTGTTTTTTATTTTCAAATGACGTGTCGATAGTGTGGAGACAAAAGAAAAAAGCTGTCTGACAAAAACTTAATTCTGACACACAGATGAAATTCGGTATGTAATTTTATTTGACATGTCATATGTATGAAACATATAGTCTGGGGGCACCTTTAGTAGAATGTACAAAGTTACGAATTCAGACATTTGTTTTCATGCTGCCAACACTACAAACGTTTTTATTATGTACAAAACCTTTGTACATTCTACGAATAGCCTCTGTTTGCATTTCTACAAAAATTTTAATCGTAATTTTAGCCTAATTTTTTTTTTTTTTGGGTGTGGATGCTTCAATTTGATATAAGCCTTTAACACGAATATCGCATTTTAATTGTTGATTTGATAAAGCAATCTGTCAATATGAATGCAGAATATTTCAACATGAAAGAATTGTTTGTAGAATAGAAAAAGGATTTTCTGTTATTATTTACCAATAATACTAAAAGGTTTTGCTGTTTTGATAAAAAAATTTTAATACATTTTATATATAATAAGCACATTACTTGTAAATATAATAATGGAATTCACAAGGGTTGATATTATCCATGCTATTCGTTATTAGCGCTGCTTACAGTATTATAAATCACAGTATTGTTAACATTGCAGTTCAAGTTGTGAATTGTTAAAGTGTGAACAGCACTAATAACGAATAGCACGGATAATCTCAACAAATATTGAAAACAAATAACAATGTAATACAAATAAACAAATAACCAAAACTCCTGCCGAATTCATTGAAAAATAACTCAATTTGTAGTCACCGCTAATAATAAATGCATTAAGAAACTTAGCTAAAAATGTAGAATTTCCTCATATGTCGAAGTTGCATTATGGCAAAATTGATGCACTTGAAAACAAGAAACATTAATTTCACAAGATCCCATTTACTGTTGGTATAATAATCTAAAAGGATAATTAGCATCAACACACTTAAAAATTGCACTGGACTTTAAAGCTTTCCCGAATTTCATCTCCTTAACTTTATTTTAAACTTGATTTTAGAGGCAAATGACGTCACCGAAATACCAAGCATTTCTTTCTGTTGTCATGGTTAAAGGTTTTTTGAAATTGCTAAACATTTTATCATTATGAAATGGAAAATTTTTCCACTTGACTAAATCAGTTATCAACAACATTAATTATTTTTTCAGTATAAAAAATCTATTTATCAAGCCAACAAAGTAGTTTGTTAAAATGATGAAATTTTATTCCGATTGATTGACAAGTCTGTCAGCGTGATTAAGCTTAAATCAAGTTAACAATCTTATATTTCAAGCTAGTAAAACAACGAATTGAATTTTTTGCTGTTTTTAATCATGTGGATAAAGTTTTTTTTGAATTGACGAAAAAATAATTCATTATTGTAAAACTAAATTGATTTTACTATTTGGTTTTGTTAGGAATTAACAAAAGTTATGTATAAATTTTTCCAAGAATATTTCTTTGAGTGTAATTTGCTCTGAAAAGGTTAGTCAAATTGTTTGCATATGAATTATGTACCAGATCTTTGGAAACTTACTAAAATGGTGTTGAGTAAGAATTACAAAAAATACACGTCCTCCGATTTGACGTTGGCGGCAATAATTAAAAAGTAATTTCTCTTCTTCTCTCTAAATTCTAAATAACAAATTTCTCTAAATTGTAAATTAAAACATACATTCACAGAAAGTTTTTTGTCGTTCAAGCTTTCTAAAGAATTGTAATTAAAAAAAAAATTAATAATGTAAAGAAAAAGCAAACACATACTTAAATTATGGAGCGGTAGTTTTTTCACTAAATAAACTATTTTTCTGTGCATTCTGGCGTATGAGCAACATTAATTATAAAATCATTGTTTATGGAAGCATGCTCGATCTAATTCTTTTCCGATATTATTGCTTACTCAGATGGAAATAAAAGTCAAGCAATATTCAAGCTTGAACGAGATTGTGGCATGAGTGATTAAAGTCTACCTTTCATTAATTAGCTACATTTGCAATTTAAACATTCAACAGCATGAATATTTATGAAGAAAAAATAAATAATTTATTTTTGATTAATATAAAAAAATTTACTATCTCGTTAACACCTGGCAGCTACCTGCAGCATAGCTTATTTAAGTGTCATTATTCCAAAATAAAGGCTAAAAAATATTATTTATACACTGATTTAATAATTTGAAAATATTAAAGATATTATTAAAAAATCCCGTACACTGCAAAAAACAACATATTTAAAATTGCAAATAAGTGTGTAAATATTTGCATTTGTAATAATACTTAAAATATTTAGGTTTCCATTAATTTGTTGTGGCTTCCAAAAAAATTGTGTTGTGAATTTAAACATTAATTCAACAAAAGTTCTGTCATGATCAGTTAAGCCAAATCTTATGTCTGAAGAGGCGGACTCTTGTTTGAAAACATTACGGCTGTTTTAAAAGATTTGTCAGACTCGAACTATATCTTATTCAGACATTATATTTTTTGTGAGAAATTAATGAAGAACTTTGAAACAGAGTTGTTTTGATGTGAAGACCTAAAATACAGTAGTTTTGATTAATTTCATAGTGTAATAGTAAAGTAAAACTTTTAATAAGACATAGTAGATGTTATGTAGTGGAACATAAGATAACTGAATACTTGGTTTTTTAAGTTCACCTTCAATTTAAATGGCAAAGAAATTCTGATACATTAACTTTAGAATGAATTTTGAAAAGTCTAATTTGATTAAACAGAAGTTGCGCATATAAGCTTATCAAAGTAGATGAACTGCAGAAACTACAGAAAACTGCTGAGGGGTTGATATAGCGATCCACGAAGCAGTCTGTCTAGTCTGCTTGGTGGTTTTTTCTGCTGGCTTATAAGAACTTGGGCGTTCTGGGCACTGTGACTCTGGGGGCGATCCCTTAAAATGTAACATGTCTGACTGTCTCAACCTGGCGAGGCCAGCATAATCTTTGTGAAATCGCCTCAAGTAGACTCAAACCTCCACGTGGTGTTTCCTGGGCAACGTCAAAACTGAAAACCGTTAGTTTGGCGGCTAATCTGAACAGCGGGCCTCCCTAGGCTTAATATAGGTTGTGCGTCGGGCTTGAAGCCCATCCCTAAAAGCCCATTTCAATGAAAACTAATAAGAATAGAAGAAAACTGATCCCCAAATCTGATGACGACTTCCGCAAATGAGAAACTGATAATGATTTACGGATATGTACTGGAATGTCCGAACCCTTAATTGAGAAGGTGCCTCTATCCAACTGACTGATGTCTTGGAAAGATACAAAGCTGATATCACTGCTATCCAAGAAATGCGATGGAAGGGACAGGGTTGCATTCGGCATGCACCCTGTGATATCTATTACAGCGGCCATGCGGAGAAGCACGAGTTTGGATGTGAATTTGTAGTTGGCAAGAGACTAAGGCCCCACGTCCTGCGATTCACACCTGTGAACGAACGACTTGCCATAATCCGCATCAAGGTTCGATTTTTCAACATAAGCCTAATATGTGCGCACGCTCCGACAGAAGACAAGGACGATGAGATCAAGGAAATTTTCTACGAGCGCCTTGAAAATGCTTACGAGCGCTGCCCCCGTCACGACGTAAAAATCGTGCTTGGTGACTTCAACGCTAAGGTGGGCAAGGAAAATATTTTTGGTCCAACAGTTGGAAAGTTCAGCCTCCACGACAACACCTCCGATAACGGAATGAGGCTGATTGACTTCACCGCAGCACGAAACATGGTCGTAAGTAGCACTAGATTCAAGTATCTCAATTTTCATAAAGCCACCTGGATGTCCCCTGATCAAAAAACCAAAAATCAAATTGATCATGTTTTGATCGACGGAAGGCACTCTTCCAGTGTATTGGATCTACGCACGATCCGTGGTGCAAACATTGACTCAGATCACTGTCTTGTTACAACCAAGATCCGTACACGTCTGTGCTCAGCTAAGAATACACGCAAACCTAGAGAAAACACAGAGAAAGCTAGACGTCGACAAGCTGCAATCGAAACAGACAGCCGATGCTCTTGCCACTCGACTCTCACTCCTGCTTCAAAGCACTCCTCCAATCGATGATATATGCGCGCAGTGGACACACATTTCCAACTCCTTGCGTGCGGCTGCTGAAGAGGTGATTGGCTACAACCGCCCTCGCGGATTGACTAACGCGCGCTGCAAAGGAGCGAAACTAAGAAAAGAGGATGCAAGAGGGACCTATTTTCAGGTGGAAAAAAAGAGAGGCAGAAAAGCGTGAGCAGGAGAAGATTGAGATGTATGGTGACAGGAATGAGGCCCAAAAATTTTTCCAAAAAATAAGACGCCTTGCCGATGGTTTTAAAACCGGGGCCTCTTCCTGAAAGGATGAAAACGGGAATCTAGTGACAGATGTCCAGAGTGCACTGACGTTATGGAGGGAACACTTCTCTAAGCTTCTAAATGGTGACGCTAACAACAATCCCGCCAATAGAGATGATATTCCGGAAACCCCAATTTTGGATGACAGTGTTGAGGTTCCGCTGACCGACTATGATTAAGTTCTGACAGCTATAGCTCGGCTTAAAAATAACAAAGCCGCGGGAGCTGATGGCTTACCTGCTGAGCTGTTTAAGAACGGGAGCGAAGCTCTACTTAAATGCATTCACGAACTTCTATGCAGAATATGGTCGGAAGAATGCATTCCGAACGATTGGAATCTCAGTGTGCTCTGCCCAATCCACAAGAAAGGCGATCCCACTATCTGTGCCAATTACCGTGGGATAAGCCTTCTTATTATCGCATATAAGGTCCTGTCGAGCGTTTTATGTGAAAGATTGAAGCCCATTTTAAACGAACTGATCGGACCTTATCAGTGTGGCTTCAGACCTGGAAAGTCCACCATCGACCAGATTTTCACGCTACAACAAATCTTGGAGAAGACTCAAGAAAAACAAGTCGACACCCACCATCTTTTTGTCGACTACAAAGCCACCTTCGACAGCCCAATAAGGAAGCACCTGTACTCCACCATGTCTGAATTTGGTATTTCTGCAAAACTAATACGACTTTGCAACACCAGCAGCACAGTTAAAATCGGGAAGGATCTCTCCCCACCATTTATTACCAAACGAGGTTTCAGACAAGGTGATTCCTTATCGTGCGACTTTTTCAACCTAATGATGGAAAAGATAATCCGAGCTGCTGATCTGAGACATAGTGGCACAATATTCTACAAGAGTGTTATGCTGCTTGCGTATGCTGATGACATCGATATCATTGGCCATAATACGCGCGAAGTCAGTGCAGCATTTTCCAGATTAGAAAGAGAGTCAAGTCGAATGGGTCTGGCGGTGAATGCAGATAAGACGAAATACTTGGTGTCAACAAACAAACAGTCCCAGTGTCTTGGAACCCACGTTACCGTTGAAAATACCTCCTTCGAGATTGTGAAGGACTCCTTATTCATCTGGGATCCAGCATAAACTCAACCAACGACATCAGCATTGAGATCAAACGAAGATACCTCTTGCCAACAGGTTACTTTGGGCTCAGTATGCAATTGAGAAGTAGAGCCCTCTCTCGACAAACGAAAATCACGCTTTATAAATCGCTCATAATGCCCGTCCTACTTTATGCATCACAAATCTGGACGCTGAGCAGTTTAGATGAAAAGACTTTAGGAGCATTCGAGAGAAAGATTCTTCGTAAGATCTACGGACCAATCTGCGTCAATGGCGAGTACCGAATACGGTGGAATGATGAACTGTATGAGCTGTACGCTGACATCGACATAGTCAAGCGCATTAAAATCGAGCGGCTTCGCTGGCTTGGTCATGTTTAGCGCATGAGCGACGATGCTCCAGTGAAGAAAACATTCGATTCGGTACCCAGCGGCGGTCAACGCAGAAGAGGACGACCGCATCTTCGTTGGAAGGACCAAGTAGAGGAAAACCTGACGAAGCTTGGAATTTCCAACTGGCGCCAGCAAGCGAAAGACAGAAATGGCTGGCGCAAATTCTTAGATGAGGCCAAGACCGACATACGGTTGTAGCGCCAACTAAGTAAGTAAGTAAGTTATAAGAACTTGTTTTTGTTGCAACCTGTTGCCTCATGTACTGATTTGACACTAAGCTCAAATATAATTCTAATATCTATATTATATTTTTTAGAATTCTAAAGATATTTTTTTAAATATTTTTTTAAACTGTTTTTTTTTTAAACAGTTCAAAAAAATTATGGATACACAAACCGATTAGTGTTAAAAACGTTTACTCTGATTTTTAAATATATATGTATTTTTAAAGGCATGTATTAGAGTTTCATAATATAAACATTTTTTTTTTTTATTTTTCTGCAAATCTGTCTGTATTTTCATGTAACTTATCAGCAGCTGAACAATTTCCGTAAAAACTTTTGAAATACCTCCAATTTTTATATTGGGCGAAGTTGAGGCCAATAATTTGTACTCATGTGCTTTTTTTTAAATAATAAACAATATCAACGTTTCGATTTTAATCCAAGAAACTTTATAAACTGAGTTTTTAATATTGACTTAATTCGCACAAAACTCGCTGATGATCAATGGAACCAAATATAAAATAGTGCAAGAACTATTCAAGTCATTATTCTATAAAAAAATAAGATCTCATTGCGGTTATTATTTCTATTGATCGACTATACGTTGAATCACCAAATTGCCTGTCATTTAATTATTTAGTCATGTTATCACTTTTAGTTATTTTATTTATAGGCACAAAATGGTAATGTTATCATTTGTTTTGAATTATAGGTTTTGCAAAAAAATTGTTACACTCCGAATTATGCTTTTGTTATCATTTGTTTTGAATTCCGCCTTTAAAAGTTGTTTAAATCTTTAAGACAATATTCAAAAGAGATTTGCATCACAAAGTTTTTTGATTTGGGATAGGATTTTATATTTATTGTGTACACAAAAGTTTTAAAAGATTTTAAAGAGAAAATCCTGTGAAACCATCAAAAGACAGCTCTACGAAACAAAGAAGCGGCCAGAATACGAGCAAAAGCACTACAAGGTAATTTTGCAACATGACACCGCTCAACCATTGGTTGCGCAGCCGGTCAAAACATTCATTGAAACGCTGAAATGAAAAATCATACCCAACCCGCCTTATAGCCAAGACATTACCACTTCCAACTACTTTTTGGTTTCGTCAATGACCATGCCCTTGAGGATCAGCACTTTCGTTTTTTTAAGAACTCCTTGAGAAAATTGGATGGATTCGTGGATCGCTTCAAAAAACGTTCATTTCGTTTTTTCAAAATAGTATCCAAAAATTACCAGAAATATGGGAAAAAGTAGTGGCTAGCTATGGACAATGTTTTGCAAAATAAATGGGTAACGTATTTTTCACAATAAATCGTTAAACTTGAAAAAAATTCTTTTAAAACGTTTTTGTACACGAACTATTTTACTGAACGATACAGTTGAAAGTCTGCATTTAAGCGTGTTTGTTGGGTAGTAACTTTTTCTTATTTGTAATTTTTGATTCAATTGCTGAATTGCTGAAAATTGAAGAATATGCCTTCGATTTTAATTTTAAGTCATAGGATTCTCTATTAACATATTTTCTTCTAGCTTTTTCGATGGTTTAAGAATTTTTATTAACATTCTATTTCTTACTTTTATTTACTAACAATTCAAAAGGTTTATTTTGACCTTAGCAGATAATGTTTCCTGTAAAAGCAACCCAACAAAAAAATCACACAAAATTGTTTTCTTTCAAACCACGCAGTTTGTATTAGATGCAGAATTAATTTTATTGAGTAACACAATTTGAGTAACACCTTTTTTAGTAGTTCAGACAGTGCACATTTTGAGTAGTTTTTATAAATTTAACACGTGTAATAAATTCTTAATTACATAGTTAATTAACAAAACAGCAACCCTAATAACTAAAAAAAGCAAAAAAAAAAGACAGTAAGAAACGTCAAAAAGACGACGGCGTAGAACATTTCTCTGCTCACTGCGTTGAGAAATTCTATTTATTATCATGCATTACACATGCATTTTTAAAAACATGCATTACACAATTTATCATAAGAAGCTCGGCCAAAATTATTTTATTCGGCTAAAATGGCCGATTTGTTTTTTATTCTTTGAATATTACTTAATAATTCAACTTGTTTAGTAAAAGACGTTATCAATATTTTCAAAAAAAATAAAACATTTGTAATTGCATTTAAATGCTTTCATGGCCAAAATAAAACCAAAGTTTGGCTTATCTTTGCTCAATTACAAAGTTGTTTGTGACTAACTTGTGCACTTGTCGTGGAACAGCACTTAAATCCTGAAAAATGTAAATAATCTAACAGCTTACTTAAAATGTAGCTTTAAAATGCAAATGACATTAGAACGCGTGTTACGTCAATTGCGTAATCAACGAATTGTGTTGAAAAGAAAACTTCAAATACGCCCAGGGTCCAAGTCCGTAGACAGGCGAGAGCAATAAGTGAAGTCTTAACTGATTGTAACTAAGTTCTTTGATTTCACATTAAAATAAACATTGTCTGTCGTCTCTTGGGTGTAGTCCGTGTTATCATCATCATTATTATTATTATTATTATTATTATAATAATTATTTTATGCGCAGTTTGCTTGCTCTCTGACAAAACTCTTCCAACCAACCTTGAAGGGACAATGCTTGCTATAATTTTCATTCGTTACAGCATCCTTAAAACGTTTACTCAACGGACTAGTTGTATTCACACCGAATCGTTCTGTTCGTAGAAGTACATTAAGCTCACGGTCAGAAAGACGACCAACCAACCTAGCAGGCAATTGGGATATGTCTAGCATACGTACTATTCCTTGGAGTTTGCTGTATAAAAGCACAGTATGGTTGCGGTGAACGTTTTTAATATTGTGTTATGAAAAAACACAGAAACATTTTAAAAATTTGCATAAGGTTATTTTTTTGTTATCTTTTACATTAACAACCAAAAGTTATCAAAATTTAGAAAATGTGTTTAAAAGTATGTTTCAACCAGTGCCTACTTTTTTGCCTGTTAGCTTGCGTGGCTTGTTGCTAATTGTTGTTGTTTCTTAAAGTGTTTTCAAATATTTATGTTGAATTTAGTTGTAATTGATGCGTTAATTTACATTTTTATTAAATTTTCGCCAACGTCTGGGCCAAATTGGAGGGGTTGTCTTCCTCAGCAGCAGAGCTGCAATATATTAGCATTAAAAGCAACGCCCAGATGGTAGGTGGTTGGTTTGAACAGAAGGCAATTTTGCTGTTCTACCATACAAAATATCACGCGACCAGCTGCGGCGGCGGTTTGTGGCCTACATTTGTTTATGCAAATTTTGTGGTCTAGATTTGTGGTTTCTTAAGTATAACTTTTATGGACGCTTGGTAAATGTATGTGTGCGTAAGTTTGTTTGACAAACTAATATCTTTTGGAACTCAAAAGCGTCAAGCCTATAAATATAACGCTTTCTCAATTGGCTTACTTGCAAAGCGTCACTAATTGAATGAATGAAGTGAGCTTTATTTGCTTGGCTCGGTAGAAAGTTAAAAAGTTTTCATTAAAAAACACAACCTCTTGAATGTGACACAAAATCAATTATATTAAAGTAATTTGAGTTTAAGTATTACCAGGAATTCATGTAAAACTGAATACTTCTTCTGCAACCGCATTTTTTCGCATTTGTTATCTAAAAATAAGTTTTAAAGTCGACAACAATAAAAGAAAATACAAATGTTTGGTTAAAATAAAGTAATTTTTATTGAAAGTATGTTCTAAATACCAAGGCTCATGTTGTGTTTTTAAGAAATACCTTAATATTCCAACTAACACATGAACTTCGACAAGGTTAGAATGCATAATATTTACACAATATTCACACTTCTAAAGAGCCTGCGACCAGCAGTTTACTCTCTAACGAGTATAGTTGATACAATAGCTGTTGTGATGTAAATAAGGAGTTATATTTTTATATTTCTTAGGGCCAATTTTTCAGTGCGAGTTTAAACTCTAGTCAAATTAAACCAAGCTTTACTCACCAAAATTGGGCGTTTACATTCGGTTTAGGCAAAAAAAAAACACATTTATGATAATTTAAGTCAATTTAACTTCAACGAATGCTAAAATATCTACTTAAACCAATTTTAAACGTCCAATTTTGGTAAGTTAAGCTAGGTGTAATTTGACTAGAGCTTAAACTCACAATGAAAAATTGGCCCTTAGAGGCTTTGCTAAAAGTTTCCAATGAGTCAAAAAATTTTAATATACAGGGGCTCATAATGAAAGTCGGGCAGGCATTTCTTAGAACTTTCGCATTGGCTTCAGAAATGAAAATTTAAGATGAAACTTGGAGTAAATATTTTTTTATGTTCTTTATTGGTGAGCAAAATTAAACAGAAACATAGTTAAGATATTAGAACATAACGGTAAAACCAAATTAAATCAAACCAAAGCTTTAAAAACGAGCTCACATTGAAAGTCGGGCAGATAAGAAATTCAATGCTAAAACTAAGAATTTAATATATTGTTGCCAATCCTTTTTATAATATGACTTCCTGCATCCTTTTTGAAATGGGTGCAACCAAATTTTTCAAAACTTCAGCTCCAATCTGATTCCACTTTGCACTTAGGATAGTTTTTTTAGGATTGGATCTTTAGTTGCCCATCTCCGATACCGGCATCAGGGTTCAAGTTCATCTCATAGATGTTCTATAACATTTTAATCTGGGCCTTTTGAGGTTGTTTTTATGACATTTGGACAAAAATTAAGTACACAATTATTTACCAAGAGCGTCGTATGTTTCAGGTCAGTGTCTTGGTAAAACTAAAAATTGTCTGCAATTCCTTATTTACCCGCACTTTCTTTTACTTGCGCCATGAGAATGTCAAGGAACATATTTTTGTTCATTATACCTTCAATAAAATGAATCCTTTCAACATCAGACGCAGCCCCAAACCATGACTGTTCCTCTACCATGCTTAATCGTATGTTTAGAATATTTATTGCAAAATTCTCTATTCGGTTTTCGCTTTCCATCTGAACCATATAAATTAAATAAACTCTCATCGGTACACAAATCCTGTACTAAAAGTTTATTGTTTAAAAGTGCTAAAGATCCTAATGTTTTCTGTTTTATTAACCTTGCTCCAGAATAGAAAGCCTTTGGTCATCTGCTCATGCACGAAATTGGGGCGTTCTATTACATTTTTCTTTCTAATACAGTGCTTTTTTCGTGCTACTCCTCAATTTTAACATTTTTTTCTCAAAACATTTCAAATTGTTTCTCAGTGTACACTCTTTTTCAAATTGAGTTTTAACATGACCTCCAGTTTTAGTGCAAATAAAAATGGGTCTTTTATTATTTCTCTTAAAAAATACCTTTCATCTTTGGAACTAAGTTTCTTTTTAGCTACTGTACGTTCTTTATTGCATATTCTCTTATCTTGTATATAATGTTGATTATTTCGTGCACTGTTGACTTACTTTTTAAGGCGAATTGTGAAATAATCTATCACGATCTGCCTTTCTGCCAGTGTTGATTGATTCACTTTTCGAGAAATGTTTATTTTTTTAAGTTTTGCGTTTCACTGAAGTTATTCCAACAGTAGTAAAAAGTTGTAAGCAGGAATAACGGTTTAAGGACCACAATCTCAATTTTTTCTTTACTTGCCCGACTTTCAATGTGAGCTCGTTTTTATAGGTTTGTTTCGATTTTAATTTGTTTCACCGTTATGTTCTAATTTGGCAATTATGTTTCTGTTTAATTTTGCTCACCAAAAAATAACGTTTTGAAAAAAATATAAATTGTTATACTCTTCATACATTTTCATTTCTGAAGTGTTTAGAAATGCCTGCCCGACTTTCGCTGTGAGCCACTGTATTATCTTTCGTTGGAACCATGATTTAATTATTTAAAGGTTATTCGTATTTTTGACGTTTTCTAAAATTGATATATTTATTTGAAAATGAGACCATAATGGCTCAATATCATTAAAGCGAAAAATGCACACGGTTGCCTAAATATCATACTATTTTGAACTAAATTGAGTACAATAAATTTGTTTCTAGTTTTTTTTATGCTCCGATTTCTTAGTGCCATTAATAACTTACAAACTCTTTTTATTTACTTAACTTCAATGAAAATTAATTAAGTAAATATATAAAAAATAAAAATAATAAAAAGAAAATTTTTTTCAATTATTTTATTAAACATATTTTTAATATTAATAAATACATAAATTGAGTCTTGCTTAAATCAAAGTGTAGAAGTCAATTTAGCGAAACTGTCCAATATTTTTTCTGTTTATAAGTTTATAAGAGTAAACTAAGAGTATACTAAAGAAAAAATTGTTGGCCAAAATATAGGCGAACGATTAGATCTTTAAAGTTAATTTTAACTGCTCTGAAAATCTACTAAACTTCATTTTTATCAGAACTGTAGCTATGAAGTCTGCCTACGCTAATTTTGCTCTGGTACGTTATTTTTTTACAGTTTCCAACTGTTTCCCAAAATATTGATTCAGCCATCAATACGCTTCGCATCTTCTACTTCCTTTAAGTAGCTAGGGGGAAAATGTTTTTCGCATACCCTAGAAGACTCTTTAAACTTTTAAAAAATGTTTAAAGTTTTGTAACTTTTTATTTTAATTAATTACATATTATAATCTTTTTAAAAATACCTCAAACGTGATGTAAAACAATTTCGCATTTTCTTCCATTTCGACCAAATTTAAAGTTGAACGTAAAACTAAAAAAAAATCCTCAAATTAGTGTTTTTATTTTACAAGTGAGTTTTATTCAGCAAGTTTAAACAAAATCGGAAGTGTAAGTATAAGTGTAAGGCATTTGAAGCTGACATGTCAGTTAATTTTTTGAAATTAAAAAAAAATCAAATATAGTGCAGGGATGAAATTCTTTGTTTTGTAAGGTTTATAAGCAACATAAGTTAATAACAAAATAATACAACTCTTAAAGGAATCTGCTACTTTATTTTCAACTGTACATAATAGATGCGTTTTAGGGTTTAAACGTGGTAGTACAAGCGTTCAAAATGAACCATGTAGTGGAAGCCTTAAAAGCGAAACACCACCAGAAATCATTGAGCAAGATTATTATATTGTTGGTGAAGATCAAAGTTTAACTAAGCGTGAAATTTCTGATACCATAGGCATCTCAGACAAACGAGTACTCTATACTTTACATTAAGGCCATGCACAGTTCTTGCCCGTGCGTCGACAGAGCAGTGATGCCAAACCGAACAGAGTAAAAATTCACAAATGCGACATAAAAAATCCGTGTAAATCCATGTAAACAAATTTATATAATTTTTTTTCAATTTAAAACTAATAGCTTGTAAAATTACTCTATTAAAATCGTGAATAATTTTTTAAAAATGTTTTGTATATATTGTTTTTTTTCAAAATCTGCATTAAACTTTTAAAAAGTTAGAAACAACATAAAACTACTAAAAGTTTAACGTCAATTCAATTTTAAAAAATGTATTAAATGTGCACTTCTTATTAATTACAAAAAAGTATTTTCATTTCAAGTTAAGAACGAAAAATGGCGAACTTTCTTTTTTTGATTGACAAACAACTCAATCGTTGCATATATTTATTATTTGGAAGTATCGATAAGCGTAAAGTTTTAACAAATTAATTAGACATGTTTTTGAGTGATAACAACATTTTTTTACCATTTAAATAAATTTTGACATAAAATTTATCGAAAAAAGCTAAATCTACGAAAATGCTGTGTGAAATTTTTTTACCATTCATTAACGTTATTTTGATGCTGCTGTCCGTTTATCTAAACAAGGCTTAAATATTCGTGGAAATCCCTAACTTCCGTGTAGTTGACATCACTGTGACAAAAGCAGGCAGCGCAATTTTTCGTCTGCTTCATGAATTCGGGGGTGAAGCAAAAAGACGAATGTTAAATTATGAGAGGATGAAGAGCGTAAATGTACAGAAACCGTGAGAACGAGAGCATGCTGTTATGAAAAAACAGTGTTGTACATTCTGCATATTAAGACAATTGTTCCTTTAAATGTATTTTATAGGCTTTTTATTGTATACAAAAAGTGTATTGCTTTTGCGTATAAATAAGCCTTACAGAACGGTTTTGTTCACAAATTTGTTTGTTTGTTTTTTTTAACTTTGGGGTTAACCTACAGCCTTTAATTAACATTCTTCGTTGAAAGATAAAATATATACCAAAATATCAGCTATGTGGCCAATTTTGACAATATTGTCTAACCTTTTTTCGCAGGAAATATTAAAAGCTCTCAAATCGCAGAATATCAGACAATTTTTATTGCTTTTACTTTTTCGTAAAAAAAAAAAATTTCAAAATTTTATAAGTAAGAAGACAACTAAAATTTTTTGCTTTTTATTACAAAATGCATACTCGATACGGCCTCTGGATTCATTGTATAGTATACACGATAAAAGTTATTAAACGCCCAGTTTTTTATATCCTGAAGATGCAACATTGATTTTAGTTAGCTCTGAGCACAATTATTATTTTCGCAATGCAGTGTCCAAGGTTCATTTATAAGGTTGTGTCGCTTGAGAGAAATGCGCTCTTTTTCCGCATTTAATTGAACTGTCATTGTGCTTTTCTTTGTTCTACGCATTCATTTTCTTGATTTCTTTTCATCCATTCTGACAGTTCGATCGAGCTCGCTCTCAAGTGGCACAACCTTATAAATGAGCCTTTGCAGTGTCTCATAAGGTTGCTATGCCACTATTTTTTTGCGAATACAAACTATATATTAATAATTCTTTTATCAAAAATAATATTAAAATAATATTTATAAAATAACGAATTAAATAATAAAGCAAAATTGTTTAAACTTGGACCTAATGTGAAAATCAATTTACTTTATGAAATGAATGATGTAATTAAAGTGTTCAGTCCAAAATTTGTTGGAATAGCCAAATTGGAGAATTTAATTTTTTTTCCTTGGTTCTTAGTATCTATTAATTTTTAATATCTAAAATATTAAACGTATATTAAATGGATGTTATGTCATCGAGATTTCTAGCAAATATTACATCAATAGTTGTCCTAATCGTGTTGTGGAAATACTTGGATCGCTTATCATTCGCAAACTATATTTATGAAAACGGCATTGTTTAAGGCCTAGAATTTTTATGAAATTGATTTGTTTTGCTATATTTTAAAAGTATAGTCTTTCACTTCTAAATCCTTTTTGGTAGGTGTCGAGCCACAGTGTTTCGTCTGCATTCATTCTCTTTATACTTATTTATCTCGAAACTACTTTTTCGGCATTGTGTTGTAGAAAGAACAAAAACTATTCAGCCGAATCATCAAAGGGTTTTGGAGTAGCGCCGGGCGCTCCATAGCTCACTGAGCGCTCTCTGAGCGTAACTTTTCACATGTACACAAAACTCACAACAGAAGAGAATATAATTCAGTCGTTCGCTGACGGTGATGCTATGAAGACCTATGTCGGAAATTTTATGTACACTCTGAAAAAACCAACTTTTTGGTTTGTAGATTCTTAATTTTTATGCATGCATTTTTTAGTTTTTTATTTACTTAAGGTTTAATGTAATTCATATATATAGTTATGAGTTATAAAATGTGTCTTTATTAGTTAACATCAGTTAAACAACTGAAACTTACATACTAGGTTACACCATAAAGAACTTAAGATTAGAAGTTAAAGTTTACAACAACATTTAAAGAGAGCTTAAAATTAGGAATAAGATGAACTTAAAACTAGAAGTAAGAATAGATAAGCAATAGACGCTTGCGTATAAGCTTACAAGTAATACTGCTAATTAAAGAGAAATGTAGAGAGAAAGTAAATATGTAAGTATGAAAGGATGAGTTAAGGATAAGTAGAGGTCAATATTTGACTATATTGTCTATCAAGATTCATTGTATTATTTTTCATATTATTTGTATTAATTAATTTTTTGATACTTAATTTTTTGAGGTTTTGATTAAAAATTTAATGATTTGTATATATTAAGATTTAATAATATTAAAACAAAACACCTAAAAAATAATGTTTGACTCTGAATCGCAATTCGATTTCTGTTCTTCAGAGAACCTGTCTAGCGAAGCAGAATGTGTAATTTGCCATTGCTAGCAAACTAATATAATTTATTCACTTGGAAGAAAATGCTGGAGCAGTAATGACATAGAAGAAATAGTGAACAATACGGATGCTTAAAAATAAAAAATAAACACATATGTATGTATGTGTCGAACATTATTAACACACAAACTTGCAAATCTAGATAGTTGTGACAACTATTTCGCTCAGTGTGCGCTATTCGAGAGCGCACATTGGTAGTATTGACTAACAAGACAAAATAAAATCGTCTGAGTTAGAATGCCCAGCCCTGTTTTGGAGCAGTGGTTAGTGTGTAGAACCTTCGATCGAAATGGTGCGAGTTCGATTCTTACTGCTTACAAATAAATATTTTTAATTTTATCCTCTTTTTGTAATAGACTTAAGTAAAAAAGCAAAAACAATTCTAAGAAAAAGGTGTATGGAAAAGTGTCTTTTTTGAAATTTCACTTATGCAAATCACAAAACGAGGCGAAAAAAGCTTCGCTTCAAAAATGTTAAAATTTATATTGCGAGAGTACTAAAAGCTGATCTCAATTTGAATTTTTTAATAATGGCAAAAAACTTGATGAATGGTAACAAAAAATTAAAAGTGGTGACAAAAGTTGAAAAATTTAAAGAAAGGTGGAATATTATAAGTATAATAAATATTCGTATAATACAAAGTTTAATTCAATATTTTCAGTTTGATTTTTACGGTCCGGTGCCCTATTTTGTAACTGTGAATTTTAAAGTGTACAGGGGCTGTCGCAAAAATTCACTGCTTTTCAGTTGGTGAGCTTAGTCAGAAAAAGTGTGTAATTTAAAACTCACAGTTAGAAAATAGGGCCCACGAATTACACTTTATATGTTTTTCTAGTTCAATTAAATAAAAAAATCTGTATCTAAACGTGTATCATAACTTATCATGTCTATATAAAATGCTTATATAAAAATAACTAAAAAATAGTTTTGAACAAAACACTTATGAATATATAGCAACATTATTACAGATAATATTAAAATATCTTTGATAAAAAAACGCGTGCACACTTTGCAGTTTTTTTTGTTTATATAAGTTTTGACAAAAACCTCTTCTATTTTTTGTATCGTAATGCGTCCTTTTCTTTTTTGGTTTGCTTATATCTTTGGATATACTTTTGATCGCTTCCATCTTTAAAACTGAATATAGTACTTCTAGAATGCTATCCAAAAATTAAAACAGGACAAAAAAGTTTAAGTTTTTATTTGCTTTTTTTAATTTGTAAAATCAAAAAAGGCATATTAACGTTACGTGCGTGACTACGGAAATGCCCATATGTTACTTTATTGCATATTTTCTAAAAAATGGAGAGTAAAACAGTGCAGTGATCAGTTTCGCATTTCTGCTCATGCTGATTAGATGCGTCTCATGATATGGCACTAGGTCGCTGTCCTTCTTCTGATTCTGGCAATATTTTGCAGCGCTTGCCTTATATTTCTAATGACAAATAGCCCATGCGCCCCCCGTACGATATCAGTATTGTAAAATTGAAAAGCGTAAGACTACACGCAAGATTTGCAGTTGGTGCAAAAACCAGTGTACGACGCACTTGCTGCCACATGTACAGAGGCGGACAAAATTATTCACACATATTACACACTAAAATTTCCCACTTTATATCTTCCAATCGTTAAACAATACACTAATACTACGTTAATACAAAATATGTGTTGCTTCATTACATATCTAAATACAGTAATAAATTTACAAAAAATGTTTATGTACAAGAAAATTAAATAAAATGTAAAACAAGTCATACGTGAGTACGGACAAAATTATTCACACAAAGCATGTTTTTCAAAACTGTAACTGAGTTTACTTTGTAACAAAGCAACTTATACTTTCGGAAAAATGCCGTTATGAATGCGAGCATTCAAAATTCCACTTATTTAGTAGTTTTACGTTTTTGGCTTTGGCGTGTGCGATGTTAAAAATTTATCTCTATTTAAAAATGGGTCTTGAACAAAAAGAAACAAGTGAAGCTAAAAAATAGATCTACATCTGCATGATGAATATAATTCAAGTGCAGAAATTGGCTAAAAAGACAATTAAATCATTTTACTATTTATAGTATAGTAAAGCGTTTTGAAGCAAAGGGAACTTCTCAAATCCGACCTCATACCGGTAGACCACGCAAACTGACTACCTTTGATGAGTAAAAAATAATAAGAAAAACTAAAAAAAAAATCCAAAAATTATTTTAGCACAGGTTGCAGCAGAAGTTCAAGAAAAAATTTATGAAGCAATTTATCCTAAAACGGTTGAGAGGGCCAAAAAACGTGCCGGTTATAGTTCGCGATTGGCGGGAAAAAACCTGTTATCAGCAAAGCCAATAAGAAAAAGAGGCTAGATTTCGCAAAGCAGCTTGATTTCTGGAGCAACGTGCTTTTCAGCAACGAGAGTAGGTTTAACATCTTTCAATCGGATGGAAGGATTCGAGCCTGGTTAAAAACCAATACTGACCTCAAAAAATTAATACAATTGGTACAGTGAAACAAGGTGGTGGGAGAGTTATTGGTTGGGGGTTTATGTAAGCGGCAGGTTTGGAGAATCTTGTATTTATTGACGGTATTATGAACAAATCGGTTTACCTTAATATTTTTAAGGAAAATTTAGTAAAATGTGCGCAGAACCTAAGCCTTGTTAACAACTTTTATTTCCAACAAGATAATGATCTCAAGCATACAGACCACGACGTGCGTACAGTTGCGGTCAAAATAATAGTAGCGCCCTTATATTCATACATGTTTGGATAAATAATACTAGTATTCGAATTTCGGATCCGGTAAGTCCGTACTCAGTTTCCTCCTATATTGTAAAACTTTCAAGATACAGGGTGTTTTACGGTTTTGGTACGTGTTTAGTATTATTGATCTAGAATCTAAACTACTCACCATAAAATAAAAAATAATATTTTTATATTTTAAATAATATTTTTTATTTTAGAAAAAATATCAACCTTTCCATCAATATATCAACCACTTTCGTGTCATGTGCTGCAGCTGAGCTAAAATTTTGTGATTATTCAACGAAATATCAACAAATTTTGTATCTTTTGTTTTAGCGGAGCTGTAATCGTCCAAATTTGGACAGTAACAGCTCCGCTAAAACAAAAGATAGAAAATTTGTAGATATTTTTTTGGATAATCTCAAAATTTTTTCTCCGCTACAGCACATGACACGAAAGCGATTGATATACTTATGAAAAATCTGATATTTTTTCTAGAATACAAAATATTATTTTTTATTTTATGGTGAGTAGTTTAGATTCTAGATCAATAATACTAAACACGTACCAAAACCGTAAAACACCCTGTATCTTGAAAGTTTTACAATATAGGAGGAAATTGAGTACGGAGTTGGAACAAGTGTTTAAAGTACATATAGGAATGAAAATGGACTTGCCGGATCCGAAATTCGTATACTAGTATTATTTATCCAAACATGTATGAATATAAGGGCGCTACTATTATTTTGACCGCAGCTTTATATGGATCATACAGTAAACGCCTCGCATTCTCCCAACACCACCACAATTTTCAGACTTAAGCCCATCGAAAATTTGTGGGATGAAATCGAGAGGCGTGTCGCTAAAACTAAAATAACCAGCAAAGCCCAACTAAAACAAATGCTCCAATAGAAATGGAAGAGTTTGCATAAAAGTATGACTAAAAAATTGGTTCACTCTATTCAAAATAGATTCAACGAAGCTATCAAGCAAAAAGCCTTGCCAACTATATAATAATATTTGACGGTATAATATTATTGAAAGGCGACATACAGCACATAATTCTGTTTTAATTTAACAGAAGGTGTTAGTATAAGCTTATCAAAGTGGATGGTACTGCAGAAGCCACAGAAGACTACTGATGAGTTGATGTAGCTATCAACGAAACAGCTGTCTAGTCAGCTTGGTGGTTTGTTCTGCAAAGAACTTATTGTTGTTGCAACCTGTTGCTTCATGAACTTATTTGGCATTAAGCTTATATATAATTCTAAAAAATATTATTTTTTTAGAATTATTAAAAACAATATTGTAATTAAAATATGCCATCATTAACTTTTCATGTAAACACTGGTGCGAGCCCGACCTATGAAAACAAGTATGTTATTATGTCTCTACACATAAAACAACTTTTTTCAAAAAAAAACCTTCTTCACGCCTTCTATGGTATATACCAGCGAACTGTTGGAGCCTAGATTTATTCGTGATAAAGAAGTAAACAAAGAGCACAACAAACAAGTCTTTGCAGAATCAATGCAGTCGCTTTTTTGAACCTTTGCTTTTGCAAAGTAGTAGAAAAACATTGCTTTGAAAGGCGACATACAGCACATAATTCTGTTTTAATTTAACAGAAGGTGTTAGTATAAGCTTATCAAAGTGGATGGTACTGCGGAAGCCACAGAAGACTACTGATGAGTTGATGTAGCTATCAACGAAACAGCTGTCTAGTCTGCTTGGTGGTTTGTTCTGCAAAGAACTTATTGTTGTTGCAACCTGTTGCTTCATGAACTTATTTGGCATTAAGCTTATATATAATTCTAAAAAATATTATTTTTTTAGAATTATTAAAAACAATATTTGACTGAACCTAATATTTTTTGTGTTAATGGAATGTGTGAATAATTTTGTCCCTTTGAAATCTGAAGATGCTTATGTTTAATGTTATTTTTTATTTAAAGGAAAAGAATTCATTTTACTTTTTGTTATTTTTAAATAAAAAACAAAGACATTAATTTTTTCTAAAATAAAATTTTTGAAAACATAAGTCCATTTTTAACGTATACCTAATTAAGTGAAAAAATGAATACTGTGTGAATAATTTTGTCCACCTCTGTACATTAAGCAAATGCTATTTCATTAATGAAAATTTAACTTTTCCACCTCAGTTTCTTATTAAAAAATAACTTTTTAAATAAATATGTTAAAATGTACATAAAAGTGTTATTTTTTCATATGTTTACAAGGTTTCCCATATAAATACATGCTTGCTACAAATGTAGACTTCCGATCGTCTACGTAAATCTATATTCGAGAGCACATAAAGGTTAAGCTAAGGTTCCCTGAAACTTTCATGTATTAAATGTTTCCAATTATATACATATGTAAGCAATAAAAAAACATTCAACCAAGCTGTATTTTTAGGTGAACATATATCCAAAATTCCGGTGCTAAATAATTTTATGAATGCCAAATAAAATATGAACCTACAAATAAGAAGTAAACAGCAATATAAACCAATACAAAAATAACTATTAAATAAATATGAAAAAATACAACGACAACAACTGATTCAAAAAATGTGCATTTACCAAAGCCTGACAGCACTAACGTAACGTCAATCGATGAATTGCTTTTATAGTGCAATGCATAGTGAACTGCATGCCAAATCAAACAGTGTTGCCAGATTGACATTATTATAAGTTTTTTTCGTTTATTTCTATACCAACCCAGCACAGCGCAAAAATCAAAACACAAACGTTAGACAAACGTGCTAAAAAATAGTTCACATGTGAAACGTGACATAAATTTTAAATACAAACAAATTGCCATAAAGTACAATATAAAATAGTACAAACACACATACGATAAAATTCCAAAACTGCAACAACTGAAGAGGAATGCAGCAAAATACGTTAATACTACAAAAAATAGCAAAAATCGCAAATGCGAAAATCGTGTTAGTTGGTTTTCCCCCATTTTTTCGATTGGGTTTATCTACTTTCTATTTATTGACTGCTGCTTTTATGAATGAGCCTAATAAATGTTAAACCTTGATTAAACTTAATCAAAGCTTTTTACATTGCATTGGCTTAAAATAAATTCGTATGAAAACACGTTGGAGCGCCCACTCTTTATAGCGTAAACAAATGCTTTTTATTTTGCCTACCTTGTTATCTAGCGGCGCGATTTGATTGCCAATTCATTCAATCTAAGTCATCAGGAGTTCAGGCTTCAAAATAGAAAAACAAAACTCTATCCCTTTAGCATAATTTGAATCAAGTTTGTTACGCTATTACTGCCATTGCGTTTTAGGATTAAAGTGACCACTCAACTCAGTGTTGCCACTTAACGTCACGTTTGAAATGTTGAAGCTGTTTTGTTGGAGCTACAGTGTATTTGACAAGCCTGCTGGCATCACCGCAAGAACTTCTTCATAACCATTGCCAGAGCATTCAGATAAAATCGTACCAGAACAAACAGGGATGGGCAACTCGATATTGAGTGATAAATTTCAAAACCATTTAAATATTCAATGACATTAATGCGATAAAATTCGGTTACATATTAAGAAAAAACTCATTGACGAAAATAATGAAGAAATATTCTAACATACACTTGATGGTTGAAATCAAGCAACGAAAATGCTCGTGGACCTTTTGACGGATAATGGCTCTTGGCTGGGGAGCTCGTGATATTTTTTCTAAAAACCTTATTTCAATTGCATGGTTCTAAAACATATCTCTCAATCAAACTTATATGTAACTCAGTTAGTTGAACAACGGCTGCGCTGCTTACAGTACTTCTGAACACAATTGTTTTTAACCGTTGTCCTGTATTCATGGGTCAAAATTATCCATAATTTTTTTAACATTAAATTTTTTTGCAACAGCTTAATATTGCATTTTTAGATTAGAATTTGGTATACTTTTTATTACAATTAACAATTTTTACAATTCTTATAAAAATAATAGCAATTTGTTAAATTGATAAATTGTAAAATAATATTTCTAATCCTACATCCTGTGGAGTTGTTCACAAAGAATTAGTGGCGAATACAACAGGTCGAAATAATAAATTTCTTTTAAACAGTACTTAATATATTTTAATTTTAGATTAAAATATATTTATTCATTTCATTAGCTTCCTTCTTTCACACAAGTGAATATTTGAGCTCGAAAAAAACTGGCACCAATAAGAGATATTTGGAATGGTTGGGAAGCAAATTCAAAGAAAATTTACAATTCTGATGAGTTCTTTACTGTTAATTAACAATTGGTTACATATTGCAGACGTTGCAAGTTCAAACAGTACATCTCATCAAAGCCTGGCCCTTCTGCAAGAGCCAAACAAGCTATGGATAGTCAATAACCATTGGCCATAACCAGCGCTCGGATTTTAATGACCTAAGAAACTGCAAAAATTTACCTAAAAATAAAAACTGACAAAAGTGCTCAAAAAACGCAAACAATTAAATAATAAAAATAAATAAAAAATATAGCTTTAAAATATTACTAAGCTTAAAATTTATTTTATATAATTTTTATACATACACTCAGAAAATTTTTTTATAGGCGTAAGGTTGCGGGAAATGAATATTATTTGGGGTAATCGGAAGAAAGTTGCTACAACTAAATTGCTCGATGTAACTGGAATGATATAAGCACAATTGATTTCTAATTGCAAATGATTGTTATTTTGCAGTCTCCTCATTTCCAAATTTTTGTTCAGTTGAAATGAAAATATGACATTTCATCATGAAAAGTTGCTTTTACTGCGCAATTTTAATGATTTCAGCTCCTCTTGCCATTATAACAAACATAATTTCTCTGAGGTAACTAACCGAAGCCATTGCAGACAAGCAAACAAAATGAGTTATTGCAACAACCACATTGTAAATTATGTCAATAGCATTATTTTTACATTGCAATCGAGTTTCTGAGGTTATTAAATTAATCAGGACCCTTTAGTTGCGTCAACCTCAACAGTCAATCTTACAAATGAAAGTTTGTCAAACCATCCGACTTGTCGAGTGAACCAGACATGATTTCACAGACAAGAAATTAAGTAAGCAGAACTTTATCGCAAGCAGCTTGTTTTTAATTTTTCACAGTTTTTCAACGTTATTGGTTCCAAGCGTTTTGTGGAAATTTTGTCGTTAAAGTGTTGTGAAAAATATAACAATAATAATAATAATAATTATATGTAATAATTGATTTTCTTGTGTATATTGCTGACTTCATAAACGCATTTATCATTGCATTTGTTTCTTTTATTTTGAATTGATTCGAAGCTAATTAACCAAAACTATAATTTCGGTTCCAAAAGCGTCGGACCAATTCGAAGTATACACACTGCAATGATGAATGCATTTATGAAGTTAACCAATAAGTATAATGAACTTTTCTATTTTATGTAATGAACTCTAAGGTTTTTTGGTAATTATATTTTTTGTGATTATCTGTTTTATTGTATGTAATAAAAGAAATTTTCACTTTTACCAAGTGTACATTTTTTTGTAGAAAAACTTTTTTTTTAACATATCGCAAACCCTCTTTAAAAGAGGCACAACTCAAATTGTACATACAAATTTGTACGTTTCTTGGAGGAGAAAAAAATTATTTTTTATTCAAAGGACTCCATACAAAGAGACAAAACTAATATTTTGTTTTTTAATTAAAGTCTAAGAATACATATGTTCAAAATAACAACAGCCGATGTAGACGATCACTACAAATTGTTATACACGAAGAAGGAAAAATTTTGAAGTTTGGAATTATGTCTCTTTTGAAGAGGGTGTGTGATATTGACGATTGTTGTGACCTACAGCCAATAATCGTATGTAGGTAGAAACGATCAATGGGTCCATTAATTGAAACGAATTAAATTCAAAATTATTGACAAGTTCAATCGTACAACCGAGTGGAAGCTAAAACGGATAACATCCTCTTTTAAATAATCCAATGTAGGTTAAAATTAATAACTTCTACGTTCACACAATTGAGTTTAGGTTAAAACGATTAAAAAGCTGAAACATTCAGCTGAATGGAGGTTAAAAGTATTAAGGGGTTCGTTCATAAAACTATAAGCGCAGTGCTTACAACGGAGTGCTACAATTAAGGCTATTGAAAACCAGATAGTTGAGGTGATCACCCTTTCAAAAATCATCAGCAATCGACTAAGTCAATGGGGCACTAATTCAGTTGCAATAGTGGATTTAATTCTCTGTGTGTATGTTTAAAATTTTGCATTTTTACATGTTTCAGTACGAAAATCAACGAAAAACAATACTTTCAAAATCACACCTAAATTACATTAAAAACCGCTAAATGCTCCAAAAATTAAAAATGCCAAAAATTACAGTAAAATAACTTAAAGATCACTCAAAATTACCAAAAAATGCACTAAATCTTGTAAAAATTACCCGCAAAAAAAACCGTTAAAAAATTACGAAAAAAATACCTAAAACTTTTCAAATTTGGAATTTAGGAAACATAAATGGACGTTCTAAATAACCAGGAAATGACTTAGAAGCAGCAGAAAAAAATAAAATGTCATCGAAATCCTAGTCCTGGTCACAGCCATGAGGATTAAAATATCATATTAATTTATACTGAGAAACTTTACTTTTCAGTCTTGGTGTTACTGTTAAATAAAAAATATAAAATTTTAATCTCAAAATCTCAAGAAAAAAAAAAATCCATAAAAAATATGAGAGATGATTTTATGCAATTCATTTATGGACTAGTATTAATTAATAGCTTAAAGAGTTTCTATTTATATTTATTATTTTAAGAAACAAAATAAACAAATGGATTTATTACATTTACACGGCTACAATAAAAAACAAAATGCTGCTTTACATTTTAATTAGAAAACTTTTGAAGCTCCTCTGTTAAAAAAGATGAATACGCAGAGAAACTCAAAAAACTAACAGCTAATAAAATTACTCAATTAAAGTTATTAATAGTTTTTTACAATTTTTTTTTATAAAATTTGCATTAAACTTATAAAAGTTAAAACAACGTAAGACATAACTAAAAAAAATAGTTAACAACTTTTTCTTTCAGTCAAGTTATCATAACTAAAACTTAAAAACAAAACATAAAACGAAACTTTTATTCATTTTAAAGTAACATTAATTTTTTTAATCTGTAATCATTATAAGTACAATAACATTGGAATACATTTTACAGGCACTTTAAGTTTGTTTAAACCCATTAATGACAACGTTTATATATCATACGCGATGAAAGCATTTTTAAAAAATTCGTAAAGCTTTTGCCTTCATCAGTGTGAGAAACCCAAAAATATGCTTTTTCCATAAAAATTCTATAACTTACCTTTAAAGCCTTTTTTTCCAGCCAGTTTTAGGTGAATTATTTTTTTTTTTTTAAAAACATCAAGAAAAAATAAAATATAATTTAAAAAATTCATTAGGTTAAAGTTTCACTACGAAATGAAAATTTTCCAAAATCCTATTTTTTCTAATTATTTCAGTTTTTTTTTTATTTCTCAACTTACAGACCCCTTATACGTTTATAATTTTATACGTTTACACACTTCGGCACACCCAAATCATTTGAGTTATTTCTTAAACTTCAGAGTTTTCCATCTAACATTAATAAAAATCAATGACGAGAATTTCTAAAAATAAACTCAACGAGTTGAGGTGGTGAGCATTAATGGGTCAAGCTGTATACACTCGCCTCAAATGAGGTTGCCCACTTAGTGAAAAGTACGTTTTTTTTTACCATTGACGAATTTTTGACATAAAATTTGGTGAAAAAAAAAGAAATCTACGAAAATTCTGTGTGATATTTTTAAAAATCCTTAGATTTGCCTTATTTTGCCACTGTTGTCCGTTTATCTGTGCAAGGCTTAAATATCCGTAGAAATCCGCAATTTCCGTGTAGTTGGCACCACTGCACTATGGTCCAGAAGACCAGTTTTAGCGGCATAAAATCAGGGAGCCTATAAAAAACGACGAAACTTCACCTGATTGCCTCTTATGATTGTCAAAGAGTCTCCATAAAAAATGGGCGTGTTTCAAAAGCTGCCACGCCTACTTTTGGAACAAAATATATTTCACGTTTTGCGATATAACTATATTTAGTGCATTTTTAACATAAATAATTACCCAACTGTAAAATTAAGGTAATTTAATTTAATAATTAATAAATGTTTCTTTTTTAATTAATTTGTAATAATAATGGTGCGAACTTCAAACTGAAATTAATCTGAAAAATAAAAAAATCTTTTAGAAAAATTTTAAAGAGATATCAACTTAATGTTTACCCTCGAAGTTTTCCAATATTTCATCAACGTCTGATTCAAATGGATAATCTGTGAGACTTGAAACGCTGTCATCGAAATCATAAGAAAAATCCCTTAAGCATGCTCTTGATGTAGATGGCAACTCCGAATTAGAAGGAACATCGGGAATTTTTAAAAGATCAATCACTGCACTCGGCAACTGCATTCGATGTCTGCTTTTAATTCGGTTTTGCAAGCACAGGCTGGATAACAGAGGATCTGACGAATCCATTGCTCTACCATAAACATCGATCATATTATGGACTCTTGAATCCTTTCTAGCATGTGCAATACGATCTTTTTTATAAAATTTGTTTCGCGCTTCAGACGCATTCTCAGCTAAAAACCCAAGAGGCAAAACGGCAGCTTCTAATATTTGTGAGCCATGTATTAATATTTTATGCAATGTTGCTGACATTGGATACCAGTCATATTCCTTTAAATATAACTTTGCAGTTTCTTCACAGAAGTCTTTAAATTTTTTTGCATCGACTTCATACTCGCATGAAATGGAAACCAAAATTGTAAATAAACGGTCCAAGAACCTAATGTCAATACCAGTAATAAATGCAAACAATTCTGTATTAGAAAACGCTTCTCTCGCAGTATTTCCATCGTTGGTGTTGCCACTGCCGTTTGATTTGGGCTTATCAACGTGGAGGCTCATTAATTCCCACATTTTTTTTTTAATTTCAGCTTTGCATTGCTTTAAAATCTCTTTTTCTTTGTCATTTCTGATTTGCCATTTCTTTAGATCCTTTCTATAAGCAACGTGAAGCACAAACTCAAAGCATCGTATCCATGCATGCAGTGGACTTATGCCATATTTAAGTGTATTTGGTTTTGGTTGAAAAACTTTTGAATTTAAATCTTTTGTTGCCATAAATTGCTTTGGAGTTGCGCCGCATATTGCGCAAGACTGTGATGATTTAGTTTCAGTTAAAACGTTTAAAACTTTTCCATCTATTAGTGTCATAAAGAGTTTATATGTAACGGTAATTTTTTTATCGTCGTTCAAAATATATTCAAAAGGTTTCAACTCGGATATTTCCTTGTTTAAACTCTTATTTTCATTTGTAATGTGCTCTTTGCTTTCTTTAACAAATTCTATTTTTAGTGGTCTGCAAAATCTAATGGATTGAGGAGTCTGATTAAGCCATATAATTTTATCTTCTGAGGATATTAATTTCAAAGGTATTATCGATGTAATAAAAAGCGAATGGTCCAATGTTTCGGGTGTAGTTTCCTTGAACTGCTGTTTGAATAAACTATGTCCTGTTGATCCATCAAAGCCATAACTTAAAATCAAGCTTGCGTCACTTATTGTTTGCATTTGACTTAGAACATCTTGCTGACGAAGTATAATTCTATTTGCTATATGATCAACCATATTTTGAAGAGGAACTTTTACGGAAATATCTGTTGCTATTATACCCTCTGGTCGGCATTTCGATTTACATTCAAGCGATTTATAGTATGCTGGATAAATATCGCAATTTCGTGCTTTATTTAAATCCCTCATGTTAATATATTGCTGTTTAGTCAAATCATTTTCCACTAAAAATGCCAAAGCCTCTTCAGGTGATAATGGCAACGGAGTTTTTAAATCAACAGTAAGTCTTTTTCGAATTTTACTTGGACGCGATGGAGATGCAGCTGCTTCTTTTTTTTTTTTTTTTTATTTATTTACTTGATTGCTAAACCTTAACAGGTTTTATAGCAAATTTAAAATTATAAAATAAGATATTTAATACAATTCAAAAATATAAAGTATGATTTTGAATGAAATAATGTATTATTAACAAACTAAAAAGTTTTAGTAAATTGCTTAAAGTATATAATTTTATTAAAGTATAAAAAATAATAGAAAAAAAGTTAAGTCAAAATCGATAAAATCAGACAGCATAGCAGGGTTGCGTTTTCAAGACAAACAAGGTCAAGTTAGCAACAATTTTTGTATACGGCGGAGTCGTGTGACAAACAAGGTCTCATACCCAATAAAACACCACTCCAATAGGCATATATTTTTAATATATATCGTTCTGTCTTCCTGAAGCCGGTGAGATCCTGGCTTGACAGGGTGGCTACTCGACAAACTAGGTCAACTTCACCAAACCAATTTTCATAAAATAAAGAAAACCAGTTGCGAACGCTGGCACCAAGACAAACTAGGTCTTATCGGCCACTCATATTAATATATTACAAATCGATCTAACGTAGTGTTTCAAGAGGTAAAAAGACACCAAGACACCACGGTACCGTCAACAAATGTTGTCACAACCATCTTGAAGATATGAGGCAATTGAAGATCCCAGGTTTAGGTCCATTCAGATTATTTAGATATATTATACACCAAAATTTTCCATTTTACGCTTAGGTCCATTTAGATTGTTATATTAATGTGTTTACAAATCACCAGATGCATCAGATATATGTTTGAAAGAACTTTACATAATCAACGACGGTACTGCAGGTAATCTATAATTTTATGTTTGATTGAGTCCATGGATTCACTTAAGGATATAACATCAGATACAAAATTAAAATCACCGCAAGCGCTTCTAAGAGGTTCATTTTGCAAATAATTAGTTCTACAAAAGTTCATGTGGAGTAACTCAAAAGATCTTCTAGGACGAAGAGGAATATTAAAATTTCTTTTTTAAGACATATTTTAAATCATTATTTTTAGAAGATTGTGCTGATATGGACGCAGCATGGACTAATAACATAGCGTTGTTTTCTTGTTGAGACGAGAGGTTTGATACAAGTTTTCTTTTGTGACGTTCACTGCCATCGCTATAATCAACATGAGGCCGGCCTTTTTTGCGTTCCTTTTCAAGTACTGAAAACTCAGTCTCAATGTCCAACCAGCTTTGCTCATATTTGCGAAACATTGATAAGCACCTCCTATGTTTGACCCACTTTTGCCTAGCAAAACTACAAAAATTTTTTACTTTTTGTTTTGTTAATGCCATTTCTTCATGATCAATATGTCTTTTCAATTTTAAAGCGACCCAATTAGAAGCAGCATCATTATCTTTATTATTGTCGACCCAAAATTGAAAAATTTCTGAGTTTTTAATCGTAATGGATTCTGAAAAATTATAATTTTACAAATGATTGGCAAATATATGCAAATAATTTTATAATCATAAGAAAGTAGATACAATAGCCTTTCCAAAAAAAAAAATTTTTCCACAATCCCTTAAAATCCCGTTACTTCTACTCCACGAAACACAAAATTATTGAAAAAAAAAAGTTGCAAAAGATGATACACTTCAAAGCAGTGCAGCACAAAAACGAAGATAACTTAAATAAAGTATAATGAATACTTCTTTTAACATACCTTTAGCAACACTTTCCATTATTAAAAACAATCAATCTCAAAATACTTTTGTAACAGTGCGCGTCTCAATCAGTACTAAATTTCATGCGTACGAAATTACAAAACGAAGAAAACACAAAACAACAGCTTTGAGATCCCGTTAAGGAAAAGGGTTGCCAGCTATCATCTTTTTCTAATTAGTTTTTTCTTATTCCAAGTATCTCAAACCTTTTACAAAAAAAACTTTTTACAAAAAAACAAATATAAAAATTCCTTTTTGCCGCAAAAACTGGTCTTCTAAACCATAGTGCACTGGCTTAAATTATGAATTGATATATTCAATATCAAATTGATACTGGAATGATTTCATACAGTTCAAAAAAGATTTCTAAACTGTTGATTGGAAACTTTTAATTTTTAAAAATTTACACAAAAATTTAATAAGAAATACCGCGTATATTGCAAAAAGGCCAAAATTAATTTCATTTCAATTTTGATCTGTTGCAAATCTATTCAATAGGTTCAAATAAAATCTAGGTAAGTTTGATTATGTCGTTTCAACGCCAGACGGTTCTAGTAGTACCTAAAATATGACAATTCATTGGTCTTTAGCTTACTAGTATATTCACTTCACAAAACTACTTGGTTTTTAAATAAAATTTTTTAAGCAGTTTTAAATTTAAATTTATTCAGAAACTTTTTCATTTAACTTTTTCAAAAATCTTTAACCCCTTTTAAGCTTAACTGAGGCGATAAGCCTTTTGTTTCTAAATTGGTTAGTGAACAATGTATTTTCAAAAATTTAATTTAATAAAGGCCAAATAATTACATAATGTTTCTTTCATGTCATATAAGAAAAAAGGTTGCCAGATGTACGCGAATGTAATATCTCACGATCAGAACAAAATATCCAATATGAATTCCAATTCCAATATATAAATTTTTAATTCTCAAATATGCTTCTATAAGCACGAACGTAGTAAAAATGCTAAATGGGGTAAAAAGTTTAAAAATACGGAAATCATTATGGTTTTAAATATGCTTCTATAAGCACGAACGTAGTAAAAATGCTAAATGGGCTAAAAAGTTTAAAAATACGGAAATATAATATGGTTTTAAATTTAATTAATTAAAATTATAATTAATTAAGTAATTTTTGTAAATTTTTTCAATTATTTTTATGTGAAAGTTTATAAATGAAATTATTGGTTTATGATCTCTAAAGTCGCAGACGTATATTATACATGTAATGTTATCGATATAACCTGGCAAATACTGCATCAACAGTTCCTTAATCGTGGTTTGCAAATATTTGGATCGCTTATCATTCGTAAAATATATGTATTAAAACTGCATTATTTAAGTGGAATATTCATGTCTTAATTAGCAATTAAAATCTACACCTAAAACAATTGGTTCAATGGAAACTGCTCGTGTATAACATAAAAGTGTAATGTTATTATGTGCATACTTTCTGGGTGAACATTTTTGATGACAGTATATGTTTTAAAAGCACTGTAATAATGCCAACAAATAATTACAGTTTGAGCGATATTAGGTGCGGAGCAGCATTCTTGCCTTTTATGTATTAAGATTGTGATCTAGTGCAACATAGCTTTAGTTAGTTCTTAATATTGAATACACCAAACTAGTAAACAAAGATTTTTGAATCAGTGGGTAGCGTGTAGAACAAACAATCGAAAGGGTATGAGTTCGATTCTCACAGCGTACGAAGAAATACTTTTAGTATTATATTTTCTTGTTGCAATAGACTCAATCAAAATGGTACAACTCTAAGACGGTTGTCGGAAAAAACGTCTGAAAAACGACTAAAATCGGTGTCGGAAAAATGACAAAACCAGGCGTAAGAAGCTACGATTAAAAAATTTTTATCATATCGATGCTACCGATTAAAAGGTACATCAATCAGAAGTTGTATTTTGATGACCGAAACTAATTGCGGAAAGCACTATTTTTCACATGCTCTCTCTCTCTCGAATAGTAATTAATCAATATAATGCATTAAGTAATCGATAATTTAGTGTTTACAGAATGTAATGTGGAACTGGCAAGTTGCATAAATGATTAATACCCAAGATTTTAGCAATCTTAAGAGAGAAAGAAAACGTACGTTTTGAGAATTTATTTCTTGTACATTTCATCAGTACACTTTACGACTAAGTACACTAACGACTAAAGCCGTTAAATTTAATGCAACTACACAGTTAACTTATGATATTAGATATTAAAATACAATTTCCTTCTGAGTTGCGTGAGCGTACTTGAAAAAAATTTTCACAGCTAAATATATACATACACATATTTCAATCTTGTATGTATGACAGAGTTAATATGATAAATCAAATTATGGTTTTCCTCGACATTCCTAGACACTGCATAATTTAAAAGACTTATTTCAGTAAATATTTGCAAATTCTAGGCTCCTGTTTTGACAGATGTTCTTTTAAAAATGATTGCCCATTTCTGCCAATGCTTTATACTCGCTTTCAGAAATCGCTTGTTGTCGTAATTTCTACATTTTGCAAGCTCCATTGGGAACATAAAGTTGTTGGATTCACCTGCAGAATCGAATAAATTTAATTTTTCCTCTACAATTGCGGCCTACAAAAACTTTTCACAAAACCCACCAACCAATCACTCTTCTTTGCTCACTCACAACAATAAAGTAATAATATTCAATTTCACACAGCCTTCCTGTCCGCTTTCACTCAGTCTCTTTGGGGAAATTATAATAAAAAGCATGAAAATCAATGTTTTGAAAAGAGCAACGGATATAAGCTAGCCATAAAAGTAGAACGCAGCACGTTGATTTGGTTGGAAGGACGTTTCAATAAACGAATGAATGGACGGAAGGATGGACGCAATGGAATAGAATTAACAGAAGCGCGCCTCAGTTAATAGAGACACATAAACATGATGAACTTATAGCTTTTATTATGTATTTGAGCAGAAATACATACAGCGAAAACAACAACAACAACAATAACAATTGCCAATAATGATTGTTATCAGTATTAAAGTCATTTTGAAGCAAACATCAGAACAATCGACCTGCAACAACAACCCCCTCAGTAAAAATCGAAAGGGTTTTGACTTCAAGTCCAGCAGCAGTGCTTCTGGCCATTGCAGTAGGTGGCAAAGCGTTATGGATATTATGTAGATTTTTTATTGCCGCTGTTGATTTTTCTTTTGTTGTTGGCTCTTGCTATTGTTCTATTGTTCAATTTAGTTGTCTGTGCTTCCGGTTTATCTTTATATATGCTCATTTTGCTTTTTACCTTGTTTCCTTTAAATATAAAATCGTCATTAATACTATTTGTACTCGTAGGAATAATGTTGGTATTTTTATTGTTGCTGTCACTGTGCTGATAAATAGCCAGTGAAATATTGATTGAGTGGAGTAGAAAACGTATGGCAGTCGTATTTCGGCCTAAAGAGCTTACTACATAGTTATATCGATTTTTAAGTCTTAATTTTTTAAGCATTAAAACATTAGATAGTTAAAGGGTTTGACGAAAAATAAAAGGTTGAAATAATCTGAAGCAATTGAAAGCGCATTTTTTATACTCGTCTTTTAAATACATAAATTTTAATTTTATTAATTTTATATAAATTTTTTAGTTACTATATAAATTTTTAAAATAGTCCAAATATAAACAAACTCAATGCATTTTAGTAAAAACAATTTTATATTATTAATAAGTTTTAATACAAAGTTAAATTTTGTAATGTTGCATAATTTTTTTAATTATGTATCTAATAATTTTTATTTTTAACGTATCCCTTCACCATCATTCCTATAATCATCATAACCTCCGTAATCTAAAAGCAGAGATTAGTGACAAGAAAAATGCAAAAACGGAATCACATACAAGCCTCTTATGAATCACTTTTAATGCATGTTGCAACAAATAAAGAAAGAATAGAATAATAGAACCAACATGAAATAAATCGTCTATGAAAGAAAAATTAAGCCTTTCCTACAATTAATACTGATTGATGTGCAGCTCACCTAATGAACTTGTTGTGATGCGATTAAAAGGCAACTTGTGACCAAGCAGCAGCAGCAGGAGAAAAAAGAGTTAGCAAAAACTGAAAAAACTTGCTATAATATTTGTTGACTGTATGTTGAGCAAAGTTCCTCAACATTATGTAGAAGATGTTTTAATGTTCGGTCAGTTCAACTTTAGAATTTAGTCGGCTTTAAAAGTAGTGTGATATACAAATTTTCATGTCAGTTTGTTCAATTTTAAAGAATAAAAATACAATTTTTATGCGAATTTATTAAATGTATTAGCAACGAAGAAACAGCTGATATTTTATTTGTTTGTTGTTTTTAATTGAATGAAAACTTGCAATAGTTGAAGGAACACACGATACAATCAAGTTAATAGTAGGGAAGGGGCAGGGTGAAAACTCAAGCAATAGAAAATTTTAGTATAGAAATGAGTTTTATTGTGAAAGCGATCTAGATAGTTGGAGAAAACGAAAAACTCTGAAATCGAACGAGCAGCGATATAGTCGAAAAAGTAACTTTGGTGAAACGGTCGTGTTGTGCTCATACATTAGTTTTCTTTACTTATTAATCTTTTTAATCATATCTAATAAACATAAACTTGTGTTCTTTAAAGATTTAAATTATTTTGGTCATTCTCTACGTATATCGTCGTTGCGCGTGCAATATCGCGTATCCGCCGTACGTTTTCATATACTCATACGCGGTGTTACACACCCAACGACGAGATAAGGCTGGCCCCTGCTTGTATAGGAAAATTTTATTTCAGTAGGATCAGGATTTAGGGATTATTTAATCCCCCTTAAAATATGCTAATATATGAAAAATTATGAAATATGGAATTTGAGATCCATCCGAAGTGATTGAGAGGTCGCTCAAGTGGGTGGAATAGACGAAAAATATGATACTTTTTCATTTTTTTAAAAAATCGAAAAAATTCATATATGAAAGTATTTCCGTATTTCCGAAACAATAATAACATAAGCATAACAACTTATGCAAATATAGAAAAAATACAACAATAAACGTGAAAATATGAAATGGGAGAAAAACTGAGAAATTGACACTTAAAATCTCATCGCCTCTGTGGTGCATTGCGCTAATGCGCTTGCACTGCGTATCACAAAGATTTCTGATGAAGCCAGGGCCGAAATTGCAATAGAATCAGCCAATGATGTTTTCATTTTCATATTGAAAACGTTGTTGTTGTTGTTGTTTTTTGGAAAAACTCGTTGTTCTATAATAATTAATAAAAAATAATTAATTGTTCTAACCTTGACCTAAAGCTGAATAAACGATTTTAAACTATCAAACATTTGGAATTTGTATTTAACTCATATAAAATCAACACATATTATATATTTTTATATTTATACATAAACATATAAAGTAAATAAAAGCGAATTTCTATGATAACAATTGTTACTTTGAGTTTCTGTTGTAAATTATTGTATTGTTGCATTTAAAAGAATCAATCTTATATGCTAATATTTTTTATCAATAAACTTAAACTTAAACTTAAAAAAAAACTTAAAAAAATCTTTTATACAACTGAATTATATTACTTCTAATTAACCATTATAAAAAATTATTAATTTTTAAAGTGAGGCAAGTCCATTTAGGTCCAATAAAATCCAATTTTTTTTAAGCCAGCACTCTGAACACTACAAATTAATAAAATTACATCTTTTAACTTGTGATGTTAAATGATATGTTTGTGACAAAACATATGTGTACTAGTGCTTATCCGTTTTTTTTAAATTTATTAAAATGTAAACCTTAAAATATCTCGCAAAAACAAAAAATGGACTTGCCCAACTTTCAAACTAAACAGCTCATATATGGATTAAATATAAGCAGTATTTACAAGAGAAGTGTCAATAAAAACAAGTACTCAAAAAAATAGAAAAATATATATTGTGCTAAGATTATGCTAAATTGCTTTTTAATTTCTTATTCTAAGTTGCAAGCATTATATATTAAATTGCTTTTTTATTTCAATTTATAAAATTAAATTATTGTTACACAAACACAAATCATCATTCTTTAAGCAAAAAATAAAAACATAACGAGAATCCATTGAAAAATAAGATAAATAGAAAAACATTAACTCAACCATAAAGTTCAGCAGATGGCATTGCTGGCAAATGACATCTCAGACTGACATTGATAGACGGTTAAATTATTTTCTATGGAAATATAAAAATGGCGGCAAAGCACAATGAATTTATTTTAGCAATTAAATGAAGTGGAAGTGCATTTCATTGCGTTGAGTTGTATTGATAATAAATTGGAAGGAATTTAATTTTATTTATGGATTTATCAAAAGATTTGACAAAGCATCCGACGAGAACTGCGGACTTAGAATTCGCAGATATGGAATGGAAAGCTGTGGAAAGGTTGTTTGTCCAAGTTTTGAAGCAACACTATGCAATTATTAAATGCCACTAAATTATTAAATTATAGACCACTTAAGGGCAGGTTCTCATCTAGAAGTCAAAAAACACGGTGAAGTTCTTGATTTTTTTTTTCATAGAAGGAAGTAAATGAACACCTTGAGTTTTTTGGCAGTTATTTATTGATTCTTAAAGTGTAGGAAAACATTTTTTACCAAGCTGCAGCCGGTTTCCAGCAAGATCAAAACTCAAATAAATTTCAACCAATCAATTCGAAAATTTGCACATATATACTTTACAAACTTACATCACGCCAAAGCGTGATTTTTTAACAATAAATTTTTTAATAAAAAAATGTTTAGTTCTCTGCTTAAAAAATTTAAGATATTCCTTGTTCTTTGTGCTATTTTTGAAATAAAATTTCAAACTGTTTTTTTATCATATTCAAGAGAATGTAACATTTATATAAAAAAAATTTGTTCACTTTTTTCATATGAATAACGTCTACGCTAGTATGCAGGCCAGTTCTGATATTTGTCTTTTCACTCTACACTATAACTACTTATGGGCCGTTCTGCACAAAAACGGCAACGATTTACCCTCATGTCTCCGATTTTATTAAAATTTGGAGAGTTAATGAGAAAATACAAATTTGGACGAAATGTAAATTTTGAACTTTTTTTTATGCTTTTTTGTTGGTTTTACAGCAAAGCCAATGCAAAAAAGCAGGATTATTGTTTATTGAATACTTCAAAAACAAAACGAGTAAGAACTTTAAGAAAATTCGAAAAAAAAAATTTTTTCGAAATTTTGAACAATTTTTTTGCTTATTAAATTTTTTGTAAGCAAATTAATTTTTTTTTAAAAAGCCACTTCTTCAAAATATCAAAAAATTCATAATTATAGCCCTCGAAGTCTTACGAAAATTTTGAATGCTTACCTTTTGTGCGCTCTCAAATATTACAGGAGTTATGAGATTTGTTTTTTTTTGTAAATCCGTGCGAGCGGTGCCTTATGATCTTATCCATATCTTCCACGGTTCATAGTTGAGGAGGTCCATAACAAAACGCAATAATTACAGTTTTTAAATTTTTCGCTTTTTTGACTGAATGCAGCTCTACATATTAAAATCTATGTAACCATTGTTATAAAACATACCAAATGTCAATATTTTTAAAGTTATTCAATACCAAATATGATGGTTCAGAGCAAAAAGCAACAATTCCCTATGTATGCAATAAACAATTTCAAAGAATTGCTGAAAAGTCAATGTTAAAAATTAATTTTATTGTTATGGTAACTCTACCATAAAAATGTAGGTAATTTATTGTTTGGTAACTCTTTAAAATACATTTATTTTTTATGTATGGCAACTCTGCAATAACTGTTAGACGGTAAGCATTTCTTTATAGGAACAACAGTTGTTAATACCTTCTGTTTTTATTTTTTTAGTGCATTGTAAGTGAATTAAATTTCAAATCGAGTACATTTAACAAAAAACATATATGGCAGAAGCAACAGTAGGAAGTATAAACGTCGGGAAAAGAAGAAGTGACCCTATACAGAGAACGAATAATAGGAGTGCAAACCGTCATAAAAAGTAATTTTTTCGATGTCTTGATATCATTGATGTCTAAAAAAATTTTTTTTCGCAGACATGCTGATAAGGATCCGTTGGCTCTGTCCTTCTATAAACCATGCAGCCACAAAGAAAAAAGTGATTACAAATGTGGAATGTTCAATACCCATTTGATTGTTATCAATCGTAAGCTGTTATATAAAAACAAAGAACAAATTGATCAGGACCAATATCTGACGCGACTAATAGCACCATATGTACCCAAGCGTCATAAGTTTACACCAGAATGCAAAAAGAATTTCTCATGCAACTATTTTCTGAAACACAATAAGAAATCAGAGAGGGTTTGTCAGGCCTTCTTTCTGAAAGCATTGTCTGTTACAGGTAGGAGAGTTAATACTATTGCAAAAACTATTTCTCACGGAAATATTCCAAAAGAGAACAGAGGTGGAGATAGGTTGACAGCTAGGTTTAAGCCAAAAAAAGAAAGTGTACTCAAATTCCTCAAAAATATCCCAGCGAAAAAAGCCATTATAATAGAAATAAGTCCCAAAGATGCTATATTTCACCAGAACTCAATATAATGAAATTATGGAGGATATATAATGATTCAGTAGATAATTCACTGAATGTTAAAAAAACATATTTTTGGAATATTTTCAATACCTTTAACATAGGATTCTCTTCCCCTGCGACAGATGTGTGTGCTCAATGCATATTAAATAAACAGAAAATCAAAATGGAACAACATTTCGACTTAAAACAACAGCTTTTTACTCAACAAAGAATTCACAAGCTAAGAGCCAACTGTTTTTATGAAATTGCAAGAGATGAGCCTCCTAGATCTGTGAGCTTGTGTTTCGATATGCAGCAAGTTCAACCATTTCCACGCACCCCTATTCAAGAAGCGTTTTATTCAAGGCAAATAGGCTATTACACTTTATGTGTTGTCGACATGACATCTAAGGAGCCCGTGTTTTATACCTGGACAGAAGATCAAGCTGGAAGAGGTGCCGTTTGCGTAGGTTCTGCTTTATTGGCACATTTTGGTACAGTCAATTTGTTGGATGTAGATACTTTACGATTATTTTGCGATGGTTGTGGTGGACAAAATAAAAATATGCATATTTAAGGTATGTACTTAATGCATTGGATGTTAAGAAGTGCTCCGAAACAGCTGAAGCAAATTGAATTATATTTTCCTGTCCGAGGTCATAGTTTTTTGCCGGCTGATAGAGTTTTTGGGCGTGTTGAAAAAGATTTGCGAAAAAAAACCTACTATTCTTGTTAAAGAAGGTTATCACGAAATTTATTCTAAGCATGGGCAAGTTAAGTTTTTAGGAAAGGATTGGCACCTTAAGGATTTAAAAATGTTGGCAGAATATTACCGTCCTATAAATGGCATACAGAATATGAAAAGAATTTTTTTAAACTCTCCACAAATCAAAAGCAATGTCTCATCAAAACTTTTGAAACTTATAAAGTTACAAAGAAAAATTTACTAGCTTCCTTAAAAGAGGTAAAGATCCCGCCTGTTTGCTTGATGAAGCTCCTCTTGGTGTTGCTATTAATTCAGAGAAGAAGAAAGATGTTGTTAAATTATTGGAAAAACATTATGGCCAACAGTGGTCAAACATTTCGGAGCTAGAATATTATACAAATATATTTTCGGAGCAGCAAGGTAATAGTGCCAAAGAAACCGCTGATATAATCTTATGTGACTGTTTGTAGGAGGACACTGCAGTAAAAGTGTAACACAATAAATATTGATTTTTTTAATACTTGAATACCAGAATATGTATCACTATACATTAATTTAATAAAACTTATGCCATTAAAATTAAAAAAAATATTATTGAAATTTTTTCCAAAGCAAAAAGGCACAATTCCAAATCTAGTTCATATCAAAATGCAGCAAATCCATGGGTTCATAACAAAGTGAAATAATTACTATGTAACGGACCAAAACGCAACAATTCCAAATTTGTTATCTAAATAACTTAATTATTAATTGCCAGAAAAATTATTTTATTTATGATATGTTATTCTTCCTTGAAAACTATAAAACCACAACAGCTGTTTCAAAAAAATGTTTATCCTACTGGCTTGAATTACATTTCTTCGATTATCCAAAAAAGTGTTATGATGTAATTATTGCGTTTTGTTATGGACCTCCTCAGTTGTCAAGTTTAATTGCGAAGTCTTGTCACCGGGAATTTTCCAAAAGAAACTAGTTTGTTAAAGGGCTTACACATTATGAAACCTTTTCGTCAAACGGTGGTCATGTTTTAACCAGTTTGATAGTTAAGAAGCTAATTTGACTGTTTGTTGAATCTGTTGGACTGTTGGCAAAAACTTTTGATTTTCTTCTTCAAACCAGGGTTGTGAAACAAAATTATGGCGAAAAACAACAAAATTTCTTCGCTTGTTTGACAAACAGGTTGTTTTAATTTGAACGCTACCTCTTTCGAACAAGCAAGACCCACCATTTTGTGGAGTGGTGTCCTATCGCCAATGTCATAAAGCCTAAAGAAATGGAAGTCACAACGCCCAAAAAATTTGTGTGCAATTTGTTGTTATAAAATTTTTGGAGATTTAGACCATATGACTTCCCATTGGGCTGTATGACATATTATTTTGGGCGAAAAACCATGCGTTTTCCCAAAAGCCCAAATCAAGGACGGTCATAATGCCCAAGGGCATGTCACAAAGCCCAAATCTTAAAGCAAATATAGTCACAGTGGATATAGTCCAAGCCTACGAGGGCTTGAATTTCTCTAACTGATTCGCATAATGCATTTAAGTTTTTGCATTTTTAATGTATTGACAGCTTTTTGCTGTTGAATCTTAAAATTTAATTAAAAAAAAAATAATAATAATTTTACTATGAAAAAAACTTAAGAATTAAATTGATTGTGTTTTAATTTTTGCTCCTTATAAGGAGAAATAAATCCGAATTGACTTTACTCAATTTCAAATGGAAATAATTTTGATTTAGCGAGATTCTCTCAAAATTTGTCCTTGTACGAAATTTTGCATTATGACTTTGGGTTTTATGGCCTGTGTCATATTGTAACGCTGAACGTCATAAAGCCCAAAGCAAAAAATGTTGTAAAGCCTAAAGCATGTCATAACGCCAAAAGGGGGGAAAAATGATCGCAACAACCAACTTTATTTTGGGCGATATGACTTTTTATTTCGATTTGGTAATGGAGTGCCATAATGGAGTGCCATAAAGACCAATTTTTTTTTTGCCTTGGGTATTATGACATTCGTGTTGGCTGTTGTGACCATTTTTCCCCCAATTTGGGCATTATGACATGCTTTAGGGCTTGTGACATTTTTCGCTTTGGGCTTTATGACATTGGGCGAGATGACACCATGGCCCATTTTGTTTGAGGAACAAGTTCGCTAATGTGTAAGCTGCTTTACATATTTTTGATCAAGAAACTGCAAAAAACTAAATCGAAACACCTCCTTAAATATTAATAAAAGTTTTCAATTTTTGAAAGACATATGGCAGCTCACTGAGGACAGTTTTTTGCTACTAAAAATCTTGAAAACGAAGAAGAACATCCCTTCGGAAAAACAAGCCTTATAAAATTCTGGATTGCAAAAAAATAAAGCAGGTGTCAGCACTGCAGACCAGATACTCAGTGGCTACTCTTTTAAGCGTGGCACAAACCAATAAACTGATAAACTTCGTTGATTTATAAAGGTTTTGATATCCTAGTTGGTTACTCCTTACATGAAAAATAGGGCCGTGAATAGCAACGTTAGCTGCTGGCCTAATGTCAATGCAGCAATGGTAAAATTTAATTGTAAGTAGTTTAAAAAAATTAATATTTTTTACATTCCTAATTTTATCTTTTTAATACGAGTAATATACATAATTCCATTACCCCAAATTATATGAAATGGAAGGACTGTGAGTGGTGCAATGCTCAGTACGACAAAAAGATGCACAAAACATTCTCGTCGTGTAAGGAAATGCAAAAAATTCATAGGCCTTGAACACGACACCACGCAGAGAATTTGTGTGTGGCATGGCTACGCTGCTAAATCGTTATAAATCCATCACAACAGTTCAACGATCGTTACCTCATTTTTAGTTTTTGTAAATTTGTGTCTAAAAAAATATTAATCAGTTAAAAGTTAACTTATGCCCTAAAAAAACTAGTTATATCCCCCTTAAGAGATCACTGAAAAACTACGCCCACACACAGCTGTAGTGTCTAACAATACATCTACATAACAGCAGCTGGCGATGGGACATCTAGCTGAATGAAAATCGTAAGGACAGCTGACCATGATTTTTAGGCCTCGCGAGACCCAGTATGGTTTTGCCGTCTCCTAGGCAACCGCACACCATAGGGTTAAAAAAATGGATTGTTAAAACAAAATAAGGTCACAACTTGTTTATTTTATTAATTTAATTTATTTTTCTTTAAAGTTAAGAGTACTTACAAATTGTCTTGGAAAATGATTTCTTATACGTTTGTTAGTTTGCAGAAATATAATGTCAAAGTACTATATTTTATGATAGTTATAGCCTTCGAGTGATATATGGTGATATATATAACATATTTTCTACTGAAACTTAGGTAAGTTCAAACTCTTCCAAGAATTCTTCAATTACTCAAACTCTACCAATTTGACAATTTTTCTAATTACTTTCACTCAAAATTTTGTTTTTTTATACAAAGGTGACTTATGATTAAGCTACAATTTGTTTGGAAAATGTTTAAAATTTTTAGAATAAAAAAAAAACAAATAATGAAGGTATAAAAGTTTATAGTATTATTTTCATTATGTTGAATTAAATGCTTGTCGAAACAAATTTTTTGTATGAAATTCTAAAAAAAAATATCTCTTGTCATCCTAAAATTGAAAAAATTGCACTGTATAACCCTCCAAATTTGAAAAACATCGGAGACATGAGGCTCAATCGTTTCATTTTAGTGCGGAACGTCCTATATGGACTTTTTTGAGTCATACATTTTTTTTGTATTATTGACTCTATGCAGAGTTGTTGTTGTTGCCGTCTTCAAACTTATTTGATCAAAATAATTCACAATTAAATTCATGTAAAAATTCAAAGAATATATCACAATTAATTCTTTGGCGTTAGGTACAAAGGACTTAAGTCAAAAATTTGGAATTTGGGCTTTGATTGGGCTCTTATCAGTTATTTTTTCTCTTTCCATTGCTGTTAACAACTTTGGTGTAGTACAACTGCATGCCATTTTAAAAAGCAAACTAAAAAATACTTCACCCGGATTTGCAATTAAAAAAACAATCTTAAATTTCAATTTACTAAAAACTATATTTTTTGTCTTAAATCCTTTGTACCTAACGCCGAAGAATTATCAAATAAAAAAATTGATTTTACCTGTTACAAATTTTGAATAAAATCATTATAAATATTTTAACAACTATATCAGAAAGACGCAATCTCTATCATTCAAAAAAATCAACTACAACGATAAAATTAAAATAGTTACCAACATCAACAACAATTTGACAATAAAATTACTATAATTTGACCGCAAAACGATCGTAAAGTTGATAATTTATTGTCGAACGGCAGAAATAATAACTGGAATCATCTCGCCTATAATCAGTTAATTTATTAGTTCTATAAAATCTCTAGCATCAAGTTGCGCTGCATTGGAAACTGTTGAAAATGCATTGCTGCCAAGAGTTTCGGTATAGTTGTATTTGAGCTATTGTAGCAGACACCCAGTAGGAAAAACTGACATTTATATATTAGATCATCCTAGTTTCGTGCTTAGATGTGTTTGATGGACTATGAAATATTTTTTGTAGAAATGGAAAATTCCTTGTCAACAGATAGCTCTAGGACTTGCAGACATATATAACAAAGCTAAAGTTGATTTTTTACAATAAGTAATACTTTATTAGAAAAAACTATTAAAATTAGCTGTTTGACTTGTTTCTTGCGGAATAATTATTCTATTAACTCCGGGAATTTTAAGGATTTGAAAGGAATATTTGATAATTCTATTACATGAAATGTATATTATGCTCTTAAGATACTTCTTTGAAACCGTTTATATCTCTACAAGGCAACAAATAAACACTTTGCTATCGACGACAAGTTTAAGCTACAGCAGCGGCTGCTGTAAAAAAATAGTGCCTACAGGTGATTGCAGCAGAAGCTAACCTGTGCTAGGCCAAAATATTTTATTGCTACTGCCTTTAATACCAATTTAACGACCTCGCTATCGCTTTACTCCGATCATCGATCGTTTTAAAATAATTCCTCTGTATAAACGTACGGTTAACGTACAACATTGCAATGATTTCGAATTGTTTATAGGCCCGAGAATGGCTTGCAGTGTTTTTTTAACATAACGTTTCTCAAGTAGAATTGAACATAATTATTGGCATTTAGTGCCGACTTGGTGGTGTGATTGTTGTTGTTGTTTATCGTTCTCGTTGGTTAAGCTTGTACGGCATGAACGCTTATTAGGTGGTCACAACTTTATTCCGAGCATCAGCGCGGATTATTGCAATAATATTTTAAATTTTATCACTGCCTAAATCGCCATCAAATTGAGTGCGGACTGACTAAATAGAAGCAAAAGATATGGAAGAATAATAATAAAAATAAGTGAAGTTGGTGTTATAACATTGCTTTAAGTATAAAACCATGTTGTACGCCTACTTTCAAAGCATGTTTAGCGTTTTTAGCGCATCAGCAGTGTCAAAAAGTTGGATAATGGCAATAAAATTCATGGGAAGTGAATGCCGTCACAACTGAAGATTGTTTCTAGCTCAGCAATAACAATATATGCAAGCTTTTGGTGAAAAGTTTGAAATATTCTGTTTTGCAATCAAATACTAAAATAGTTTAATTATGAACTAGCTGATCAATTTAATAAAGAACCTGTTGTCGAGTGTCAACCTTACTTTTTGCAGATATATTTATGCATATACAAAGTTACCTCAGATGTGACGTCGCTTGATGGTCGCTGATTTCAAATCAAGACGGACTTATCAAAAATTTTCCGTTTGGAGTAAGAAAATAAAATATATCCATTTTTAAGACGATCGAAATACATTTGATGGACCAACACAGCCGTTTGAATATAAACAAATTTTTAAGAGCCCATTAAATTTTCTTTAGCGAAAAAACCCTGCATTCAAAATTTTATTTTAAAGCGACTGTTTATTCCAGATAATGTTTTTTTTAACATTATAATTATATATCTTTTGCAGAAAATTTTTTGAATTTTTGGTCAACAAATATTAATTATTTTAGTAGAGCACTTAAAATATACGGTGCATCTACAAAAAAATAATTTCGATTCTGCTGAAATTTTCTGAGCTTTTATCGAATATTTAAAAAAATTTTGACAATTGACTTGCTTAGATTTCAAATATAGAGTAGAAGGGGGTAATGTAGTGCAGGGGGTAATGTCGTGCACTGGCTTTTTTAGCATAAAAAATTGAATGATATACCAGCCGTTGGTAAGGTATGGGCCTGCTGACCTACAGAGCTCATGCATACAATACTAGCAATATCCATGTGTAAGGGCAATATGTGCGACGTTTTTTAAAAATCGCACGTTCTCGGGACGACGAAAGTGTTTTTTATCGGATCAGAAAAGTTATTTGTCTCGCAGGAAAATATACCAGGTAAGTGTTTTCTTAAAGCAAATTTTCCGCCGAAAAAAAAGATGCATTGTGATCGAAAAAATTTTTGTTCTTTCCCGATTTGTCGAAGTCAACCTTGAAAACGACCTTTGGGGCAATGTCGTGCATTTGATGTGGGGCAATGTCGTGCACTGTACAGAAAAGAAAAGGGAGGGAAGGGAAATGTTCCAAAATTTTTTCTCAATGTCAAGCACTTTTTGAAAAAATATTGTTTTTCTTTCCGTGTTTCATATAGCAAATTGCCTATTTTCACTTTTCTTTTCATAAAATTGTATTTTTTGATCATATTTCGGACTTGTGTATATTGCCTTATAATTAACAATAATAAATAAATAAACAATAATGCTATATCTTCTTGAATCGAACCACACATTCGTTTTTCACGCATTCTGATACCTTTACAATACAATGCACGACATTACCCCACAAATTTAGAGGGGGGTAATGTCGTGCACATTTTTTTTTTTTAATTTCTACTAACACGATTTCATGCTACACGAATATTGTTACACATAAATGTTACCAACCAAATTATCTTTCGATCGGATGCTTACTCGTTGTATTCGCTTGTCATGTACGGCTTTACGAGCACTTTAAAGTTGAGTGCACGACATTACCCCCCTCTACTCTAATGTTATTGCGTTTGCAGCAGAAAAGTAATACAATATTTCCATTAAGGTGTATAAAGGTACTCTCATCAGCAACATGCGGCCAATTTCTCTGAACGCGCTCAAAAAATCAACCCTGAAAATTTTAAAATCCCTACTATAAGCATCACAAGTTTTTTTTTTGTGAATGGAAAATTTCTAAAAAAATTTAATAAACTTGACTTTTCCATCCATATCTGAAAATTCGGTTTTGCAATCGAGTAGTGCTACATTAGTTGACAGAGTTGCCATCTTAAAGACAGGTTCTCAAAGTATTGTGCTTTCATATGCACCTCCAAATTAACGAATAGAAAAAGTTCTCGGTTAATATATAAAGAAATATCTATCTTCTAGGAAAATCCCGAAAACCAGTGCGTTATGATGCTCGATGCATTGGTCATATCGAAGCTTTACTCAAAAAGTAGTCAGGTTTTCGAAAGCAACCGAAAAAATCCCACACGCAAAAAAAGCCGAAACAGATTTGTTGATGACTTGGACAATCTCTTTGATATTGCACATTCCGAAACATTAAACCTAATCAGAAGTCAAGAAGATCGCTATTGCTTACGAATGCAACGCTAACCAGGATGACCTGATCACGGCTGTATGTTTGGTGACGACACAAAATTGGTAATTCAAAGGCCAAGATAAGCTGAACGTCTTGAAAATATAGAAGCTCGTAGAAGAAAGTACTCTGAAATGTCACAGGAAAGTGGTATGAACAATTATTTTATTTTAATGAAAACGATAAACTTATTCGTCTATATATAATACAGGTAGAAAATATAGGCCTTTTATAACCGCTTAAAGCTTCTTATATCCATTAAACGTCCCTACCTAATATTGTTTATCACCTGCATCTTCATTTTGAAACCCTCTAGTAGGATGGAAAAATAATTAAAATTATTTTCTGATATTAGTTTTGTTTCTGTTTTGTTTGAAAAAATAATTCAGATTAGATTAAAGCAAAAGGATCGCCTCAATTTGTTTAATTCAAAAATTTTTAACCCATTTTTGCAGCCACCTAACAAAATTTTTGATGCAATTGTGAAATGTATTCTTTGGAACACTGCTTGCAGAAGACATTCTATAGATCAAACTTTGCTTCTTCCTAGCATTATAAAGAACTTATTTCAAGACGCATTCTTATAAACTACTTCTGGAAGACATTCAAATGGCATTTAAATTCAACTAAATTAAAAAAAATTATTATAATATAATGTTATAATGCTGAATATATGAATATATGTATGTTTTAGATATTTTCCGTGGGATTTCTTAAACCCCCAATTAAACCCAATCCAACACCAAAATGCTTTGAAAATCGGGAAAAAGGTTATTTTACATGGAATTTTTTTAAACCACCAACAAAAGCCAAACACTTCACATTTCTAACACCAAAATTGCTAAAATTCGGGAAAAGGGATATTTTCCTAGGGATTTTTAACCCCCAAATCACAAAAACCATTTCATTACATGCAAGGGCGCAGGCAGTATGAAAATTAGGGGGAGCAAGACCTTATAAAGGGATATTTTCCTAGGGATTTTTAACCCCCAAATCACAAAAACCATTTCATTACATGCAAGGGCGTAGGCAGTATGAAAATTAGGGGGAGCAAGACCTTATAAAAATTTGTAAACCATATTTTCATTCATGAATTTTCGGAGTCAATGAAAAAAGTTCAAAATGAATGTATGGTGTCTTATTACCAGATGTTTTCATATATAATCGACTCTAAAACTATATTTACACTAAGGCCGAAAAGCCGCTTTTTGGACATTAATGGCTTTTCAGCTGAGAAACTGCATGATATAAAGTTATTCGCCATAGAAGAAATGTCAAAAGAAAAGCTGCTAATTGTTTGCTTTTCAGCGAAAAACTCTGAAAAGCTAAACAACAACCCTTATTATCCCTTTCAGACCTGACGCTAAGCTACTGAGAATTTTTTTAAGATTTCTTGGAGTAAATGGTCTTTATATGATATGAAAACATATTCAATGCCTAAATTTGAATATTTTCATATCCTTCAAAGATTTTCAAGAAACGAAAGTTTGAACTGAAAATATATTTTTTGCACGAAATGTGTCAAATCATTTGAAATTTTAAAATATATTATTTTTTTAAGTAAAAATGTGTCAATTTTACTGTTACAAATTGCGCTATTAGTATTTTAGTATATGAAAAAAAAAACTAATTTCTACGACCCATTTAAAAAAAAAAAATTAAATGTGACGCAAGAATTTCGTGAAAATTTTAGAAATAGCAAAATTAACAGCTAAACAATATGAAAGACAAACATAAACACTAACCTGCACAATCGATACATGTAAAATTGGTAAACATTTGTGAAATAGCAGTAAAGATATTTAGACTAAAAGTTACCCGCATAATTGATGCATCACGGTCTAAAAGGGTTATGGTTGTTGGTTCGTTGAGATAAAGTCATAATCTATTACTAAAATCTAAGATGTCGCTTGTATTTGACATTTCATCTGTCAGCGAAGTAACAGTTAGCCGCTATTGTGCAAAAATTTGATGAATGGTAAAATTATAAGAGCGCTCATTAAATCTGATCACATAGCAGGCGCCTTTTAAGTTAGCGAAACAATTATATGCTACATGAAAAAAAAAATATTAATGTTCAACTGGTAAATACTGCTACTGACGCTGTTTAATTTATAAACACAGAATAAACGCTGCAAATTAGAGTGAAAAGCCTTTGCAATTAATTTATTTACATAGTTCAGTAATTATAATAACTTAATTAAATAATTTACAACTTTTCTGGCGTTTAGAGTAACAACACATTCATAGAAAAACATCGCTCACTAAGGTATCGCTCCCATAACATTTGACTCCTCCGAGTGTGGGCATTTTGTATTTAAAATTTGACTGTCAAATGAAAAGCGACTTTTTCAGTGTGAACACCTTTTTTTGAAAATATGTTTTTCAGCTAAAAAGCGACGGAAGTGGAAAAATTTTGAAGCAGTTCGATATTGGTAATTCCCAGTTTTATTTGGTTACTACCGATACTCAAACCTCAAAAACAAACGGTATTGAAAAGGTAATTTTTTTACTTGACCTAAAGCCAGTGGTGAATTAACCCTAGGGAGCGAGTGAGCTCGTGCCCACATCTTCACTTTTTAAGGGGCGGCAAAATTGGCAAAAACAATAGAACATATTGATTTTATATGATTTAAATACAAATTCTAACTGTTTGATAGCTTAAATCATACCTGATTTTAAATACAAATTCTAGTTGTTTGATGGTTTAAAATCGTTTATTGAGCTTTAGGTCAAAGTCTGTGGTGCAGTGCGCTAGTGCGCGCTTGCACGGGTATCGAAGTGCAATAAAATCAGCTAGTGATTTTTTCCTTTTCATATTGAAAAAACTTTGTTGTTGTTGTTTCTTTGGAAAGATTCGTTAGAACAATTTATTGTTCTAACTTTGACCTAAAGCTCAATAAACGATTTTAAACTATCAAACAACTAGAATTTGTATTTAAAATCAAGTTTGATTTAAACTATAAAACATTTAGAATTAGTATTTTAATCATACAAAATCAACATAATAAATAGCAAGGTCATTTAGAAAAAAATAGAATATATAATTTTATTTTTTTTTTTGGTAAGATTATAAAAACATAATTTAAAAAAGCCAATGGGCCAAAAACAAAATTTACTCTGAGATATTAATGGGCGAACAAAAATTTAAAATTTAATTTAATATTAGTTAAAATAAGCACAGAGTTGACTAAACGAGTTTCCAGATATGCATAAGCAAATTTACGAAAATTATGAAGTTTTGGAATGCTTAAGTAAAACAAATGTACCCAAGAATGCACTTAACTCTGCTTTGATAACCTTATTAGATGTCGCTCAAAAGCTAACAATACGTCTTTTAGACGTGTCATTGTTTTCGTGGCTTAATGTTATGTTAATAGCAATTAAAAACTTTTTTCTTGTACTTACAAAATATTATTACATATTTCCTTGTCATTCAAACACATTTTGTTGTAATTCTTTTTATTTTTAAATGAGAACAAAAACTTACAGTGAAAGCATTTCACGAGAGAGAGACTAAAAAATTTAGAAAGTATACGTCTAGCAGATTTAGGTTATCAAAGCAGGTTAAAAAAAATGAAAAACTGTTACCATTATTATTTAAAAGACTCCTGTCTATCAGAATGCATTCATTTTCAAGAATTTATAAAAAAAAGTTAAATTCACTTCCTCGTAATAAAGAAAAATGCACTGAGCCTGAATCACCATTCCTAAAAGAATTGTCGCAATAATATGTGAAAATAGCAATCGCAATCATGAAAACATAATAACAATAATAGAAAAAGAAATAGAAATAACCAAGTTAAAATTATTTTCCCAAATTTAGATATCGCATTCTGAATGTTTTTATGCCTTTTTGCAGCAAACTGCTCAAATTGCTCAAATTAAACTGCTTTGGAGTATTATGCATTGAAGGACGTTTAGTCAACGGTATTGATTTTGATGACATAAGTTGGAGCTTTGATTCTGCAAAATCCCGACGTAAAGTTCATTAAATTAAATGTATTTTAAGTCAAAAGTAGGTCAAAGAATTACTAACATTTTCAGCATAAGTAGATAAACTATGTTCAACATTTGTACTAGTTACTTTCAGATCCTGAAAAAATTGTCTTAAGCAACAAAACAGTTTCTAAATATAAAAACTGATGTCTTTGGAAGCAAAAATTTAAAATCTTAAGTTATAAGATATTAGTTACTGAGTACTCTGTAGGGACGTCAAAAAGACATACGAAAATGCAGAGATACGTGAACTTTTTTTTGGTCGTAGAATTTAGTGGCATACTCAGTTTTTCTCAATCAGCTCAAAATCTTGAGATATTTGTGATTGAAATTTAGTCACTTTTAGACATATTTTTATCTATATTTTCCTTATTTTAAGAGACCAACAATTTTGACCACCTCTGATTTTGATTAAACTTTCAGAATTTTATCTACTTATGAAATGAAAACACTAATTTGAGTAAAAAATTTTAAAATTTTTTTAAAGTTTTTACGTTCAACATTCAAGTTTGGTCAAAATGGAAGAAAAAGCGAAGCTGCATAACTTTAGAAAAATCATAGATTCAATAGGCTTAGCCGGTTTTCACGTAGGAGGTATTTTTGAAAAGACAATAAAAAGCTATTGTAAAAAAATTATAAATTTTTTTGAATAAAGGCCAAATGAAGGTCAAATATCAAAAATCTGAATATGGGCATTTCCAAACAGGCGTTACGGACGATTTGTGCGAATAAATATTAAAAAAATTGAATGATAAAGTCTAATTTTTAAAAATTTTTTTATATTTGCGCAGTAATTAAGTAGCACTATATTAAGTAAAAATAGTGACAACAATTAACCCTAAGGATCCAAAGATATAAGCAAAAATATGTGCTGGCGTTACGTTACAAAAAACGGATGTGATTTCTGACTTTGATTACAAAATTTGAAAAACTCTCTGAATTGGGCAAAACTACGCTACGTTACTAAAATTTCCATTGCAGTTTAATTGAGTATTTAAGTAATTAGGTAGTTAAGTAATTATTTAATTATGTAGAATAAGTTCGGTAAATATGGCCTACCCTTAACTTTTTTTGAAATCAAACAGCCAGTTTAATTTGAAAACATAAAATTTTTTTTTTAATTGTTTTAAATTCATTTTATATTAATTCTCCATAAAAGAATTACGTTACAAAAAACACAACAAAAAGATGTTATGGAAAAATTAAAGGAACTTCAAATATATCACTTTTCAAAAATGTGCGACTTATATAGCCCACCGCGTGTTGAATATGGACTAGGGTGGTCCATATTAAACACAACTTATACACAAAATTCACAAATAAAATATTCTTTTTCGTTGCCACTGCACAGTTCATGTGCCCACATTGCGCATAAAACGCACTGCAACCATGTTTCTCCACCTTTATCTTCGGAAAAAAGACTTGAGCAATATATGCATTTGGCATCTTCCATATTAGTCCTATCAGGACTTGCATCTGCTGAATCATCTGCTGTAAAATTGTCTTCAAAGTCTGATGAAGACTCTGCTGTACGTTGATTTTTCTTCTGAAAAGTAAATTTTAAGGAAAACCTTTTTCAAACCTAACTACAAATATAATTCATATCTACCTTCTTTTTCAAAATGTTTATTTCCCCGATTCGTTTTCCGCGTGTGTTTTGATTCTTAAATTATTTGTCATTGTTTTTTTTTAATAGATTCCTCTAGATTCTTTTTATGCGGTGATGATGATATCAGTTGTACCTTTCCTGGTATTCGCCCTCGATTTGAATTTTTTTTAACTCGGACCGGAATAGGAGAAATTTCTTGAGGCATTATGTAAGAAGTTGACCGAATGCCAGTGGAAGCGGAAGGTGTTTCATCGGGAATTTGTTCTAATTGCACCATTTCAGGTAAAGCGGTTGGTAGTTGTAAAGGATCTACTTTTTGCATATTCTCAACTGTTGCATCAACTTCGTCCGCTGCGAGAAAATCGTGATCGCTAAAGATTTGCCTATTAAAAGGACATATTCCAGTTGACGCAAATCCTTTGACAGCAGTTTTACCAGTTTGAGCTTTCATATAAGCTTGACCGAACAGTTGAATTATATGAAAATGTGTTAATGCTTTTCCATTATTTATGACCCAACATCTTATTTCCTCAGTCAAATATTTTTCCAAGGGTCCCATGAAAGATTTATCCAGAGGTTGAATCTTATGGCAAGAGTGTGGAGGAATTGAAAGGATGCGAACGTAACCATGTCAAGTCAATGATTTCAATGTTTCTCGTATGGCTTGCATGCCCGTCCAATATGAGCAATACAGGAGACGATGCAGAAGGTTTAACTGTTGCAAGAAAGTGCTCGAACCATTTAGTAAATAAATGCGTTTGAATCCATCCGGAAGGATGATTTGCGTGAATTGATCCTGGCGGTGCACCTTTCATTAGAAGAGGATTTCCCTCTTCCTATGGAAAATAAACATAGGTGGTACAAATGACCCGCCTACGCTCATACACAAAACAGCAGTAATCAAAGATCCCCTTTCTGCTGAAGTAAGTGCTCCTATCTGCTTCCGACCTTTCAGAGACAATACCTGTGGCATTTTTGCGGGCACAACAGAAATTCCTGTTTCGTCTACATTGTAAATGTTATTTGGAGAAAAGTTGTACGTAGCCATTTCTTTTTCCAACAAGTCAAAGAAAACAGTGACGTTTTCTTTTGAAAATCCTCTTGCACGAGCTATAGATCTTCCGGTTGGCTGACGGAAGGACAGAGATGGATGACGTCTTAGAAATAAATGCAACCAATCTCTTCCTGCAGTTCCCTTTGCTACTGAAAACGGGTTTGGAATATTGTTCTTCAAAGCGAATTGAAATGCTAATGATCTTATACCATTTCTTGTTAGACCAAACAATTTCGCTTCCATAAGCAATACATAGTCAACAAGCAATTCTTCGAGCTGTGGTGGGAAAATTGGTTTTCTGCCTAATTTGGCTGCTACTACTTCTTCTAACGGCCTTCCCTTCTCTGCCACCAAACGTCGTAATGTGGTTTTAGGTACATTGTACTGTTTGGATGCCCTTAAGAACCCCATTCGCTTTTCTTTGATGGCACTAATTGCATGCGTCATATCTTCTTTGCGCCATGTCTGTCGTTGCTTTTGGACTTGCTTAGAGTTCGGAGCCATTTATATCCTTGTAGCTAAAAAAGAAAATAGAAATGAAACATTTACTAAAAACATGTGTCAAATATGGTCCACTAGTCCATATTATCAGCATTTATGATGGGCCATATTATCAGCACTGTTTATTTCTACTATGCTTTTAATTTTCGCAAACTTTATTAACTATTTTCCAGATTCAATTTTACATAAGCAAACAAAACATTTAGCACTACATAATTTGCACAAACCCAAGAATATTCACACAAAAATTTAATTAAAAAACGCGTTACTAAACTTACCAAAAAATTCCAACGACAACGCCAAAAAACTATCAAGTGCTGTCCTGTACACATCTGTTTCGACTGACTCACCACATTACAATGAGAGATGACCAGTTCATTCATGTCTGAATTGAGTAGACAGTGGCGTGTCTAGCCTTTCTCAGTTAGGAAATATTGCTATGGGCCATATTACACACATGGGCCATATATGCCGAACTAACTCTAATTAAAAAACAAAATTAATATATTGTCCTTGCCTTGCCTCAACCATTTTTCATTATCTCTAGCCATTTCCTTCCATTTCTACAAAAACAAAAAAGCTTACGAAACATTTACAAAACATTTACGAAATAGAAAAACTACATTTGTGAAACAGTGCAGACGATTTGATCATCATGGTTAATGAATTTATGTAGAAATTGCTAAAAATAATAAAATTAAAATGTGTCTCTTAAATGATATAATAAAATAATAAGTTTTTAATAAGTTTTATATTTTTTGGTCACATTAGACTTATTTCTGGAAATGTCCATATCTTGATATTTTAATCTGATTTGGAAAAACTGAGTACGGCACCAAATTCTACGACCGAAAATTTAATTTATGTGTCTCGGCGTTTTTTGTGTCTTTTCAAAAGTTTAAAATTTACCTAGTGTTATTAAAGATTTATATTTTTCAATAGATACAAAGAATTCGAAAGTTATTATATATTCAAAGAAATCTTGACTATATTAGTGGTTACGAATCTTGCGAGAATTTATGTGTTGTGAATGACACAGCTGAGCGTGGCATTAAATTTATGAAGGATTACAATAAATGATCAAGAGAAACAATTCTTGCTCCAATTTGTCGAAAATTACACAAAATCGTGCCTAATGAGTACTGAAAAGTAGTACTTATTACTATTTATTATCTTTCATTCTACTAAAAATGTCCCAAAATGCATATATATCTGTGGCATTTTATAATAACATTTTAAGTCAACTGAAGTCAGGGGCCGAATTACAGCATCCGTGATCGAGAAAATTACGAACGTCACGATGCGACAAGTGCCTATCAATCTTGTACAATTTTGCTCGATCACGGATGCTGTAATTCGGCCCCAGATCTCTGTTATTGATGTAACTATGTTCCACGCATATAGCAATATTACTGTTTCGTGCACTTTAGCCAACGTTATGACACAAAAACGAAACGCTATTTTATAGAACTTGTATGAAAATTGAAAACTTTGAAGTAAGATTTCTCGAAACATAATTTTTACACTTAAGATGTTATTATAAAACGCCACAGATATTATATGATAAAATATTAATAAAATCATAAATAACAACTTAAGTATATATTTTCGTAGTTAATATCAATAAACCCATTATATAATTTCCCCATAAAACATCGTTTTGAAGACTTAAAGCGCAGCACAGTGTTTTGAATGGCCTGGTTAGATGAAGTTAAATCTGTAACTTGGGTTTGAGGGCACGGAATGACTCAAAATTGCATTTCGGCTATTGAGTGGCATATCTTCCTTATATGAAAATTTCACACCGAAAGTCCGTGTGAAAACAAAGTTGCACAAAATTTATATGGGAAAATGAGCATTCTGGCTTGCCTACATCGCGATTTACCTGTTTTCTTAAAAATTACATAACTCCTGAACGAAGAGCTACACAGAAACGGATAGGCATCGCGAAAAAAAGGTCATTAAAAAATTAGAAATCGCCATAAATTTCGACATACAAAATTTGGCGTTTTTCATATTAAACATTCATATTAAAACATTCAAAAAAACTTAGTGCTTTTGTCACTTTTTAAAGTTAAATTGAGTTTATTTGTGATTATGGTTAAATTTTTATAAGAAAAATGAGACGTACACGCTCTTCCGCACTTTACCGAAAAAAAAATCGGTACGTTAAAAAAACCCTCGATTGTCATTCTATTTTATAATTACTACAAAAACTTTTTACAATCTCCAGATATTTTAATTCTATTCGATACAAAATCAAAAAGAGTTTACAATAATTTATTATCAACAATATTTTAAACAGGAAAACAATTATTTTTTTAAAATATAGATAAACTTTTTAAATTTATTATTTTATTGTAAAATTCATAGGTTATACAAGTTCCCGTATATATTATAAATTAAAATGATTCATATTGGAAATGTACTTGGTAAAGTGTGCGGAATGAAATATCTATAGACTGGCAAAAACTTTTATTTAGTTCTGACGAACAAAAAATTTATAATAGAAGATGGACAAGATTTAATAAATTTTTATTATATTCTGCGGCGCTTTTCGCATTTCTTCTTGAATCCCCTTTGTATTCATTTTGGCCGGATCTCTTTTTATCTGTATAATCAGGCAATCAACATTTTTCGGTTTTTAGCTCTTCCCATAAACATTTCTTTTCAAATTTGCCCAAAAAATTCAATTCGTCTCAGTTGAGGCACATTTGGTGGGTTTTTCTCTTTAGATACAAATATAATATTTAAATTAGTAAAAGCATACCGTTTTGCGTTGGCATAATGAGCAGACGCTAAGTCTAGTCAAACAATTTTTTGTCATTTTCTGATACTTTTTGATAAAATTCTGAAGTGTTCTTAAGTTTTTCTGGGAAGATATGATATCAGAGAAAAACTCATTAAAATTTATACTTTAAGTATGCTCCGCCAGAGAAAAATATAAACAACATATTCGAAAAATTTTAAAAAAAATAAATTTAAATACAAAACAATTTCTATAAGGATTTTTGAAAGAAGTTTTTATTCGATTTTTTCGTTATTATTAAGATATCATTAACAAATTTTTTGATACCTACCTCTTTTTGTTTTATAACTGAAGCTGCAATGCCGCCCTTAGAACAGAAACACTTATATTAGCTTCTTTACTGACCCTTTCATACGAGTGTCACCAATTCCGTTGCTTCTTGAAAGCCATATTAAAAAGCAAAGTATAATTCATCAAACTGCAAATAGCATTGAAAGACTTCCCTGCCAAATACAAAATGCATGCAATGGACACTGAAAACTAAACAGCAGCTGCCGACAGTTACAGAAGCAACACCAGCAACAATGACCGCAACGTCAACAAAACAAGAGTGGCAGACTTTTTTGCCAACTAATTTAAATTGAAATTAAAATTGATTGTTTTTTAAACGCGTAGCAAAGCGATGCAAGCACGTTCGCAATGCTTTGTCAGACAAACGAACGTATAAACCAACACACAAACAGACGTATACAGAAGCAAACAAAGCAACACATACCAATGTGTAACGCGTTAAAAGAAACGAGCGCCCGCTGCCATCTATTGACCAAAAATGAACAGACGACAGAGCTCAATGCATGTTGAGGCCAGTGCTGCAACTGAAGCTGAGGTTGTGGCTAGAACAATTGTTTGTTGTTGCTGTTGCTGTTGTTGTTGTTGCTTCTTTTATAGCTGTTGGCAACAATGTGCCGAAACCAAAACAAATTTTATGCAAGAAAGAACCGCAGCGTGTGCGAACATAACCAAGCCTTAGCAGCAACAGCACAACTCAAACAATAACAAAAGCAACAAAAAAGCTACATACAACAGAAAACTAACAACAACATTTTGCATATAAATGCAATTGTCTATTTATGGTCGCAAATAATGTATTGACACATTGCAACAAATAACAAAAAAAAAAAACAATAAAATCAACAGCATTAGAGAAAATTAAATTTTTATTGTAGCTCACCATGCCTCCAAATGCACACACATACAAACACACGCACACACAAACATATTCTGCACCACAAAAATTCTAATCAAGCACCCGAACAGCGTCGCCACACAAACACTTACAAACTTGGCCAACTTCACCGCCGCATACAAACCCATGTTGGCCATAAAAAAAACACACACACATACTTAAAAAACACAAATAAATGAAACTTCATTGCGGTCAATTAGTTGAAAACCATTTGGCTACTAATTTGCTCCAAACATAGGAGAACACAAGCAAATAAAATAATAATAAAAATCCAGAGATATAGAAACGTGAATGCAAATAGGGACAGATAACCGATAATGTGGCATTTTATTAACTGGGCTTAAAGTTCCTTTTACGTTGGCGCTGCTGATTGAGTTCAGCATAATTGTTGAAAACTTTTAATAAAACTTAATTGCCTTGCTACTTGATACCTTAGCTGACTGCACGCCTTGCAGTAGGCTTCATTTGATTGCACCTAAAATTGCACCCAGCTGCTACTGACAGTCATCGATAACTATCGCTATAGGTTTTTTGGTAGTTGTTAAAAAATATTTATTAATTGATATTCAATTGGATTCAGGTACAAAGATTTTTTTTTTTTTGTTAATTGCATGCAGGTGTTGCAGAAAATTGTGCTTACCGCTGAACGAAAAATTATCATTAATTGCAATTGGTAAAAAGTATGAGTACATTTTTTAAATAAAAAGTTTCTTATTTTTAGTCCCTTATAATTCTTGCACGCATTGCGACAATGATAGATTACTGATATAGCAAAGTCAAGATAATTTCTTTATAGTTCTTACCCAAGAAGAAGCCCGTTTTTTTTAAATTGCGATGTCTAGACAAAAGGCAGTGGAAAAGATAGAGAAATATGAAGATTTATTTTTAAATAAACCTCATTAGAAATTAAGAAAACTAAGGTTCCTTGTTTAAAAAAACTCAGTCGAGCTAATAGAAAAATAAGTACCTGTTTTCAAATAAAAAGATTTACTATTTTATAAAATCAAGAAGATATATATTTGTTACCATTACAAACTCAGTTTCTTCTGGAATTTCTTTTAATGACACCTTTATTGGATAAAGATATTTTCATTAATTTAAATAAAATGCATTTTAGCAGCGAACAATTTTCAGAGCGAAACAAAATTTTTATAGTTTATTTGTTAAATAGCTTCTGACAATCTAGAAAATTTTTGTATTAATATATGTATTTTGAAGATAATATTTATATCAACGGCTTAACATTTAACCCTAGGATGTGTGACCGCCTAGGAGGTGGTAAGTGACCCTACATGACCAGCTGTCGTTACGATTTTCGTCCATCTAGATGTCCTTTCGCAAGCTGGTATTATGTAGAAGTATTGTTAGACACTACATCTGTGTGTGGGTGTGATTTTTAGGTAGTTTCTTAAGGGGGTGGGGGGGGGGGTTTACCTGGGAAGATAAATAAGAAACTTATCTTCGGTACCACTTCTTGTGCCCGAGATACAAAATCTTATATTAATTTTTTTTTTCAGAAGTAAAAAAATTGCATTCAAGTATACATTTCTCAAAAACAAGAAAATGCATATGCCAAAAATTTGCAAATTACACAGTGCAACACATATTTTCGGGGGTGAACCAAACCAATCTCAAACGATAGTAAATTTTGATTTGACATCAATAACAAAAGCCCAAGTCGGTTTTTGCTTTACTACGTCACAAATTTTTTTTTACAATGGTTTTCAGTTTAAATTTTTTTCGATCAAAATTATATTAAAAAATATAAAAAATTATATGCTAAACTTAACATAGGGTGGTTCTTGTCTTCGGAAGCCGAAGGTAAAATTTTCCTGGGAATATTTTTTCAAGGCATTTTAACCCCTAGATCCTTGAAGTATGGGTCAATTTGACCCTTTTTTGGAAAAGACCCTATAAGTCAACTTTGGAGGGAAGTTAAAGGTTAAAGCTTTCCAAAAAAAATATTCCCCAGAAAATTTCGCTAGGGGTCACCCAAGACAAGCAACCTCTACCAGTTAAAGGTGACACATAATATACAAATCGAAAAGATAATACATACACTTATTTTCATGTTAGGAAATTTTAATGTTTTTTTTAAATAGTATCCATATCATTATCATGAAATATCATATACTTTAAAGAGCTTTATATCTATTTCTTGAAATTCGTCTTCACTCCCGCTTTTATTAATCATATGTGGCTTCGGACCACCAACAAATTTCAGCCAGAACTGCATCTGGTGCTTTCTTTCCTCTGTATCTGTAAAAATGGAAATAATCCCATCTGGTACAAAAGTGTTGATTATAAGGAAAGTTTAATTTAGAATTTCCGCATTTCAAATGGAAAGGATACTTGATGAAATCGTTCCCCTTGCTCATCTGATTCCATACCGATTTGCCTTTCAAAATAGTCCAGATGCAAAAAAAATAAAATTTTTTAAAAATTAAAATAAAAAGATAAAATTTCTCGAAAAAAGACCACGACACTTTCACAATTTTAATTAAACAACTCAGTTCCCGTTTAATTGAATTTCTAAGCTAAGCCACCTTAATACAACTTACGTAATTTGTTACTATAACTTATAAAGTATTACGAATATAATTATAGCTTTATACCATTACGCCGGACCGTTATAATATTAAAAATTTATTTCTAAATGAAGATATTATTATCGCACTATGCTATAGTTGCTTACAAAATAAATGTATTATATTTTTGGTCCGTTTTTATGTGAAACCTTTAACTCGTAGAGGTTACTTGTCTTGGGTGACCCTAGTGAAATTTTCTATTGAATATTTTTTTGGAAAGTTTTTATCTTTGACCTCCCTCCAAAGTTGACTTATAGGGTCTTTTCCAAAAATAGGGTCAATTTGACCTATACTGAAAAGAGCTAGGGGGTTAAAGTGTTCCGATAAAATATTTCCCGGAAAGTTTAATTTAGGCTTCCGAAGACAAGAACCACTCTAAATTAATTTTAAAAAATAATTTTTCATATTGTTTAATTTCATTTTTGACCAAAAAAGTCAAATTTAAAACCACTGTAAAAAATATTTGTGACGTAGTGGAGCAAAAAAGGACTTTGGCTTTTGTTATTGATGTAAAATACTATCGTTTGAGATTGGTTTGGTTTACCCCAGAAACAATGGCCCACATTTTGTGTCATAGTGTTACTTATTCGCCAAATTTCGGAAAAACATCAACACAATAATCAAAATCGGCAAAATTTAGACAATCAGATGGCAATCAAAAATTCTGTGCTGTCTCGAATGTACCTTTAGATTCTAATATCCTTCACACAAGACCTTTTGGGTAAAAATCGAGAAAGGCATTGTGTATGGCGGGATATTGTTAGTTAAAGTATTTATTTATTTTTACTTTAAGACATATGTAGTTTTTCTTACAAAAAACAAAGCAAAGCATTTTGAGATCGTGATTTTTTTAGTGTTTTTCTTAAAAAACAACTTTGTCCTTGCCCAAAAATTTTATTTGGGAGATTTTGACCACCCTATGCAACTTTTGAGACCTCTTAGAATACGATCTAAATTTTTCGATACGCAGTAGTGTTCAAGGCATATGAATTTCTTTGCGTTTTTTTTACACGAGAAGAATGTTAATGCAATTGTGTATATTATAATAAAGGTAGAGTTCCGAATTTATAAAATCTTTTTTTTTTTATAATTATTGGCAAAAACTTTGAATTGAAATTTGAACGTTTCTATTCATTGTCCTATTTGTTATGTGATAAATTCACGTTGTTTATCCGTTTATAGGTTTTTGCCTTTCTTGAAAGAGAAGCAACTGAGCATCTGGTCCATAGTGCTGGATAGTCTTCTTCATTCTCTAGTTTTTTAGTAGCAAAAAACCTGTCCTCAGTTAGTTGCTGCCGGTCTGTCAGCAGTCTAAAAACTTGAGAGCAATATCAAGCTCTTCCGACATTTCAAATATTACTTAAAATAAAAAAATTAATATGTAATATGACCATATGCACACAAGAGCTTTACAAATATAGGTTATAAAAGTCGGCGAACGTGATCAATTGTGTTTGAACATATTTTGTTTAGTAGCTTAAGGACACTTCCCATATATTTAACGGACGGGCCTCGTCAGTCCCAGCAGGTTCACTTACGAACTTAGTATATAAACAGCTCGGTTTGTTCTACGAAAGTAATGCAAATTAGTTTTATTTTGTTTTGTTACGTTTAAAAAATATCAGCGGTAGTTGGCATAAAATATTTTGGCGCTCAGAGCAAGAAAAAAATTGGCGACTTCTCAAAGTCAAAATAGGCCTCGAAAAGCCCAGTCGCACATCCTAGGGCTAAAAATTTTTTGATCTAATATCGTTAACTTAATAGTTGATAGACAATTTGAATTATACAAAACAATTTCTCTCGAGATAAGAGTATTTCCCTTGATTTTAATCATATATTCAAGATTATATGATTTTTACTTAAAGAAACTTGGACATCATTGCACTTCTTCAAAATTGCAGTTGTCAAAACTGCTTCTCTCAAACAGTATGAATTTGCTAGAAAAAGTTTAAATATTATTTTGGCAAAACAACCTGTTACCACTTAACGCTGTGTTTAATTCTTAAAATGAGGGAACGTAAATTATTGTTATAAAAAAATCATTGTTTTGCAGATATCACAGACATATGAGGTCTATACTAAAAGGATCACATTTAATAACATTTTTGAAACCGTTTTTATATTAACAAAGTCCTAAAATCCAACTTCAATTGTAATTTTTGAACAGAAAAAAATAATTTAAATGAAACTCTTAGATAGTATTTTTTTTTTTTAAGAATTATTCATATTTATTTGTGAAAAAATTCAGCATAAAAATAATAATAAATGCCAAGCTGAACTTAAATTGAGAAATTTAAAATGAGAAATTTATGTTTCTACTTTCTGGAATCCTAGACGACTTTGCTGCAGCTTTGGTGTTTAATAACGATCTCGGCGTCCACCGCCTTCATCGTATGAAGAACCTTCACCATCATAGTTACTAGTCCGCTCTTGCGTTCAACATCTTGCCGGTAGGATGAGCTACCACTATCGCCGCCACGACGACTGTCATTCGAATAGCGGTTTTGGCCACCGCCACCACTTCCTGCGTTATCCATCTGATCCTGAATGTAGCGTAGAGCGCTTTTAATGTTTCCTTCAGAATTTCCAGATATGGTTACCATTTTAGTGCCCTTATCCAAATCAACGCGTACATTATAATCCGACTGTATTCTCTGAATATTAGATCCTGCGCGTCCAATAATCAAGCCCACGCAATCAGAACGTACATCTAGCGTCAAAACTGCGTCCCCCGCCGCCTCCACCACCGCCACCACCTCTTTGACCACGACGATCGCGGTCATCATCGTCTCCACGTTGTTTGTAACACGTTGTTTGTAACCTGAACGGTCACCTCTGTCCCTTCCGCTTCCACCATCGCCATAACTGCGTCCATCTCGATTATAAGCTGGCTCTGAGTCCGACATTGTTTTAAAACTAGCAATTTAATTAAATCGGCAAAAATATCTTCAATTTATACGTGCAGAAGCGAAAACTTTTTCAACTTTTTCAATTGATGGACAGCACATAAAAGAAAAAATTTAATTTAATTACAATTATTTTGAAATTTTAATTTTTCAGGCCAATTTTAATGTTATTTTTCAACTTTTACTTTTATTCAAAAATTAAAAATTATACGTTTTTTCTATAAGGAAGGAAATCATTCTCGAACTTTTATTTCTTTTATTGACGATAAAGTTAGTTTAACTGCAAGTACGATTTAAGCAAAATTGTTTGCCAGAACCTATAAAACAATATTTTTTTTTAATTCTTTAGAAAACACCATTGCTCATAGATGGAAATATCTAAAGAAAATATTTTGTAAAGCATATTACATTCCTAAACCTTTTTTTGCTCATCTGAAAATTTGAATCAGTATATTAGAATACTGCACGAATACATTTTGTCGATAATTCTTTAACAAATCTGTCTTGTTTTCGTTCATTGTAAAAAAGAAAGTTTTTAAACAGTGCACGAATTTGGAAATTTTATATGACATTTTTGTCAATGAAATGTATAACCGAATCAGCATGTTTCGTCAAAGATGAAGAATAATCGCGCATATTCATTCAAGATTACCTTGAGACTTGGACTACTGGGTCCACATATTTACATGTATTCAAAAATAACCAAACACTAATACTGAAAAAATAAGTGTTACGTTTACATTGGACCAAATAACTCGTTTGAAATGAGTCATTCAAAAGTGCTTACTGTTGTAGTATAGTCTAAAAGCCCTAATTATAGCATCCCTGGTTTGATAACTCAACTTTCGACTTTGAAAAAGAGTTATCGAACCAGGGATGCTATGATTTGGGCGGATACTACAACAGTAAACACTTTTGAATGACTTATTTCAAATGAGTCATTTCAAATGAGTCATTTGGTCCAATGTAAACGTAGGTCTACCCTTTAGAATTTCTGGTTTTATTAAAACAGCTTTTCAGGTCTTCACACAACCTAAAAACTATTTCAGGTTCTCTTCAATAACATCATAATCCAAAAAACGCAAAATTCGACTATAATAGCTGATATATGTTTTCTGCCATTTCATATTCTAGGTAGTATTTGGACGATAAATTATGAGCCTTTCGCCGGGACAAATCGAAATCCATACTTGTGAAAAATGTTCAGACGAGCTTAGTTTCGAGCTAAATGAAAACAATTCGCTTGCCTGACAGTTTCGCTGTTTATGTTTCAAGGAATTACGTATATATTTTTTAGTGATAAAAAAAATGTTTTTGTTTAGCAAGGCTCGAAGTTACAAAAATTGAATGGTAGCACAACCATTTATCAGACCTGACTGACAAGCAGCAATTTTTTGTAAGTCAGTTTCTTATGTTTTTTTTTCCTTAAAAGCAAAATTTTTGTTTTGCCAATTTGACATGACAATGATATTTTTATTAAGAGGTGGCAAAATTATGTATGGAAAAATAAGTCGTAAATTTGTAAAATTAAGTATGCAAATTTAAAGCAAAAGATCTTTATTATGTGAATCTAAAAGAATTTTGCGATATCTTTACATTTGTGGTAGTAATGATTTTTATATGTTGCCTTGAAAATTTAACGAAATTTCAGTTTCGTAGTAGTTTAATTCTGAATATTTTCCAAAATTGCAAGGATATTAATATAATAATTAAAATATAAACGAAACTTAAAAAAATATATATTTCACAAGTTACTGCTAAAAAAATTACAGTTCAAACACCTTTTTAACAAAAAAAAGCTACTTCAAAATCAGTACAAATTAAATAATAATTTTAAAATACATTTCCTATAAGTTTCTAAACCAAATTTTATAATTTATTTACATATATTAATATATTGGGAATCTCATTTTATTTTTTTTAATTTGTTTTAGTTTCATAAATGTATTAATTTCTTTATGAAAATAATAAATTAATATTTTTATAATATATAGCCTTTAAAGTTGGTGCTAATATAATCAGACTTTTAGAAAATTAACGCATTCGATCACTGAACACAATAACGAGAGCTTTTGTTTGTTGGAAAGTGTGCTTTTTACTCGATGGTCTTAACTTCGGGACTTAGGGATGGTAAAAGATCATGATTGTGTGGCAAAGATTAGCGTTTACTTCAAAGCATTTATGTTCATTAAGAAATTAATATTCTTAAGAAAATAAAAGAAATGAAAAAAAGTTAAAATAATAAGATTTTCAATATAATAATAATTTTTAAAAAAATTATTTCTTACAATTTAGAGAATATGATAAGTTTTCGAAATAATTTTTCCCATTCTTGGAATGCATTTTATTACCCTAGTGTCAATATTATATGAGATAAAGTGTTTTTCTAACATTTGCACGGTCCTTTGTCGAATACCGCCCATTTGTTTACACGGGCATTTCCGTGTTCAATGTCTTCTTTACCTGTTGACAAACGGCAATTGGACAAGTGCTTTAGAAGTTATCGATGCACATAAATTAAAAAAAAATGAGAAAACAACGAATTTGGAAACCTCCTCCTTTTTGAAGTCGGTTAAAAATATAAACAAACTTTATACTTGACAAACACACAGACCCTTTAATATTAAATTGTAACGTTGCCGATATTTCTATGGAAAAGTACTGATTGGTAAGGTTTTTATAATTCAAATTTAATTGTTCTCTCATTATTTTCAACAAAATATTACCACCCTTCGAAAAAATTTCGATGAAAACCTACAAAATATCTGATCATATTTTTTTTTAATTTAAGTAATAAAACAAATTTGGAAACTGGGGGCGATGGATCAATGTAACATGTCTGACTGTCTCAACCTGGCGAGGCCTGCATAATCTTTGTGAAATCGCCTCAAGTCGACTCAAACCTCCACGTGGTGTTTCCTGGGCAACGTCAAAACTGACAACCGTTAGTTTGGCGGCTAATCTGAGCGGCGGGCCTCCCTAGGCTTAAAATAGGTTGTGCGTCGGGTTTGAAGCCCACCCGTAAAAACCCATTTCAATGAAAATACAAAAGAATAGAAGAAAACTGATCCCCAAATCTGATGACGACTACCGCAAACGAAAAACTGATAATGATTTACGGATATGCACCTGGAATGTCCGAACCCTTAATTGGGAAGGTGCCTCTATCCAACTGACTGATGTCTTGAAAAGATACAAAGCTGATATCACTGCTATCCAAGAAATGCGATGGAAGGGACAGGGTTGCATTCGGCATGCACCCTGTGATATCTACTACAGCGGCCATGCAGAGAAGCACGAGTTTGGATGCGGATTTGTAGTTGGCAAGAGACTACGGCCCCACGTCCTGCGATTCACACCTGTGAACGAACGACTTGCCATAATCCGCATCAAGGTTAGGTTTTTCAATATAAGCCTAATATGTGCGCACGCTCCGACAGAAGACAAGGACGATGAGATCAAGGAAATTTTCTACGAGCGCCTTGAAAATGCTTACGAGCGCTGCCCCCGCCACGACGTAAAAATCGTGCTTGGTGACTTCAACGCTAAGGTGGGCAAGGAAAATATTTTTGGTCGAACGGTCGGAAAGTTCAGCCTCCACGACAACACCTCCGATAACGGAATGAGGCTGATTGACTTCGCCGCAGCACGAAACATGGTCGTAAGTAGCACTAGATTCAAGCATCTCAATATTCATAAAGCCACCTGGATGTCTCCTGATCAAAAAACAAAAAATCAAATTGATCACGTTTTGATCGACGGAAGGCACTCTTCCAGTGTATTGGATGTACGCACGATCCGTGGTGCAAACATTGACTCGGATCACTATCTTGTTGCAGCCAAGATCCGTACACGTCTGTGCGCAGCTAAGAATACACGCAACCCTACACAGAGAAAGCTAGACGTCGACAAGCTGCAATCGAAACAGACAGCCGATGCTTTCGCCACTCGACTCTCACTCCTGCTTCAAAGCACTCCTCCAATCGATGATATATGCGCGCAGTGGACACACATTTCCAACTCCATGCGTGCGGCTGCTGAAGAGGTGATTGGCTACCAACGCCCTCGCCGAAACCAGTGGTACGACCAAGAGTGTCGCGACGCCACTGCAGAGAAAGACGCCGCCTACAAAGCCACCCTGCAGTCGGTTGTAACGCGCGCTGCTAAGGAGCGATACAAAGAAAAGAGGAGGGAAGAGAGACATATTTTCAGGCGGAAAAAAAGAGAGGCAGAAAAGCGCGAGCAGGAGAAGATTGAGATGTATGGTGACAGGAATGAAGCCCGAAAATTTTTCGAAAAAATAAGACGCCTTGCCGATGGTTTTAAAACCGGGGCCTCTTCCTGCAAGGATGAAAACGGGAATCTAGTGACAGATGTCCAGAGTACACTGACGTTATGGAGGGAACACTTCTCTAAGCTTCTAAATGGCGACGCTGACAACAATCCCGCCAATAGAGATGATATTCCGGAAACCCCAATTGCGGATGACAGCGTCGAGGTTCCGCTGCCCGACTATGATGAAGTTCTGACAGCTATAGCTCGGCTTAAAAATAACAAAGCCGCGGGAGCTGATGGCTTACCTGCTGAGCTGTTTAAGAACGGAGGCGAAGCTCTACTTAAATGCATTCACGAGCTTCTATGCAGAATATGGTCGGAAGAATGCATTCCGAACGATTGGAATCTCAGTGTGCTCTGCCCAATCCACAAGAAAGGCGATCCCACTATCTGTGCCAATTACCGTAGGATAAGCCTTCTTAATATCGCATATAAGGTCCTGTCGAGCGTTTTATGTGAAAGATTGAAGCCCATTGTAAACGAACTGATCGGACCTTATCAGTGTGGCTTCAGACCTGGAAAGTCCACCATCGACCAGATTTTCACGCTACGACAAATCTTGGAGAAGACTCAAGAAAAACAAGTCAACACCCACCATCTTTTTGTCGACTACAAAGCCGCCTTCGACAGCCCAATAAGGAAGCACCTGTACTTCACCATGTCTGAATTTGGTATTCCTGCAAAACTAATACGACTTTGCAGGATGACACTGAGCAACACCAGCAGCGCAGTTAAAATCGGGAAGGACCTCTCCCCACCATTTATTACCAAACGAGGTTTCAGACAAGGTGATTCCTTATCGTGCGACTTTTTTAACCTAATGATGGAAAAGATCATCCGAGCTACTGATCTGAGACGTAGTGGCACAATATTCTACAAGAGTGTTATGCTGCTTGCGTATGCTGATGACATAGATATCATTGGCCATAATACGCGCGAAGTCAGTGCAGCATTTTCCAGATTAGAAAGAGAGTCAAGTCGAATGGGTCTGTCAGTGAATGCAGATAAGACGAAATACTTAGTGTCAACAAACAAACAGTCCCAGCGTCTTGGAACCCACGTTACCGTTGACAATACCTCCTTCGAGGTTGTGAAGAACTTCGTTTATCTGGGATCCAGCATTAATTCAACCAACGACATCAGCATTGAGATCAAACGAAGGATAACTCTTGCCAACAGGTGTTACTTTGGGCTCAGTAGGCAATTGAGAAGCAGAGCCCTCTCTCGACGAACGAAAATCACGCTCTATAAATCGCTCATCATGCCCGTCCTACTTTACGCATCACAAACCTGGACGCTGAGCAGTTTAGATGAAAAGACTTTAGGAGCATTCGAGAGAAAGATTCTTCGTAAGATCTACGGACCAATCTGCGTCAATGGCGAGTACCGAATACGGTGGAATAATGAACTGTATGAGCTGTACGCTGACATCGACATAGTCAAGCGCATTAAAATCGAGCGGCTTCGCTGGCTTGGTCATGTTCAGCGCATGAAAGACGATGCTCCAGTGAAGAGAACATTCGATTCGGTACCCAGCGGAAAGACCAAGTAGAGGACAACCTGACGAAGCTTGGAATTTCCAACTGGCGCCAGCAAGCGAAAGACAGAAATGGCTGGCGCAAATTCTTAGATGAGGCCAAGACCGACATACGGTTGTAGCGCCAACTAAGTAAGTAAGTAAGTAATAAAACAAATTTATAAAATTTTAGTCTTCAAATTCGGATTTTAACCTAGTCTTAAATTACCAATCAATTAGCCAGCTTGACACTATAGAGAAATTTGTAAGAATACTTCTTATATCTTACGAAAAATTTCACACAATCTCGTTAAGCTTGTGACATTTCTCTTTCTTTTTGTTTGGAGGAATCATTTTCTGCTTTCGTTTTAAACTTATTTTTTACTCCTTAGTAACATTTGTATTCTGTTCTTTCAGAATATTTCGCAAAAACTCTAGCAAATAGTTGTAGTTATCAAAACTGAGTAGTAGAAATGATAATTTATAGTAGAACAATTGATATTTCGGTAGTGCAGAAGACTTACGGAAGAGTTGTGGTAGTACATTTACAATTATTGATACATATATATATGGCAGCCCTACATGCGTGCTATTGAGTTGTTCGCTTTTGATGTATGTCGATTTATGCTGTTTTTTACCCACACCATTTTCCATTATTAAATGAAGTTATTTATTTATGTGAAACCTTTTTTGCAACATGTTATTATTTGAGTTTGCTCATTGCTTTCACTTTAAAAAATTGTTCACTCATTCAACAAAAATGATTTATTGACTAAAAAGTAATAAACATATGCAGCCATTTTTCAAGTGGCACGCTTGCGTTTCGTTGCTACCAACTTCCGTTTTACTATTGCCTAGCTATAAGCAAACATTGCCTTAAGCGGCATCAGCGGCAGTTTTTGTCATTAAGTGACTCACGCATAGTTCAGTGACTCATTCGCACATTCATCCACCTCAGGCGCTATAGCGAAAATTGACTTTTCCTAGCACTGAAAAGTATGCAAAGTAATTGAATTGAAATTGCCATAAATCGGCGTATTACGTGCACCTGAGACCAATAAAATGTTAATTAATTTTGTGCCTCGCAGTTTTCAGCTCATATGCGAATGCATGTTTATGTTTTTAAAAGCGGCACACAATTCAATATTATTATAAAAATGAAAAAAAAATAACTAAAACGTTCCTGCACCAATAAGGAAAAACTTATAAAATAAATCACATAACAATTTTCTAAAAGTGTAATAAATCTTATTAATATTAAACCGTGCGCGTGGCTCAAATTAACAAGTTTTTTTTTTATTTAGAAACACATTTATGTATGCTTGTGAACAGGTGCTGGAGTTAAGCACAGAACAGTTTTGAGCTTTTGAACTATGGCAGTAGGTCATAAAAAATTTGTATGATGCATACTTTTGTTAACAGAAAAAAAATAAACATGTTTAATATTCGATACAATGTCTTCATTTGCGATGTGTTAATTTTTATACAAAATATCAAAAACCTTTATATATTCAAATTTGTTTTGAATACTTTTGTTTTTAATTTGAACAAATATGTTTCAAACAACTTTTATAAGACAATATTTGTTTAAAAATTGCTAAAGACCGAAGTCAGGGCACGGACTTTACCACTATTGTGGTAGATCTACCACATTTTTTCAAAATTTTAATATCTACCACTTTTACCACCTTAATCTTTACATCTACCACTATTTTCACCATCATAAAATTTTTTGATGACTTTTTTCTATGAAATACTTTTAATAAACTTAAAATTTCCTTTTCCATAAATGAACACAATTACATCTGGAAAACGAAATGGTTTACAATCTATTTTTGTTGCAAACCAAATCCTTACTAAATAATTTTGTGATGAAAAAAACCTATAAAGCCTGCGGTAAAATTAATAAGATTTTCAAAACTATCATGAATAATTTTTCACGCGAAATCGGAAAAGGAAGTTTTAATTTTTATGATAAAGCTCAAGAACGTTTTGGAAAATCTTAATGCAAAGTTGTTCAGCAACGGTTTATCAATAAATTTGCATTTAAAATTTGCAAAATGTTCTTGAGTTTTATCTTAAAAATTAAAACGACAGGACTGTTTTTTATAAATCTTTTAAGTTTGTTGATGGAAGGTTTATTGCTCTCTAGTTTTTGTTTTTCTTTATATGTATATTTATATATTTTAAGCATACATCTAATTTAAGGCAGGAGCAAAATTTATTTATTCGTTTTGAAATATGTACTTTTACCTATTTCAAACTTTCGTGAATTTTATCTTGAAAACCATAAGCAAGCGACATTTTTTAATGGACTCTTTTTAGACCTAATTTCCTTATCGTACGGTAAAAATTACCGTCCCGGTAAACTCACAACTTGCTTGAAAATCATATCTCCATTTCCGGCGAGTCGTGAGTGTACCGGACTGTGAAGAAACTGGGCCTTAAGGTGGTAAAAGCTCTTATTTAAATAAAATTGGGCTATTTATTGCCCCTAAACTAGATTTGTTCTATATTGTTTTATTTTTTGTTTTTTTGCTTGAAAGTTTGTTAGTTTTTAATTTATTTTTGTTTTTTGTATTGAATATACACTATTTTTGTTATTGTTAACTGTGTTATGTATATTTTCTAATAAAATACATATGCAGTTCTTATATGAAATATCAAATCTGCCACATTTTATTTCAATCTAAAACGCTTTTTGAGTCAAATCTACCACTAAACATTTTTTTCAAGTCCGTGCACTGGCACAATTGTCAAAACAAGCTTGATCTCTATTCCGCAGCCAATAAGAAAAGAGAGATAAGATAGTAAAGTTGCGAAGATGTACAAAATTGGCACGATGTATGTTCTCATCCTTTTCCTACAATATGTATCTGTCTGGCCAAAGCGCCACTTTTTTTCAGATTTTGAAATTGGACAAAACATTGAAGTATCATACGGGCTTAACCAGCAAACAGGATAATGACAGTAAAGTTAAGCGTTATAGTTTCGATATCGAAACGATACTTAATTTAAAAAAAAAAAGATTTAATATTATTTTTGATATTTTATATATTTTTAATTCTATTCGCATTGTAATATCTACAGTAACAAAACTCTTTTTCTGTTTGTTGTTTGTTTGGTTTTTATACAAATATAAACGGTTCAACAGATTTCTTTCAAACTAGGTATACATATTAAGTGCATCCTACATTAAATTGTTGCATACTTAGTGTTTGCCACGACCCTACCGAAATTTTTCAACTAACGGTTATTTTTTTATTATAATACTTTTTAATATCGAAGTTTTTTGTGTATTTAATTTTTAACAGTTTTTGTTATTTTGACATCAAAAACACTCACATATATTCAAAATTGTTTCGCAATTATTTCATTGGTTTTGATATGTGTTTTAAATTCACAGCAAAATGCCGCCGCATTAGTAAGTACTGTTGGTACAAACTATACACCTTGAGGTTGTAAGGAGGTTTTCTTCTTAAGGCTGAGGTATCCTCAGCCGCTCCAGGAGCAGACGAAAGACACTCGAACTTTCGTCAAATAAATAAAAAGACTAGGTGTTTCGATGCCTCGATTAAAATAGTTTTCTTTATTTATAATCAAGTAATTAAAGTTGCATTTGTATATTTCAATTTCTATATGTACACTTTTATTTATTACGTCTTTTTATACAAAACACAATAACTCAATTATAATAATACGCTGGTTCGTAGAGTTGTTGTTGCTTGTGTCATGCGGACGAGTGCTGCTTCAGCCCGTACTGTTTTCGGGTCGGTTTGGGTTCAGTGAGTTGCGAAGAAGTATAATTCTTGACGTAATGCGGAGGTTAGTAAGAGGCGATGACGGCTGGGCTTAGGGCTTATTTTATTGATTTTTTATTAAAGATTTAAAATTTGCTCGCGAGGATGACTTCTTTCTTTAAACACGACCTACCAGTGATGCCAATCGTGCAGCAAATGGTAAGAGTATACAATAACTTTACATGTAGCAACTCAAATCACGTGTCATTAAAGAGTACGCCACAATGTAGATTACTCCTTCCTTACACTCGTCGTTGACGATCAAGTCGTACCTTTGTGGATGAAAAAGACGCGCACATCAACGTGAGAGGTTAAAATTCAGAAGGGAATGACTTAGAATTAAGGTCAAGTCTTGAAAAGTGTAAGCCAGGAGTAACTTTGACCATGGTAGGAAAACACGGTGAACGTGACTTTGAATTTTTGTTGTAAAAATCTAACACTTGAGTTGTCAAACCATACAAAATCAACTTTTCTGTCTCTTTCACTCATTCACAAGTTTGTAAGCTTTAGTTTCTTGATTTCTTATGCCCTAACTTCATGACTTTCATGAAAAGTAAACTGTGAGAGATTTGTTTAAAAAAAGCAAAGTTTAGAAAATCAGTATGAAAAAGTAAGAATCTCTTTGCAACTAGTAAGTGCAAAAATTTATGTAAGTTTGTTTTGTTCCTTTGTTATAATACAATGAATAAATATTTATTATTGTTACATTTTCGCTATTTTTATTTTGCGTTCTGTTTACAAAAAAAAATTGCCCTGGCAACACTACGCAATATATATTTTAGTACAATAATTTTTAGTACAACAACTTTTTCATAAAACATCGATATCTAAGAATGAGAAAAAAATTATATGAAAATCGAAGTTTGGCTTTCGATTCGAATTTCTCCGCTGTTTTTAAATAAATTTCATTAACATTTGTTAAACAGTTCAATATATTTTTTAATATAAATTTTTTTTTAGATGTTATAATGTTCATATCTCAAGAAAAGGTAATTTTGCAAGCTTTAAGATTAAATAAATATTTAAATTATTTTGAATTTTTAAAATGTGTTTTTCGTACGTCTTCTTCGAATTCAACTAGCTCACCGCAAGGTATTGAGCCCCCAAACACCAAAATTTCCCAAAACTAGTTTTGGATTAAAGTCCGCTCAATTACCGGTAACTCAAACTTAAAATACAACACGTTTTTCATTATTCCAGAACTTAAAAACATTTAATCGAGATGTGTATGTTAAAATGTTTATAAAAATTACTCTCGAGTAGCACCGGGTATATCAGCTAGTTGTATAATCATTTCAAAAAATCCTTTCCAAGATTCTTTATATAACTTATTGCTTGATTCCTACATAATAAAGATTCATTATTTCTCATTCATCTTTTTCATATCAAATATTTAAAATACTCTAAAAAAGTAAAACTAAATTTTAAATGTTTTCTGGTAAGTCTAATAGGATTTAATTTATATTACCATATTAGTATAGTTTTATTTCTGAATTATACTTTGTTAAGATAATTAAAGCTTCAAGGACAGAGCCTACCAAAAAGCTGGTTCTTTACCATTTTAAATTAAATTAAATTTAAAACTAACAAAAATTTTAGGGAAGTTCGACTTCTTCCGATTCTTCCATCCAAAAGACGTTAAAGACTCAATCTTTGTGATATCTAAATTTTATTTGGCTTCGATAAAGTTATGATATTAGAAATAGTTCAATATTGATATGGGAACAATATCGAAAATTAAGTTATCCCCGAAATTGTAGCAAAATCGAAATTCGATATCGAAACCATATCATTTAGAAAATTGTTAACGATACATATAATTTCATTAACGATACGGTAATATAAAACTATGCTGAATTATTAAAATAACATTGCGTATGTTTGAATCTAATATTTTATAACTCTTACAACAAAATTAGATTATATTTTGTTAAACGTTAAATAAATGTTGAATAAAACTGAATTGGTTTTGTTTCAACATTGTGAACTTTTGTTTAAATTTTTCTTATATATCAACTTAAACGTAAACAAATATTTTACATATATAACATATCACTTCAAAAAGCTAAATAATTTAAAATCAACATTTAAAAATGAAAAATAAACAAAATTTTGTAGTGCAATAACATATTTTGCTTAAAACATTTATGATTTATAGGGAAAAATTTTAAAAATAATAACTTCAGTCATTTCCATACAAAAAAAACAAACTTTTGGGTAAGAAACAAATTGCAAAGTTTGGATTTACCGTATTGATAAGTAGATAAGTTCCTGGCCTGGAAGTAATAGTTCCTGCTGTGTGACTGACTCTATGCATTTCTAAATCTATACTTGATCTAAAAAGCTCACAATTTAATACATGTAATAACTTTATGTTTTTACTAGCGTAATTTTTTCAAACTATAAGAGTCTTTTATTTAAAATTGTGCACTAATTAATAATTAATTTATTTAATTATGTGATAAAACTTATTCAAAAATTGTGCTGCTATTTTATATAAATAATGTTTGCTTGTTTCTTTATAACTTTAGTTTTAAAATATTATTGCTTAAATTAAGACAAGTAAATTAAAATTCTATGTAAGTATGGATACTAAAACATTCTGCTTACTTTTCCCCGCTTCTGTTCGCTTCTATTTTTTTCTTTTTTTTTTTTTCCTAGTTTCTCATCGGTTTTGTTGGGAGAGGTCCTTGTAAAATTATACAAGGGATGGAGTGTCAGCAACAAAGTGTAAACGCGTAAAACGTATTACTAAGAAATTGAATGTCATTTTTTAATACTTCACAGCTTTTAAACTCTTGGTAACACTAGAAAATACACATTGATTTTCAGCAACCGATAATTGTTCTAAATTTCGTTATTTTGTACCAACAAAATGTCAACAAAAACTTTCATGTTTAGGCGATCGAAAGGACCACATTCAAATACACGCATACATGCAAATACCTATAAAATTTAACACAAGTTAAAAACAAAACGAAAAAAACAATAGCAACAACAAAACGACAGCACGTGCAGTTGACATTAATTAAGCCTCTGACAGCTAAACAAACTTTGGCCATGGCGCTCTGCATTCACGCTGCATTTAGTTTAATTACAAAATAATCTACATCCACATTCACATCCACAAATAGACACTAAAACCGAAGTTGTTCCCGATTGCGCTTTACGTAAATGTCCAACGATGGATGCAATGCCTGCTGTGTTGCCTTGGATGCATCGTTGGATCCGAAATTAGTTTGTGTTGCAGCTACAGTGTTGTCAACCTAGTCTAGCAGTGGGCGAGCGATTTTAAGTCTCTTGTGCAATTTAGTAGAAAAAACCCCTTTAATTTAAGCTACCACGACATGACGACGCACTAGGCTCTAATCTGTAGCCTCAAAAGCTTGGCACTACTTATTGAGCTGTGCTGAACTGGATGTTAACACAACAACAGCAACGAGGTCAGCGGCTGCCCATCGTTGGTGTTCTTGTCGTCGTCGTTGTGGAGTGACGCAAATTAAGGCGTTAACTTTGTGTGGCCCATTAAATTGGGCAATTGTGCAAATGCAACACCGCAGTACTTTTATCATAGCTAGGTTTTAATTTTTTTTTTTATGCTAACGCAAACTTGTTAAATATCTGTAGTACACGGAACTATTTGAAATGGTTTTTTTTTTTGTCTTTTTTATTTATTTTTTTAATAAAAACAACAGGCTTCTCGCTTAAAAACGTGGATGTTTTTATTTATATCTGAAATTTTTCTAACTCATAATTAGGTTGCCCTCTTTATTGTTCATCAACTTTCCAAAAGATATGGAGTTTTCTGGATTGTATTGGTATTTAAGTCAGTTATATATAGAATATGAAAGACTTTTTGCAACTCTACCACAAACGGTACTTGTAAAAATGTTTAAGGAAACGATCATTTTTTTTTTGTTTCATTAGTGACAGTTTTAAAAAATTTATTTACACTTTTGAACTCCCGCTTAACTTTAATAAATTGACACACAAGCAGGGGCGTCCGAGACCAAGTTGATAGGGGAAAAGTTTGGTATTTCGGCTGATTGGATACTTGAGTGCATCGAGTTGTATAGGGTTGTATCTGACCTCCAATTCCGGTACCAAAATTAATTAGTATATTAATCCTCCGAATTGCATTTTTGTGCATTTTTAAACACAAAAAACGGTTTTTTTTTTCAAAAAGAATCTGCTTGTTATTTAATTTCATTAAAATTTCTTGTTTTTTAACAACTTTGCTTTTAATGCAAAAGTTAGGAAGATTTTGAAACTGAAACAAAATAAGAACAATTATATATCTAAGATTATGTAAAGGGCGTAAAATGGCTTTATGTTTCGAATTTAAACCTTTTTGAGCGGTTCTCCAAAATAGAAAACATTATTCCCTTTCTTCATTCTGCAGAGGCAGCAGCCAATGAGGCATCGGTGATGAGCTTAACATGCCTCTCAGTGTCCGTAAAGTGCAAGGCAACGGCCGAATTTCGACACAGTCCATCATGTCGCTAGAAATGTGACTTTACAGTATCTAAAATGTACTTTACATTAACATTTTTTAATTTAAAATGATTATAAATTAAACAAAAATAAACTCAGCAGACTTCAAATACTTTCATGGGAAGAACAAAAAAAATTTTAATAAAATAACAAGTAAGTAGATTCTTTTTGTACAATCTCGATAAAGCACTTGGCAAATGGGATAAAAATTTGAGTTATTTTTTTAAAATCCAAGAAATTGATTGATAAGCTTCATTTTCTTTTAAAATCAACCATTAACGGGTCTCCAGTACAAAACTTGTATAAAAAAGAGCAAAAATGCAATTCGGGGACGCGAAAATTGTTTCAGACCAAAAAAGTATACCAATCGAATTTTTTTATATACTATTTAATTTTGATATCAGAATTGGGGGGTCTGGTTTTCGATACATTCTACTGAATACCCTAAAGTGCCGAATTATTTTAACACAAAATAATTAAATTAATCAAATTTACTCATCAGTTCAATCAATATATATCTTAAAGGCAGTTGTCATAAAGTTTTCTTCTTAATGAAAAGAAGATATAAAAAGTTTGACCTAATCTTTATTATTATGTTAATTTTCTACGATTTAAATACAAATTCTAAATGTTAAATCATTTTTGATTTAAAATATAAATTCTAGTTGTTTTATAATTTAAAATCATTTATATAGCTTTTTAATTGTTCTAACCTGACCAAAAAAGCTTAATAAATGATTTTAAGCTATCAAACAACTAGAATTTGTATTTAAAATCAAGAATGATTTAAACTGTCAAGCATTTAGAATTTGTACAATATTTGAATCATAGAAAATTAACATAAGAAAATAAAGTATTTTTTTAAACAAAATAGAATCAGCATTGAAAAATGTCTTTTATAACTATATCACTAGAAAATAAACAGAGCTTTACTATTTCATAAACTATTTTTCTTTTATATGTTTAAATTTATTAAAAATATAGCAATTTAGAATATAAGTATAGTAACATTTAAATACTAATTATTCTTTTTTTCAAGGTAGCCTATTTGTTCGCAATGTTACCTAAGCAAATGAGTTCAATTTTATCCTTTTCTGATAAAAGCATTAGAAAATCGTCAAAATGTGGCAAACCAATTTTTCGTGGTTTCTAAATAATTATTAACTAATTTAAATTTGCTGAACGTGCACAGTAAAGAAGAAGAGATATTTTGTTAGCAGCAGGAAGTGATTTTTATTGCTCGCTGAAGCATTAGCTTCATCCAATAGAGTTTCTACGCCTTTATAGATCACTTTATAGATTTTATAGATTTATATGAAGATTTATATGAAGTATTCAAACTGCTTTTAATTAAAATGTATCCACTAAGGCTTCCAGTTTCAGGAAGCAATTTCGGGATTTTGGAATTGATGATCAAGAATCCCGAGTTTTTAAAAACAAATAAAAAGTAATTTTTTTAATAAAAAAAAAGAATTCGTGTGCAAGGTATATTTTTTAATAAAAAATTGTCCAAAGAAAGTTAAAGAAAAAAATACAGTTTACTTATTTTTATATACCGAATAATAATACCGAATTTTGATCGCAAAATTTTCAGCCGAAGAGAAACATATTTCGGACTCAACACTAGTAGGCGGAATTGTTATTACATAATCATATGCTTTTTGAAGCAGACTACCGCGAGTGCCACCATTTGAATATATTTTTATCTCATTTTCGAACATTTGAGATAAATTTAAATTTTTTTAAAAGTTTTTACTCGAATGTCATATTAAAATATCTGTGAAATTCTGTATTTTTGCAATTTAAAGGCAATCCCGGGAACCCGAAAATCACGGGATTGTGGGATTTATAATCCCGGGACTGTCGGTACTGGAAAAAGTCCAAGATCAATTGGAAGCCTTAGTAACCACAAAATAATTTTTTGGTAACAATTTAATTGATTCTAGAATTCGATTATAGGTCAAGTTAGTCGAAGATAGAATTAGATCAAAGAGTTCATACAAAGGCTTAATTGTTTCCAAGCAACTGCTTATGTTATCTCGCATAAAGAAGTAGTATTTATACAGTAGAGGTAAAGTTATATGAGTAAAAGTAGTAGTATTAAGTTGGTTTTGTGTATGATTTAAAATAAAACTATATCGTCGAAGTTGGTTTTTGGTATGGCTGATGGTGAAACTGAAAAAAAAATGGTACAACTAACTTTGATGCGTTATAAGTATTGTAAATAAAAACCAATATCTTAAAGAAATTTCAGAAAAAAAATTATTATCAGGCCGACTCTTTAAAAAGTAAGAGGTAGCTTACCTTCCTTACCACCTTTTAGTTTCGCCACTGCACTCGACAAATGCTCAAAAATAAGAAATCTTTGCCCGTAAAAATATAGAGTAGTCGGACGTCAAAATCTTGTGATGCCAATGTTTTTTTAATGGTAGGTATCTTAGCTCTCGCAGCAGAGAAATATTTCTACGGAAATAGTGCATGTTGGATGATATTTGAAATACTATAAGCACAAAAGAAAATTGGGTTGGATTCAACAAACTGGCTGGGGGGCATTATTAATAAACTACTTCATACTAAACTAATTTTGATATTAAGGTAATGAAATTTGGTACCAAGTTAAGCTGGAAACATCGGTTAATAGCTTCATTTGTTACACCCAAAAAAAAGCTTCGTACTATGCACAAAATAATTATTATATTCTACAAAGCTGTTTGTTCTTCTCAGCCTACGAACGACTTTGTGAATAATACAAATGACCGTTTGTACATTGTACAAAGAATTATTTGTATATTTTACAAACGCATTCGTTTCATCTACAAAGATACGAAGAAATATACGAACGCTGCTGCCACCGCTTTGTGTATTATCCAACAATATTCGTTCAGTTCACAAATTTATACATTATAGATTTTTACAAACTAGCGTTTGTAGAATGTACAAAGTTACGAATTCAAAAAATTTTTTTCATGCGGCCAACACTACAAACGATTGTCCTATGTACAAAACATTTGTACATTCTACGAATAGCCACTGTTTGTATTTCTACAAAGATTTAATTCGTAATTTTATCCTAAATATTTTTTGGGTGCAAGTTATTATGCGTGCTAAATCGTTGTTGATAGCAGAAATACAATTTGAAATACAGTCTAGTTTACAGCTTAAAAAGAATTGGACGTCGTCAGCGTACATATGAACTTTGCAATTTTGAAGAACCGTGGGTAAGTCATTAGCATACATGGAAAACAGGAGAGGCCCAAGAACAGAGCCCTGAGGTACTCCCCTGTTAACCTTCAAGAATCAGATATCGTGTTATTGACAAGTACTGCTTGGGATCTATAAAAAAGATCCCTACGGAGAAAAGAACCGGTCCTGAACCAATCACGTGATGGGTCCCCAAGGGATAGGGACCTGTCCCATTCCTGACACCAACATATGAAACCGACTGGTCACTTTTACATGGCGTTGTCATTGACAGGGGTCAATTCCCACCTGCTGCATCACCTTGGACCAGTTCAGTGACCGGTCCAGAATAGTAGATTGGTGACCTGTTTTTGATGAAAAAGGAAACGGTTCAGAACCTACCACGTGAAAGGTTTACAAAGGATAGGAACCTGTCCCAATTTTACCACCAACATATGAAACCAACCGGTCACTTTTACATGGCGTTTTCATTAACAGGGGTCAACTGCAACCTGACCTTAGACCTGTCCAGTTACTGGCTTCGAAAAACAGAAAATGAAATCTGTCCGGCAACGGTCACAAAAACCTGTTCCGTGACGAGTTGTATCAAACCTGTTCTGCAATAGCTGTCCATTTGAGCTGCCACGGGGCCAGTCATATAAGGGCAATTGACTCTGCTTTCTCCGTAGGGATATGACTTGAACAGGTTTGCTGCTGTATGAGAGAAGTTAAACATGTTGATTAGTTTCGAATAAAGAACGCCACAGTCAACTGATTATTTAAACGCTGAAAAAGCCATCTCACCGCTTACCTGCAAAACATGCTATTTTAATTTTATTCTTTTATTATTTTTTTTTTATTTTTTTAGATTTTACTGACATGAAATAAAAAAAATACTGTTATAATTTCAGAGAACTCTTCTAGTTTCGGGTTAGGGCTTAGTTTCAGTAACTGTTTTAAACACTCTTAGAATAAAAATATTCACAATATCTAAAGCCGCATTAAAATTGGGCTGAAGGTACAAGATCTTACTCTGAATAATCATGTCATATTATTTGAAGATTTATAATAACAAGGATTAAAGAAGTGCTCGCATATGCAAGACATTGGCAAATGGGAGCCATAAACTTACCACATGGTGCATTATATTTGCGTTATAAGTAAAAGAAAATACTTACAATACAGTTTCGTCAAAAAGTGTCACTTTTTTCCAGTACAAAATTAACAAGGACGGTCACAAAAATATTCACATAAATAAAAAAAACAATCTGCTCTGCGAGCCTGTGAAAACAAAAATATTGCGTGATGCGTGTATTATACATATTGTGAAGTCATTAAAAATTCATCATAATTGAAGCATGAAAACTGCAATAAAATTATTGTTTTATTAAAAAAAAAACGCACACGTTGAAGATAATGAACTGATATAATATTGTGTAAGCCTTAAATCATGCTTAATGATATCTTAATGTTCGCACTGTAATTGTTGAAAATTGCTTAAATGGCACACACAAAATCAAAGAGAAAAAACAAAATATATTTTTAAATCAAAAAAGTTGCAATTATTTTCGCATTATTTCGATGTTTTTTAAGCTTGTGTGTGGCTAGGCAATAAACCTTTCCAACATGTGGCTATTAAGTCGTGAACACCCTTCGCTTTAACGCTAATGAAACAAACATAATAAGATATTTTTAAAAATTAAGCAATAAGTACACAAGTTAAGTAAGTCAATGGGCTATGTTTCTATGGAATTCATTGGATTTTTTCGGTTCTGAGAACTCCTTTTAGAAAGTCTTTAACAGACTGATCAAATGATCAATGACTATCAAAAGAGAACTTTATTTAATTGAACTCAGGTGATTGAAATGTTTTTGTGTATGGTGGTTCCTTTATGGATTTTCACAAAATCGATCAATTACATTTTTATTTAGCTACCCTGTAGGAAAATCAACTAATTTTAAAGTAGTTGAAAAAGTTGTTTTTTTATCAACCACAACTAGTTGAAATTCTGAATTTTTTTCCATAGAACGAACAAACATATTTTGTATAGTGATGTCCGCTAAATAAGTCAATTGACTTTCGTCTGCATATGTTTTCAACTACTTGTTAAAATATTTTTTAACTACTTGAAAATAAATCAGTTGAAACACGCATATATTTTCAACTACTTGTTAAATTAGTTAAATTTAAATAATTTTTTTAATTACTTTAAAATAAATAAACTGAAAACCGCATATGTTTTCAACAACTTGTTAAATTAGTTAAATATACATTTTTTTAATTACTTTAAAATAAATCAATTGAAAACTAGTTAATATTCCACTTACTGAAGATGAATTTAAAAGCAAAAAAATTTTAAATTTCTATACATCAAAAATTTATTTAATTTTTTTTAAAAAAATACATAAATTCATATTAGTGAAAGCCTTAAGTTAATAATATTTGTTGAAATAACATGGTTAAATATATATAAACTTGTAATCAAATAAAAATATGCAATAAAAACATGTCAAAATCAGAGTAGTCGCCGCCTTAATATAATTCAAAGTAGTTTTTAAGCCACTTGTTTCAAAAAAGTTTTTCAATTACTTCATAAATAATGCAATAAAAACTATTCAAAATTAAAGTGGATGCCGCCTTAATATATTCAATGTAGTTCATAAACTAGTTTATTTTAAACTAGTTTTTAATTAGTTATTTTTAAATACAAGTTTGTTTGTTCCTATAGGGTTAATAGATTCTAATATTTTGTTTTGTTACATAACCCCAATCAAAACCCAAAAGTTTAAAATTGACTTTTTTGAAGATTGTTATATGGCTCATATCAAATAAAAATTTTAAGTTTGACAGAGTGCACGAGGTAAAAAACTATACTTTTGCAAACATTGATAATGACATTCGATTAAACGATTAATTTTATGTTGGAATCGGTATGTCTCGTAATTTTTCACGCAAATTAAATAGCTTAAAAAATAAATGTGAAATAATCTATAAAAAGATACAATAAAAATGGTTTTTTGATTTGGGCGCACTCGGTCAAAATATATTGAACTCAAAATTTCACATTTCTTATCCTCTTAATATGCTTCTTCATATTTTTCCTCTTGTGTACGAATAAGAAATAAAATTTCAAAAAACTTATCTAATATGCAATAGTATTAAATTAGTTTTTAAAACGTTTTTGAAAACTAATTTTTTCGAAAACTAGGAAAAACACACTCCCAAAATTTTATCAGTGTATTGTAAATTAGTGGTACTAAAATAATAAAAAATTAGGATTTTTAAATTTTGCGTCTTCGGAGATACAGGGTCCGATAGTTGACACATTTTTCGTAAATTCATATTTTTAAAGCATAATATTTGCAAGCCTGTAACTATTTTTTGCAATGTTTTTACGTAATTTAATTAAAAATTGTTTAAATAAGAATTAAGAAAATAAAATCAGTTTTGAAAAACTCTAACCTCTAAAGACAGGGTGGTTAAAATCGAAAAAATTTAAAATTTTTACAAAAGTCAAACCTTATGCTGAACTCAGTAAACTCAATTTTTATTGTTGCTAAAAGAACAGTCAATTCTCTTTGAAACTATTTATAAATGAAGCCAATACTTTTCTTAGAAGTAAAGATATAAGGTAAATCGTATACGCCTAAAACATGTTTTTTGGGGCGACCCGGAAGCTTTTCGCGTGGCACCACGGTCTAACGGTAAAAGAAAAAGAATTAAAAAAGTTTTTTGTTGTGTTCAATTACGGGACATTCACATATATTTTTGCCAATATTTTTCTAGATGGTGAGGCGCCCACCCTTGGCGAAATCTGATGGAATGAGCCATCTGCGAAGGTCAATAACAAAAAATACAGGAAACACAACATTTTTGGTGGCTCGGTGGTTCAATAAAAAGTGACCTTGTTTGACAGCCTTGGGTCCGAGGTTTGAAACCCAGTCTTTTGTTTTCTTATTATTTTAAATGAAATAAAAATAAAATTGCATTAATATATGTACCACCTAATTGTTGAAGCTGGTGACATGTAAGCGAAGTTTTAGTTGTAGCAGCTTCTTAGCAACTTTTGGTTGGAACTTGCTTTATATTCCGTTATAATTATAAAAAATTATCTTTAACACGGAAGAAGTTCTGTGCCTTATAGTTTTATTGTAATTTTTATGCATTCTTTTTTCGATGCTAAACAATTTTTTCAAAATTATGCTACTCTAACTTCGCCTTGAGCTTAGAAATCTTAACTCTTTTTTTTTTAATAACCTGAGTGTACCCGTCAAAGTGGTTTAAAAATCATTTTAGAATTATATTATTTAAAGTTAAATACTCTGATAGGAATGAGATATCTTTGCTTCTATCCTTGAAGTTTTCAAAATATAGAATCATAAGCAATAATATTTCTTAACCACAAAAAAATTATACCTCGGAATTAACTAAAAATTTACCTCTTTATGTTGTTATCGTGAGCTTTCACATGAGCAGATACAACATTAATCAAACAAAAAAAATCACACAAACATATAGTAAGCTTACAAAAAGCATTTTCAAGGTAGCGCGAAAAAGCATGGCAAAATTAAAAACAAAATAAAAATAAATTAAAACGATGCAATTGCCGACAGGATCTCCCGCAGTGTGTTCTGAGTTAACCGATTTGTTAAGCAAACAATATCAAAAAATAAAAATAAGGTTAACCAAATCAGCAAACGCATGCATTGGAATTCCTGGTTGCCACATGGTGACTTCATGAATGTTGTCCAATGTTGCCAACTGTTATCGATGAACCAGTACAGACAGCTAGCTACTTTTTATTTCATTGCAATGTGTGGTCGCTCAGCTAAGTAAATGATGTTTTTTTTTGTGCGAAACTACCTACTTGTTTCATTTTGAACATGTTTTTCTCAAATGGACGGCAATTGATTTTTAATAATTTCATTTTGAAGAAAAACCTTATAAAAATAAAAAAATTTAACATTTCAATTAAAAAAATTCAAATTTAAACTGATTTGAATGAAAAATACCAAAAATATGTAAAGTTGACAAAATGTTCTAAAATTTTTAGGCTGTGTGCTGAATAAGCTTTATTTCTCGAGCTAGGTAATGTGGGAGAAGGTAAGTTTTCAGCTGACCTTGGCTTATAGCTTAAATTTTCCCATGCGTCGAAATTCAAAAATGGAGGAAAAGGTTTGAGCTTCCAATGAGCTTATCTCCAGCAGTAAAAAACACACGAGAGAAGCGAAGCATTTTCGCATTTTCATACGTTAGATAATGTAATGGGTTTTTTATTAAAAAAATTTTTAACTTTGAAAATTTTAAATACCTAAAAAAAATGTATACTCTCTTTCTAATCTGGAATTTTTTTACCTTAAATTATTAATTTGCATTATATTAAATTATTTTTGTAAATGTTAATGAAATTATTGTGTTTTAATATCTAAAATATCAAACGTATTTTATATAGATGTTAGGTCATCGATATTGCAAGCAAATATTACATCAATAGTTACCCTAATCGTGGTGTGCAAATATTTGGATCGCTTATCATCCCAAATTATATTTATCAGGACAAAAATTGTTTAATCCTAAAATTTTTATGAAATTGGTTTTTTTGTATTTCAAAAGTATAGTTTTTCTGACGTTATTTTCACTTCTACAGCCACAGTGTGTAGCCTAGATTCATTCTCTTTGTACTCATTTATCTCGATACTACTTTTTTCGCCATGGTGTTGTAGGAAAACAAAAACTGTTCAGCCGAATCATCTGAAATTTAAATATGCTATTCATAACATCAGTGGCTATCGCTGAAACTAGAATCAAAGTTTTATTTAAAAAACATCGTATATTTTACACTTAATAACTGGTAAAAAACAAGCTGTTTTAAAAATTTAATTTTCAATAGCTTGTCATTCTGTCAATTTTTCATATCTTTTTTCGAGTGCTCTAGAGTGGATCATGAAAGAAAATTTTTTTTTTTAATATTTCCATTTGCAATTTCATTTGAAATAAGGAAACAGTTAAGATTTTTTGTTTTTTCCAAAAACTTTTTCAGTTTAATAAGGGTATCACCTCAAATTACTTGAATAACTCAGGGGAACAAAATTTGAATTTTTGGATTTTCCCAGCAATATTTGTATTATTTTCCACTAATCTTGGTGCGCTGTTTGCGCAGTTTGAGCCCTTGGAGAGGTCTTTTTTAAATAAGGTTCACTCTATAGTGCACTCATAGTGCGTAATAATATTTTTGGTTTTTATTTTTCAGATATATAGAAAAGTCAAAATCTAAAACATCGCTCAAGCCCCTTTTCCTTGAGAGCGTCTCATTGAGCGCCATTTTGAACCAGATCAACAATTTTTTAAATTAAAAAAATATTTTTTTTATCATGAATGCGTGCTACAATATACCTTAAAAGTGTAAATATCGTTGTTCAATATTTTAAGTTTTTTAAAAAAATCCTAAAAATACCTTACATTTTTGAGCACTAGACCACTAGTCTTGCCTTAACCCTCTAATGCCCTCTAATTTTTTGTTTGAGCTCCAAATCAGATTTACTAATTAGGGGACGAGAAAAACAAATCTGAAGTTCGTTTTAAATTTTAGCTCTTCGTTCATTTTTTACAGGTGAAAATATCAACTACAAATGAAAATGTTAACGGCTTTTTTTTACACCTTGCATTTTGCCTAACATATTTATTTTTTAGCTCAATTAAAAGAAAAAGCAAATTTTACTCACTAGTATCTTTTTTCACTTCAATCTCACTTCAATTTATGTATTTTTTTATTTACCAAAAATCGAGCAAAAAATTTCGAGTAAAAAATAATTAAATTCGAAAAAAGTTATGAAATTTCAATTCAAATTGACGTAAATGTCAAATAGAGCATGCTAGCTCCAAGCGAGAAAAACTGAAATGTAGCTTGAAGATTTGTCTAGGCTCTGAAGAAAACCATTTGAAAATTTTTCCACATACTACGGTTTTATAGCGGTCGGCGTGAACCCCGCCAATAGGCGGACCTGGGCATTAGAGGGTTAAGTGCCTATGAACATTCATGTCTGAATTCGCAATTCAAATCAACACCTAAACAATTGGCATCTTGTGATAATTTTCAACCCGTTCAATGGAACCTTGCTACTTTTGTTGTTTCGATAGCTAATGCACAATGCTTTTTACTACATTTCCCTGGCGAATTGAGCCTGAGTTGGGTTTTCGTCAAGTTGACAAAATGGCGTTGCTATCTCGATAGTGTTCCCATCCACAATATTGGTCACATTCAGCGGAAAATTTACTACGTAGCTGTTCCAAAACTTTCAGGCTGAATGGTATGTATCATAATGCGCTCGAATAACATGCTCCCCGAGCGGTCGCCATCTTAGGTATCGAAAAATTATATGCTACTTTGGTTGAGCTGCTTATGCTCTTTTCATTTTGACAGCTAAAAAAACATGGCTGCAAATTGTTAATTGTTGCTAAAGTTGTGCTGTGAAGTGAAAATAGATAATTATTATTTATTAGAAGATTATTCTATCATTCTTCAATAAAGCTTTTAATTATTTTTTTCTTGTGTGAAACGAATGCACAATAGTATAAACAAATTTTAGATGTTAAAAAAAAACATTGAATGGCGAACAGCTGTTTGACTTTTGCAAAAAACCCATTCAGGAGATAGTATCACTTTATGCTACTTGAGCACTTTTTCGGCAGGAATGCGGCCATTGAATCGAATTGGACTTCGGCCATTCTGTGTCATTCATAAATGTGTGCGTTCAGAAGGTACAAAATTTACTAAACATGTTTAGTCTTTAATCAGTATTAGTTTCCGCTACTTTGTGTGCCTGCTGAATGGATTGTTACATATTATGTCAGCGCAGTGACAGAAATAAAATAAAATAACAAATAATCAATAAAACCTCGTTCAACAGTTGAGCAACTGTTACATACTCTGAACGCATCGAATCTAACTCAGTTAAATCTAAGAATTTTCGTGGAGTTTTGTGGATTTGACGAAATTAAACTCAACTTGCGTTTCAATGGTAAGTTAATCCCGAGTTAACCCCAATTTAACTCGCCATAGAAACGTAGTATTTGATCGATAATTGTGATCTGCTGCATTATAGCTTCACGCATTCACAATAGAATATGTAGGATAGCTAATGCACAATCTTTTTAATAAATTCCTGTTATCTACTGCAACATAGTTTCAGTTAATGCTTAATATTGAATGAATCACATAATTATTAATATAAAAGGTTTTGGTGTAGAGGTTAGTGTGTAGACCTCTCGATTGAGAGGGTGCGAGTTCGATTCTCACTGCTTTCTTGCAAAAATATTTTTAATATTATATAGCTACTCTTGTTGTAATATAAAAAAACAACAACAGTTCTAAGAAAAAGGTGTATGGAAAAAAGTGTCGTTTTTCAGATTTCACTCAAGCAAATCACAAAACTAGGCGTAAAAAGCTTCGCTTCAAAAACAAACTCGAGTAGGTGCATTCTGGGAAGTCAATACCGGGATTTTATTTTTACAATCCCGGGGTTAAAACATAACAAACTTTTGTAGAAATACACTAGAAAATGAGTTCATAATATTCGTCTGGACTTATCAGACTTATATCATTACGACTTCTTCTTCTTTCCACAGGTTCGCACCGAAAACAGGATATTTTTCAAACAATTAAAATAAAAATTTCTAACGAATGGAATTTATAAATAAGGGTGCAATATTGTACAGTCCCTGGCCAAATTATTAGACGTACTACAGCTATTTCTTAAGATAAATCAAAATTTGATATAAATCATATTTTTAAAAAATAAAACTTAGTTTTTAATGTAGTTAGTTTTTAATTACGATTAATTTTCACCGCAAGGTCAGAAGGATGTCTTAAGAAAATTTGCTTAGAAATCATACTTTCTATCACGAAATCAGTACAATCTCAATTGGTACAAGCAAACTTGAATGCTTCTGAGCGCACTATTCGCAGAAAGTTGAAAGATCTGAATTTTAGGGCTTACCGACCAGCAAGAAAAATATTAACAATATATAAAAATTTAAATACAATTTTTGTATTTCTTAACTATGTTAATAAAAACAAAAAAATTCCATAAATATTACATTTTATTTGTGTTATCAGCTATGTTATAAATTAAACCTTACATTACAATTTAAATTTATTGGTAATAGAAATTCAAAGACCAAATTTTAGTAGCTGATAACTAAGATTTGCTCACAAACTATTGTGCGTCTACTAATATGGCCAGGGACTGCATAATATAAATTTTTTATCATGATCTGATCAAAATTTCCAGCTACAGAGTGTCCTTGAAATATAATTTTTTTTTATTATATTTATCTCAAAAATCATGAGCAGAAATAAAATATATAACGTAGTTAAGCTTATATAATATTTGGTGTTGATATTACAACATCTTCCTATTCCAAAATGTCTTTAAATATCACGGTTTTCAAGAAGATTTTGCGATTTTTAAAAATAGTAGTCAATTACCAAAGATTTATGGTTGCTGATCTAGAATCTGGCAATAGATTTTTTCAAGTCTTTATTCGCTTTGGTAAAATATCGTATTGAATTAAAAAACACACTATGGTAGCGTTAAATATTTTTTGTACTGTTAAAATAAAAAGAAATCATGACAAAACATCTAGAAAAACACAGATTCGTCGTTGGATACACAAGAAAAGCGAAGCTTTTTCGCAGTTCATAGATGTTATAATTTAATGGTTTTTTTTAGTAAAATAAATCTTAAAATCAAAAGTTTTAAATACCACAAAGTAAATTAAAAAATGCACTTTAATAATCGCAACAATAAAATTTATTAAATTTTTTTAACACATCATAAGCATAAAAAAAGTAAGCAAAAAGAACAGCAACAGAAAAGTATGAAAGGGAGAAAAACTGAGAAATTGACACTGAAATCTCATCACCTCTGTGGTGCAGTATGCCAAAATGCGCTGGCAGGGCGACCACGCCCCGGTTCGATCCCGGTTCGAGGTGATGGCATCACATAGATTTCTGATGAAGCCTGTAGCAGAGTTGAAATTGCAATAAAATCAGCTAGTGATGTTTTCGTTTTCATATTGAAAATGTTGTTGTTTCTTTGGAAAAAAATCGTTAGAGCAATTAATTGTTCTAACCTGACCTAAAGCTCAATAAACAATTTTAAACTATCAAACAACTAAAATTTGTTTTTAAAATCAAGAATAATTTAAACTATCAAACATTTAGGATTTGTATTTAAATCATAGAAATTTAACATAATTTAATTATTACTTTATTTTATTCCATATAACATTAATTTTGAAATATTTTTGTAAATGTTTTTAATTGATATTGCTGAAATTTTCCAACGAAATAATTGGTTTTTGATATTTAAAATAGCAAACGTATACTTATATATAGATGCAGTGTCATCGATATATCTAGCAAATTGCATCAATACACAGAAAAAAATGTACAGTAAATTTTACCGATACCTACGGTAAACTGTCGATTAAAAACGAGCCAAACGATGAAAATTGTTTATTCCACCGTTAAGGAATTGTAACCTACTATAAAACTTGTTGAGTAACAGTCTTACGGTAGCTCTACCGCAGAAGTTGTTCAATAACAATTTTTACAGTGTATGTACTGCAAAACTTCTTGGCTAACAAATTTACAGTATCTTTACTATAGAAATTGTTGAATAACATTTTTAACTGTGCATTTACTAAAATTTGTTAGGTTACAATCTTACAGTAGTTTTACCGCAAAAGTTGTTGGGTAACAATTTTTACAGTGTGTCTTCTGTAATACTACTAAGAAGTCATACATTTATTTTGTATTCGTTTCAAAAATAAATATTCCTTACCCCATAACACCTTTGCTATGTATTTACTTTAAAAATTTTTAGAAAATATTTGGAATTATGAGAAAGAAACATTTTCGATTAAAAAATGCTATCTGCCAACCGTTCGAAACGTTTAGATTTACTGTAACAATTGTTAAGTTACAATTTTTAATTCTTAATTTCAAACGAAAAAATAGTAACTGTGTAACAAAAATTGTATTAACGGTAAAGTGACCGCAAATACCGTTTAAATTTACCTACGAGATTTTTTTTTGTGTAGTTGTCCTTAAAGAAGTAATAAGTAGAAGCAAGATTTTCGTGGTTTGGATAGCTGCAAAGTATGTAGGGTAAAGAAGACAGTCAATACACAATCCTTTTAAATGGTGCAACATAGCTTCACTTAATATTTAATATTGAATAAAACAACCTACGCAACAAAGAATATTGGATCAGTGAGTAGCGTGTAGAACTATCAATTGAAGGGTTATGAGTTCGATTCTCAAAGCATGCAAGGAAATATTTTTAATATTATATTTTCTTGTTGTGAATAGACTAGCAAAACGGAACAATTTTAAGATGATTGACTGAAAAAACGTCCGAAAATCAACGGAAAACGGTGTCGGAAAAAAATTGGCGTAAAAAGCTTCGCTTCAATAACCGGATTTTCTTAAAATTTTAGTTCAAGTCTTTTACTTTGTAAAAACTTTAAGTTCTCAAATATATTTCATATACAAAATGCATATTTGACAAAAATATCATGCGGTATCAAAGAAAAGAACACTATCTATATATTGATAAAAATACCTTTAAGATCATCGAGAATTAAGATTAAATTTTTGACGTTATAGAAGACAATGAATAAACATTGTGACTTTGCCTTGTGACAGAAGTACCTACTAATTATCTTATTTAAAAAACAAAATAAAAAAAAAAAATCAGATTTGTGATTCGCCCAATATACAAATAATTTGAATAAATGCTTAAGTTAATGCAATAAAGTTTAGAAAGAAGAAAAGAAATTAAAGAATTGTTACACAATTAAATGGTATTTAATATAAACAAACGCTTGTTTGAACACGATTGTGCAACTTTTACTGAAGCACATGTATTTTATTGGCATTCATATGCCATTGCTTACACTTGTGGGAGTGATAACTTAAAGCCATTTTGTTTTACTGCTTACTTTGGGTTTTTTGCGACTGTGTATATTTTTGCAAGTTCACAAAGCCATTGTGAAATTTATATTATATTGAAAGTATTGACATTGCAAAGCTGAAAAATAAATAAAATAGAAATACCACACTCTTTTTTATTCTGGTAAAGCGTATCGAAAAAAGTTTATAAATATTAGGAGCACAGATGAAGAAGAAGAAGATAAGTGCAAAATATAAAAAGTTCTTTCTAGTCGATTTGTTTAGCTTCTTCTACAAAAATAATGAAATACTGTAAGGCTTAATAGAAATAGCTTCTTTCTATCAACCAAAATTTGGTTATAGTTGACAAACAGCATACTTGCTTTTGAAAAAACATTCCATTTTTGAAATAAATACTTACAATGTGATAAAGCTTTTTGTAAGATCGTGTTTCTGAATGATATGCTGAAATGACTCCGACACCGTTTAAGTATTTAAGTTCTTTTTAGGGGGTGGAATAGGCAAGGATGCGTTTGATATCCTACCCTACCTATATTTGTGTTGAATGTAACTTTAATTTCAATTTAAATTTAAATTTTTATGATTAATTTGTTAGCATATAAGAACATTAAAGACTTTTCATGCCTTCTAAATAACAATTAATAACAACTAAAAAGTATCATTGAGCAATGAATATAAAGTAATTAAGTAAATTAAATTCAACATAATAAAATAACATGTAATATAATTTCAATAAAAATTTAATATAATTTTAATAAAGTTTAATATAGTTTAAATAAAACTAAATTTATAAAAAAATTAAAAATGACTTATTTTAATTACTATAATGTTTTTTATTATTCTAAAAAAACATTATTTTAACCATAATAGTTAACTTACTTTACATAATACAGGTACAATCACAGGTACAGGTACAAAAAGGAAAGTACAATCTTTCCGGTTAATAATGAAAAATAATTTCATTCAAATGGCTGCCTCGGCTGGCCATGCAGTAGCCTACACGATCGGTCCAATATAATAAACCCCACAAATAATAGTCCAACGGTGTCAAATCGCAGCTCCGAGGTGGCCAAACGACATCAGCTCTGCGGCTGATAATGCGATCTTCAAAAACAGGGCGCAAAACATCGAGTGTAGCTTCGGCTGTGTGGCACGTAGCGCCGTCCTGTTGAAACCAAATGTTGCCAATGTCCTCCTCTTCAATTTTTGTGAACAAAAATTCGTTCGACATGGCCCGATAACGATCGCCATTGACTGTAACGGCCACTCCTTGCTCATTTTCGAAGAAAAATGGCCCAATTATGCCTCTGGACCAAAATCCGCACCAAACAGTGACTCGTTTTGGGTGCAGCGGCTTTTCAATGTATGCGTGCGGGTTTTCTTTGCCCCAAATGCGACAATTTTGCTTGTTTACATACCCGCCAAGATCAAAATGAGCTTCATCTGAAAAGATGATTTTTTGGCAAAATCGGCACCTTCTGTAAGTCGATCGCAGGCCCACTTAGCGAAGCGAAAACGCATTGGATGATCAGTTGGCTTCAACTCCTGAACCAATTGGACTTTGTATGGCGTCATACCAAGGTCTTTATGCAAAATTCGTCTCAATGATGTCTCCGAAATGTTCAATTGTTGAGAACGACGGTGAATTGATGTTGATGGCGCTTCACGTACACTTTCTGCCATAGCAGCAATATTCTCGGGTGTACGCACTGCTTTTGGCTTTTCACGCTTTGGTTTATCGATGAGAATGCCAGTTTCTTTCACTTTTTTCACAAGATAACGAACATACGGAGCTGGCGGTGCTTCTCTTCTTCCAAAATCCGTACGCAATTTTCGCACACATTCTGCAATGTGATTACCATGATTTTCAAAGTAATGTCGCAATATTTCCCAGCGTTATTCAAGCATATACACAACCATATTTGTTTAGCGGAAGGATAAAACTAATTATTTGTCAAATCAGACATGAGCTAAGTGTTACCATTCACGAAATAAGCACTAGTTGAAAAAAAAAATGTTAGATGGCGGACCCTGTAGTTAATACTTGGGGCTTGTTCTGCAAAGAACTTGTTGTTGTTGCAAACTAGTACTACATGAACTTATTTGGCAGTAAGCTAAAATATTGAATTTCAGCTCGCTGTGACGCTTAGTTTGTGTTTGGCAGCCATTGACAGCAGACGATCTTGTCAATTTTGGCGAAAATGGAAAAAAGTGAATTTCGTGTGCTTATAAAGCATTATTTTTAGCGCAAAAAACAATTAGCCAAACCAAGGAAAGGCTTGATAAATACTATAGGGACTCTACAACATCGATTGGAATGATTTACAAATGGTTTACTGAATTCCGATGCGGTCGTACAAATGTTCTGGACGCCTAAATGGTGTTGGCCGATCGCAGAGTTAAAGTGCACGAGATTGTTGAGGCCGTAAGCATCTCAAACGAACGGGTGTGGAACATTTTGCGAAATCAAAAATTATTCGCAAGATGGGTGCCGCGTTTGCTCACTCTCGACAATAAACGCGATCGTGTAACTGATTCAAAGGCGTGTTTGACGATGTTGAACAACGATAAGAAAGATTTTTCCTTTGATTAGTAATCGTGAACGAAACATGGATCCATCAATACACACCAGAGAAATAGGAACAGTCGAAACAATGGACTTCACCGACTGAACGTGCTCCGAAGATGGCGAAGACGGTGCTATCAGCCGAAAAGGTTATGGCGACAGTATTTTGGTATAAACGTGGTATAATCGACATCAATTACCTTCCACCGAAAAAACGATCAATGGCGAATACTATGCAGTCAAAATGGACAGTTTCAACGACGCTTTGAAAGCGAAGCGTCCCCCATTTGGCGAGAAAAAAAGTGCTTTTCCATCAAGACAATGAGCGCGTTCACACATGTCCAGTTTAGTGATGGGTAAATCAATTCGAATATAATCGAAAATCGACTTTTGCCCTAAATAATCGAATATTTTGACGTCGAGTTCCGCTTTGAAATAATCTGCAAAATCGCGTTATAAATAATCGCGTCGGTAGAACATTATTTTGTTTTGCAATGGATTGCAGAGGATTGTAATACAGTAATCATTCAGTGAATATTCAGAACAATTTTATCTCATTTTTACATACCAAAGCAGCAGAACAAATATAATTGGAATTTCTTGAAAAAGTCTTCAGTAAGATATCGTTGTTTGAGCTTAAAAGCCAGATTAATGGCCTTATTTTGTAAAACGCACGACATCACCTCACTTGGGGTGTTTTTGTCTGGTTATTCCATTTCCATATGAATTACAACAATCCCTCTCTCCCTCTCTGAAAATTTTCTTACAAATACATTGCCAGATCAAAAAATTTAACGCAAGTTGCTGAGTTCGCTTAACAAAATAAGGCCATAAGAGCCAGAGGCAGGACGTTGCTGGAATATCGCTGTAGTTGTCGTTGCCATTCTTCAGCAGCAAACAGTACAAATCTGTCAAGGTTTACTGAATTTTTTAAAGGCATATAATTAATAAAAAATATTTAATTGCATACAAAGTCAGTATCATCTGAAGATTGCGTGCTGGACCCGCGTATTCAGCTAAATTGCTACATGTTGATATTGTCCAAGTTCTTAGTACAATTCTAAATTGTTTATTAAACAGAGCATATCCTTGAATCTTTATGAATGCTCTATAATTTTGCTTTCAAAGAGAAATCTAGCAACACAAGCATTTATTGTATTTTCTTCGCTGTTGTTTTTCCAAGCCTATAGTCTGGGCAATGCACTTTAGAGCTGCATTACGGGAGGGAAAGGTCTTACGTTCGTAATGTTGATTTGGTTTGATCGATGTTGAACCGAGCTTGTTCCTAAATATTTTGTGAAATTTAAATTGCAAATAGTTATCATTTTAATTAATTTATCAATGCTAAGTCTAACAAAATTCCAAACATCGAGTGCATAGTTAAGATCAAAATTAATTTGCAATATTTAAAGCCATTGTACTCATTTTTATGGAATTAAAGGATATTTTACTGATTTCATAAAGTCACTTTATATAGGAGGTAGGCGTTGTTATAATTCAATTTTTAAAAACTGTTTACTCAAAGTTCATATTTAAGCTTAAAGCTTATGAGCTAAATTTGAAGTCGGATTACTTTGGAAATGCATCACGATTTGTAGTATGCGCACAACTGACATTTTTCAAGCGTTAAAATTCAGCGTGAATTTCTTTGATGCGAATAATGAATGACGATTGATAGAAACATTAAATTTAAGAATTTTTGATGTTTGCAGTAATGCAAAATTTACCTCGAACATTCAAACAATCTGCTTGTGATGCAAAAGCAGTTTGCGCATCATGATGCATATCCAAACAGACCCATATTTAAAATGTTTTAAATTACACTATGCGACAACTTAAGGGTCATGGAATCTACCGAAAAAGCGATCAACACAGATCGATGGTACTGATCTAGACCAACAAAACCCTGAAAGGGTTTTGCAAAGTTAGCTCGCTTTTAAAAGATATAGGCATTGAAAGTTTGCCTCTTGCAGAGTATTTTTTAAAAATGAATTGCTCATAAGGGCGTTAAATTTTTTAACCACCATGCAACTTTTGAGACCTCTTAGAATGTAAAAATCGAAAAAAATTGTAATGCGATACGCCCTAATGAGCACTTTATTTTCAAAAATACTCTGCAAGAGGCAAATTTACAATGCCTATATCTTTTTAAAGTGAGCTAACTTTTCAAATTCCTTTTAGGGTTTTCTAACTATACAGTAGTACTATCATCCTGTGTTATCCGCTTTTCCGTTAGAAAAATGTGTTGCACAGTGTTATCAGAACTGCCCCGATCTAAATTGAAAAAATGTTTATAGTGTCGTAACTTACGAACTATGAAGTATACAATAAAAAGTGACATACATCAGATGCAGATAACCGCATTAACTTTTAATGGATACCAATATTGACAAAAAAGTCGAATTAAATCGATTATGATCTCAGATTAACCAATTTTTTTAGCGCGCTGAAAATAATCGAAAAAATAATCGATGATCTAATTTTGATTTTGACTACCCATCACTAGCCTAGTTCACACGACGAAGTCCTATGAATTTAAGTACGAGTTGCTTCCTCATCCAGCATATTCTCCAAATTTAACTCCCTCCCACTTTTTTCTTCTTCCAAACCTGAAAAAATGGCTAAGCGGAAAGAGATTTACAAGCAGAGAGGAGCTCATCACCGAAACAAAAACCTATTTTGAGGACCTTCCAAAAACGTTGTTTTTTTTTGGATGGGATAAAAAAATTGGAGGAAAGTTGGACGAAATGTATCGAGCTAAAAAGAGACTATATTGAGCAATAAGAAGTTTTTTGCCATAAAAATCATTCCGTGTTTAATTTTGCACGAAATTATCAAACGGCTCTCGTAGAATTATACAAAAACATTAAAACTAAATTTAATTTACAACAATTTTAATAATTCTGCCAATATAAAGAAAAGAGGTAAGCTAAAAATAAAGAATTAAGTAGTAAAATGAAGGAAAGGTAAGAAAAGATAGATAACAGCTATGAAAAATGTTTGAAAATTAAATGATTAAAGACCATTTGGTTGAAAACCTTTTAAACATGGTTTGGTTTCTCAAAGTGGACAACGTGTGGACAAGTGGACAACGTGTGTAGATATTTCTCGCTTATGTGCAGGTTTAAAAATAAATTTTATCATGTATTAGAACATTTCCCAAGTCCTCGAATAATTAATAGCTATGCTTACATCAATTGCTACAGAAGAATGCAAAACCATTTTTATACAATAACAACACATAACAGAAAACTTTCATTGTTCTCTTTTGAAGTAAACGATAAAATAACAAGCAATAAATTAACTCATCCCATCACAAACTTGTCTCTTAATAAATAACTCTTACTTTTGCAAAATAATTGCTAATAAATCAATCAAACTATTGTGTCCAAAAGCAGAAAAAGTCCGAAGTAAATGAATTAAGTTAAATGAAGGAATGAAGAAATGCGAAACAGAGATAACATCCGAAAGTGTCAGCATATAAAAGCTTAAATAAGTTGTTAATAACTTATATGAAAATCCAATTAAATATGTAGCTGTATATAAAGAAGATATGTGTGCTGTCATAAGATGAACTTCTAACATAAATCAAGTTAAAATGTTTTCATGTTCTTTGTTGCTAATTGGCATTAGAATATCTTTAAGGGATTTTATTAATTAAATTGTTAAATAAACATTTTTTTCTACAAGCACTTGAAAACAATATCTTATCTAATCTAATATTTGACAAATTCAGATTTTTATGCCTGTCTAATAAATTAATTATAAAGAAAATAATTTAATTAAAAACTATTATGAAAGCAATAATTTATTCAAACGGTTTTCTTAAAGCACTGAAAGTTCCAATTAATATAATTTATTAGCTGCGTTCCTTTCGCCTTAATATTATCGTGATAAAAAATTTTCTCAAAGGAACGGCAAGAAAAACGATTCGTAGAGGGCACTACCGTTGCAGTCAAAATTCAAACACACAATCATGATACAATAACCATTAGGTGCCATGAGAACGTGTGTAGTTAGCAACTGTTGTGCACTATTATGGTAGCGATAAATTAGTGAACGGTGTTTTTCTCTGAATGTGTTTTACTCTAAACGTTAGAAAAAATGTAAAGTATTTAATTTCAATATTATTATTATCCAATTACATAAATAATTTTAGTGTAATTGTTGGCTCCGCTGAATGCTGTCAATGTGTGTGACACACGCTGTTTATTTTGTTTTCTTTTGTTTAACATTCGATATTTGCAGCTTGTGAGAAAATAGGTAGCTGTAAAGGCTACCTAATAGTGATTGTATCATGCAAACAATTAATTCAAAAAATGAAATGACAGCACATAAAAATATAAAGGTGCGGCACCTATGTTTAAAATTTTTTAAAGATGTCCGACCGAATATTCGCTCATTGTCAGTTTCGGCCCTTTTTGTCAGTTTCGGCCATATTGAGGCCGAATAGCCGAACTTAGCAGAAAATTTTGGTAAAAATTTCTTGCATCAGTCATTTAATTCAAAAATATAAGTTTGGTTTAATAAAAATATTTCAACGCATTTTGCAAAACAAAAATTATGAATTCGTCTATAATTTGATTTATTGTGTTAGCGCATCATTTTCGATTTTATCATCTCTATTGCAATTGCTTTTAAAGTTTTCTAGGTACTGAAGCCAAATAATTGATAAGAAACTTCCAAACGATTTCTGTGTGTGTGGAACAAAAGAAACAAAACGAAATATTTTTTATGGTACTAAACCTTTAAAAAAACAAAAATACTTTTTTTGCAGTTCTATAAAAATATAATGTATATTTGGTGCATATTATTTTGTGTGTGTTCGGAAGATATAAAGTATACTTTTGTAAAAAAAATTAAAATAAGAAATTGTCTCATTTATTATTATATTATAGTAAACTTCAATATTCATATAATATTTTTTTTTTGTATTAACTGTTTTTTCTTATGAGTATGAATGTACTGATGTTTCCTTTTAATAAAAAGAAAATTATTCGCAAAAACTTAAATTTTCATATTAATAACCAGTTTCGGTTTCGGCCGAATAATATAAAATGGCCGAAAACTCGGTTGCGGCCAAATTTCCGAATTCGGTTAGGCACTAGCTTTATTACAATTTTATATGGATAGCAAAGATAATCCTATGTGTTATAGGATTATTATTTTTTTTTTTTTTTTTGCTTTGCATGTAAAGAATAAAATCTGGATTATTTTGAGGTGAATTAACGCAGCTATTGTTTTTATTGCACGTTTTTCATTTACAAATCATGCAAGTCTTGAGGCCGATTCGCTTAAAATATTGAGTGTCGATAGACAAACATAAAAAACGATTAAATCCGATGAAAACGATTAAATTTTTTAAATCATATTTGATACAATTTATAAAAAATTTATTTTGTTTAAATCATAGCTGTTAAATAATGACTTCTAATCGTAATCATTAGTAATTCGATTATTTTTTTTTAAAAAAGGTGAATAGTTGATTAAGTTCCATTATTTTTTGCTTGTAATCGTAATCTAATAATTACGATTACAAATAATAAAAAAATAATTACGATTACTTAAGATTACGAAAATAATCAAAAGGAATCAAAAGTGACCAAGAAAAATAATCCGACTACTTTAAGAAATTATTTTTTTTGTTTATTTAAATATTTATAAAAGCAGTCGGATTGTTTTTTCTTAATTACTTTTGATTTTTTTTATTATTTTCGTAATTTAATATAATCGTGATTATTTTTTAATTATTTGTAATCGCTGTCAATTACTAATCATAAACTTCTCCCTTATTTAATGATTATTTAATGATTACAATTCTTTTTATAATATAATATAAATCGTAATCGCAATTTAACAGCTACAATTTAAAATTCCTCCTTTATCAAAAAGTACAAAAAAGTGGAGTAATGACAAGTTATTTGAAGGAAATTAAGATTAAAAGTGCGATTTTTATTGGTAAATTGGTGGCTTTATCCTGAAATACATTTTTTTTTGGCTATGATTAATGGTTTCTATAGAATGGCCAAAACCAAATAAATTTATGTCTAGAAATTATACTTTTTAAGGACCATATAAAAATGGTACTTGTCATTAAACTAATGTGTTGTTTTTTAATTTTTGATCAATATTTTTTACCCTATGTTTTTGTACAGTGATAAAAATATGTCAGCTTCATTTTCACTCAAAATAATATATGATCCCAAAGCAATCTGATCTTAACGACCACTTTTAGGGTTATTGGGGACAGCAATTTTAAATTCGAAGTCAAAATAGCGGATTTATAGAAATTGAAACTAACGTATTCTGAATTTGTTTCGCAGAAATTAAGAAACTTGACATTTAGCCCTAGAAAAATAATTTCAGAAATTTCATTGTATGGAAAAAAAACGCACAAAATATCTAGCTTACTGTTAGAAAATGGTTCGTTGTATGGAAAAACTCAGTAAATGGAAATGCGTTATAAGGTTATAAAAAAAAAACCACTCAAAATGTGAAAGCTGTCACTAAAATCTAGAAATAGATTTGTAGTAAGTAGGAGATCGTTGTATAGGAAATTTCTTGTTTGTATTTAAGAAAATCCTAAAATTTATTTAGATTTAATATTTAGGTTATGCAGTATAAAAAGTTTCTTAAAAGGTTGAACTAGGCCGAAAAGGTATGAGCAACTCTGCACTAAATAATCCTAAAAAATAATACTCTTTTTGCTACTTTTAACAAAAAAAGAGAACTTTTTTAATATCACAATATATTGGTATTTGTACTCCGTTTAAGACTCCACGAACATGCGTACTTATAAAATGTTACAGCATCGAAACCAAGCAAGTAAATACTTGGCTAACCATCAACCAATTTAATGGGCAACCATTAACAGGGCGCCCAAAGAGTAATATAATACATAAAACACAATAAGCATAAAATGAAAAAATACAAAATTACTTCTGTTGCAAATGTTCGCACAACTTTGGAGTTGGAGCAACGTGCAGCATGCGGCAGCATTGGGGTGCAGAACGACAACGAGTGGCAATTTGCATAAATTCAGATAAGAGACATCTGACACCAGCACGAGATACACCAACGGAAGGCAAAAGATGTGCGCCGAAGATACGAGTTGCTGAATTGCAGTCAAGTAGTTGCAGACAATTTAATATGATTGCAGCAATGTTAAAAATTTATCAAAAGTGAGCAACGACTGATATTTTTCTACTTCTATTATTTGGGAAGTATAGACACTTTAGATTATTGTGAAGATGGCAAATGTTATAAAATTTACTAAAATCTTATCAATATTCACCAATTTTGAGTTGGTATGTAAGTATTGTTGAATACAATAGTGCACAACTTAATTGTTTCAGCTATAACTTTTCCAACATTTTATGTAGAAAAATAAATTGTACGCTGATGCATTGTAAAGACCTATATCATTGCATTTGTTTTAAGAACAATTTAAAGAGTTCTGACGATTACTTGATTTTTGACAAGTTACCTGACTTTAACCACAATTTGGGCATAGCTTAATTAGTCAAGCCTACTGAAGATGGAAAGAGTTGTGTCTTCTGCTGTGTGATTGACTCTATACAGAATTGTTGTTGTTGCCTGGTTCAAAACTTACTTGAGAGACTTTACGCATTTATAGCTTTTTTGTATAACCCAGTGGTAAATAGACACATGAAGTAACCAATTTTTTTTCATATACAATGTAACTGCGAGGCCTCCAACGCCTGTAAACAATTCTGAATTACATTTGTTCGGACATGGCCGCAAAAGGACTGATGACATCCACCTTACACAGTAAGCGATGATGGGAGTAAGTGTGCACAAAATAGGAGAGAACAAAAAAATTACGCACAAAATTTGAGAGAACAATATAAAAATTTAACGAAAATCCTTTCTACTCCAAAAACACAACGAAAACGAAAGAGAACACAACGAAAAGAATTACACTACCAAAAAGCTGTTTCGCACTAACAGATTTGATGTTTTGTTTTTAATAGGTTTTTGCACGCTGATTCCAAAAATCGTTACTGCTTGAAAATCGAGGGAGCCGTTTTTGAAATAATTTCATTTGAATTTTTTGCCATTTTCATTATAAGATTATGTTACCTGAGCGTTTCTAGCGTCTGACCTAATTGGTCGATTTAAGTATGCCTTTGATCATACTGAGGAATGTTGTGCACATACCTTAATTTCTTATAATAAAAATCAAATAGGTAACATCGGCGCTATTCTATGAAGCTTGCACACTTGGATTGTATGCGAAAAAATAAAGAAAGTCTCGATTTAACTGTGGGTGATGGTATTTTCCATAAATATTTTTTTCAATCTTATTTTTTGTTTGTATGAGTTAAACCTTTAAACTTATTTTATGATGAATTTCAAATAAATCTGAGCAACACATAATTTTTGGCGGGCATTTAAGTAAATTTTCTCATTTTCACTGAAATTAGATCAACATTGGAAAGAGGCAATTTCAGTTAAAGAAAGCGTCGATATGAGTCCATTGGAGTTTCCGTACATATTAGAGCCCTGCGTAGGTGCACTTAAAACCGGCTTCAAAACATTTGTTCATTTCGCACTACACTGCACTGTCTTGCTTGCTGCAAAGAAATCATGTGTGTGATTGCAGCGAAGACATAATAGTGCAATCAAAACAGATCACAGAGATTGTTGATCTAAGATATCGTTGTCAGAGAGCTCACTGCAGTCTATGCAATGAAAACTTGTTCACTGGCAATAGATAATTTGTGTCAGAGAACGAATTCGGTGCTGGAGCGAACACTAGGTAAAAATGGGTCACACATCATATAAAAGTGTAAGGAGGTTGCTGATTTCTAATCTAGGGTCAGAAATTTAAAATTCAAAATGGTTAATAGAGCTGCTACGTTATTTGTTTTATTTTTACGAATTCGGAGCTGGCGCAAACACTAGGTATAAATGGGTCGCTGAATCCGAATCCCTTTTTCAGAAATTAAAAATTATGAATTTTTGTTAGAGTAGGGCTACCACCTAATAATATGTATTTTTAAAAGTTTTGAACATCATTTAACAGAGTTAGGGGTCACTGACTTCGAATCTGAAGTCAGAATTTTACATTAAAAAATTGTTGATAGGGTTGCTACCAATCGAAATCAGCGACTCCCAAACACTGTTAAATCGTTTTCTTATAAAATTTCTTACTCTAAAAATTTCACGAAAATCTTAAAAATTTGTTAAATGCCTTCCAAAAATTTGTTTTCCGTCTAATCCATTTAAAATTTAATTCTAAACTAGCGTAATGATTGAGACTATCCAAATAAAATACAAAACCTGCAAAAATATTTTTGTAACATCCTTCTAATCCATTTAAAATTTAATTCTAAATAAGCGCAATGATTGAGACTATCCAAATAAAATACAAATCCTGGAAAAATATTTTTGCAACATACCGAAATGACGCCTAGGTAATCAGAGATTTTATTTACTTTTTCGCATAAATTACAGAGTTGTATGCTACGTTTTTTTTTAATTGCGCCAAAGCTACCTGTCTAATTTGAATTTCTTATATGAAAGAAATATTCGCATAACGTTTCTTTTTAATTTAATGAAACTAGCACTCAAATCGGTTTAAAAGGACACCTGATAAGGTCACTAAGACTGGGCTATCTTTGGGTGAAAATAGATAATATTTTTAAATGCAATTTTCTCAAAAACGGTAGTAGTGTTATTTTCACAATTGGTTTTACAATTTAATGAACGAATTTATTACATTTTACGGAGTATTCTAGAAGCAGTGAAGCAGTGCACGGACTTGAAAAAAATTTTTGGTGGCAGCTTGGACTCAAAAAGTGTGGTGATTGAAATAAAATGTGGCAGATTTGATATTTCATAAACGATTTCGCAAATTTTATTAACAGTTTTTTAATTAAGATGTATCTGGTTAAATAACTCTTCAAGAGTATAATTTATAATAAATATAACATCCTGCATACTACCGCAGTTTACCTAAAATTTGTTATTTTTTTCGTGCATTCGGACGTTACTAAAAAGGGAAGTTCTTGTGAGACTAACACTCGAATTTAAAATATTTCTGTGAAATGATCGATCACACCTCGAAAGTCTAAAGGAACAAAAAATTGCAAATAAAGTAATTTTACAAAAAGGTCAGCATCATCTCAAATGTCTTATTTTTTAAGTAACAGCTAATAATTTTATTTTTTCGGATGTTAATTGTCGACGTCACAAATTTTTCCATTAAAGTTAAATTGGGTAATTAACTTATTAAGTAGTTGAATAATTGTGTAATTTAGTAATTAAAAACAAATATAATATATTTTTCTGTAACTGCCTCAACCATTTCATCATTATCTTTAGCCAATGCATTCCATTTTTACTAGAAGAAAAAGTTTACGAAACATTTACGGAAAAGATAAACTATATATGTGAAACAGTGTATTTAATTTTTTTAAATTTTGTTAGTATAAGCTTATTATACAAAAATTTTATTTTGTTTAAATATTTATCTTCACACAATCTTGTTAATACACTATGTCATTAGGGCAGCTTTACAAGAATATGTTATCTTAATGTCCTAAAATGTTTAATAAAATTAATAAATTAATAAAATAAAGTGCAGTCGATTTAATCATCATGGTTAATGAATTTATGTAGAAATTGATTAAATTAATAAAATTATAATATATCTCTTAGGTAATGGGTGGTGTAAATACTCCACTCCTTCGAAAATACTTCACTCCTACTTTTTGACATTTTAGACGTTTCTCAACTTAGGTGTGAATAAAGTTCAAATTTGAAATCTCTGTTAGACGGAGTACTCAAGAAAAGTTGAAAGTGGTGACTACTTGCCTCCACGTGCTATTTCTTGTAAGAAAGTTATATTTTTTCACAAATATGAATTCAGATATGTTTAATCAAAGAACGGATGAGGAATTTCTCGAAAACAATGTAGAAAAAAAAGAAAATATTATTTTGTAAGTGATGACGAATTTGCTAGTTTGTAGGTGAAGCATCTTTTTGTATTTGAGAAAAGTCACGTGCCTCCAATGAAGCAAAAAAAGAAAGAAGCTTAACTTCTAACGTAAGAACAAATAGAAAAAATAGTGGAGTTATATTAACTCCTCTTTTGCTTCTCCCATTTTCTTAAGGTGAATTTAGTCCATTCTCTTCTGTAAATTTAGTCCTTTTGTAAATAAATGTAATGATGTGCTTATTTTAAGTATTTTATAGAGAACAAATTCATCAAAAAATTTTATGATGGTGGAAATAGTGGTAGATTTTAAGACTTCGGTGGTAAAAGTGATAGATATTTAAATTTTGGAAAAATGTGATAGATCTACCACAATAGTGGTAAAGTCCGTGCCTTGGAGTGAAGTATTTATAATTCTGCTCTTTGGGACTTAACGACAATAAATGTAGGCAATCAGTTGCCAGCAATTATTATAGCTAATTATAGTGAATTTTTGTTCGAGTGTTTATTTTTGAAAATTTGTATGTAGCCTACATAGCCCAAAATCGAACGAAACATATCACCGATACAAAAAAGTTTTGACTAGTTTATTAATATGCATCAAGAGGAAATCGAACAATTACCCGCACACCCTTAAAATGCCAGATATTTCTTTGGATGATCCTGAAATTACAATAAAAACTAAAAACAAAATTTTAAATTTAAAAAAAAAACAAAAAAAAACTTGTTTTCAGGACTAAAGTTATTCTAAAGCTGCATTAAGATGCATTAAAAATTTCTTAAGCAATGGACGATTCATTTACAGGTTTTTTTATTGCCATCTAATTTTTCAATAACCAATATTCAGTATTGTTGAACAATTCATCATAAAAGATTTATACCGAAACAACGCCTGCATTCAGCGGAAGGAACTGTTCCACAACTTTCGGGCTGAATGGTATGCTCTCACAGAACATGTTCCTTGAGATGTCACAATTTATATAGCGAAAATATTTTATGCTACTTCGCTACTTGAGCACTTTTTCGGCTAGAATGCGGCCAACGTCTCCAAATTATTTAGCTGTATTAATCAGCGTTCTGTGAGAAATGTTTTTCGTGCACTTCGAGCAATATGCCCAAGTAACATTGTTGGAGCAACTAGGCTCTAAAAGTGTTCTATAGGTGTATAATATGAAGTTAAAGTTTTACCGCAGCTTTATTTGCTACTGGTTGAAAACTTACTACTTTCTCTGTAAAGGCTCTTTTAAAGCAATAAACATAACTATAGAGCTGTTTTGAAACCGTAGATTCAGTATAATGTTTACTTTATAATGCATTTTTGTATCGCATTTTTAAAGCAAATAGATTATAACATCTATTGTATGATGTAGAATACTGTAAATTAATGAAATAAATTTTTTTGGAATAACAAGTGATTAAAATATCCGATAAAGAGCTTCTTTGAAAATAATGGCGATCTCATTAAAAATAGAAAATCTTGGGAGTTAAACAAAGCTCCCAAGCTCCCAATGATATTTATGTTTAAGACTAAAGTATTTAAATTATTTAAAGTAATAAAAACTTCTTAATTTTAATTATTTCTTAAGCCCGTTGTAGTTTTTTGAAGTATTGCATTCACCTTTCCGATAACTTCAAAAGCGCACTAAAATTCGCAGCATGTAACGAATACACGAACATATTTTTAGTCTGATATAATAATCAATTTATTATTTCTTTAATTTATTTGTCATTCTAATCATCGCAAACACTTATCAAATTTTATATATATATATATTCAGTTTATTTTAAACGCATACATACTAAAACGAAGAAGAAAAAAGAGCTTTGCAAGAGCTCTTATTTGGGTTTGGCAGGGACTCTTTCAGAAGTTGACAGCTACTTCTATTCTTCATATGAAGCAAAAATAGTGCTTTTAAACTCAAGAAAGTATTCTTATATATTCTCTACAAGAGCTTTAGTATCGCGACTAAAGCTATGGTTGACGCTTGCTGCTATATAAGATGGCACTATAAGCTCTGCAAGAATTAATATATGGCTAAAATTGTTACTTGGGTGGTGTGCATCATCGACCTTCTGAGCCCACTATTTCCAATACCATTCGCAAATTTGAGTCTAAGTGTACGTAATTGGATGATACGCGACCGAGTAGACCACATCCAGCCCGTAGTGAGGAAAATATTGCGGCTGAATTTTACACCATGATCTTGGGTTAAAGGCAAACAAAAGTCAAATTGTTCAAAAATTGAAGCCACCAGACTTGAATTTACGCCTTAATTTCAATCAATTAGCTCTGCAATAGCTCAATGAAGATCCGCTGTTTTCACGCCAAATTTTGTTCAGTGACGTGGCACATTTCTGGCTCAATGGATAAGTCAAGAAACAAAATTGCCGCATTTGGGCTGATGAGCAGCCAAAAGTCTTCGTCGATAAGCCAGCTACAATTCAAGACTTTGATGCCAACATTATCCTCGTAATTAGCGAGATACCGGTAGCAATGCTGGAAAAAGTGATTGTAAATTGAACCTTCCGAATGAACCACCTACAGCGTGCATGGTTAAAAATCTTGGACTAAATTTTAAACTTTTTTGGATTACATATATGACAACACCAAGAAAGATTACTTTTTTATACAAGGAAAAGTTTAAAATTTTTCAATCCAAAAAATAAATAATTTTAAATCCGCAAAAAGTTAAAAAAAGCAATACAAATATCAACTTAAAATAGAAATCTTTTCTGACCAGCACATGATTTGTACAAACGTCCTCTGTTGTGCTGGTCCAACACCTTATTTACTCTACCATCTCAGTTGTTAAGAAAGTTACGCTTATTTTGCATCATATCGAACGTCATAACTAGGTTGTGTTTTGAACACACATCCTCCGATGTTTTGGTCCAATACCTTATCCACTCGTCCAACTCAGTTGTTAATATAGTTTCGCTTATTTTGCATCATTACGAATGCAAGTAAGTTATTTTTAGGAGCGTGGGTTTGAGACCCAGCTAAATTAAACAAATGTTTGGATTAAAAAATAGTACTTTTTGGATAAAAAATTCCATTTAACCAAAGTTTGGATTAAAAAGTAGTCCAAAATTTTTAACCATGTAGTCGTGGCCAACATTTGAATGATTTTATCTTTTTAAATTAAATGTGTCAGAGATTGTTCTATCGGGCCATAATAAAGATTCCGCATCTAATTCTTTTTAAGTATTTTATTTAAAACTAACAAAAATATTTTTAATAAATATCGCGAAACAACCAAAAAACAAATAAAAAAGAAGAGGGCAATAAAAAAGAAAATTTATGTGTTACTTCTCAGTTTAAATTATTGGACAATATGACTTGCTATTTTAAATTAAATGGTCCGAAAATATAATGGCTACAAAAATATCTAATTTCTTACAACAACAACGAGAGGAGCAAATACATTTTCGGCAACAATTTGAGTTGACAAAAATAAAAGCCAAACTAAAACTATCATGCAACTTGGCGGCATGCAACGTTAATTCGACAAATGCACACAAGTGCACCCAAATGCAAGGCGAAAGCATACATTTAAAAGGCTGCAGCATTGTTCCAGCGATACCATACCGCTGGTTGTAATATACCGCTACAGTAAGCACGTAAATCTAATGGTGGCAACAACAAGAACAACTGAAACTTTTCTTTTTTTGCCGCTGCAACATTGGCAACATCGATGCAAACAACAACAGCAACAAAGTGTGAAATTCTTTTATGTGTTCACAGGAGCACGACAAAAATACCTACGTTTGCGAGTGGCAACATCGAAACAAAAAATTGAGCATGTATTAATTTAAATAATAGGTAGTTGTTGTCATGTAACATGTTGTTGATGCTACTGCTGTTGCTGCAACTCTTTGCTGCATGCACTTTATTTGTCGTTACAATTTCAAGGTGTTCGAGTGGAAAATTAATTTAAAACAATTTTCCAAATGATGGCAAACAAAACTTTTTCACTATAAATTATTAAATTAGATCTGTTCGTCAGTTAAGGCATTCGTTATGTAGGAATGTGTAGGAATGTTTATCCTCCCTATTTAACATCCTATAGAAAAGGTGTCGTTTTTAGAAGTAAAAAAAATATATATAATTTCAAGTGTCTCATTAAAGTCTCGTCGGATTCTGCTTGTCCATAAAATAGTAATTTTGTATGTTAACACAACCCCTTCACTTTAACATTACGATTATGGTTAGTTAGCTTCAAGTGCTGTTTCAGTTAAATTTTATACGAGTGTTGGCCAAGATCATTTCTCAAAATGCTTCATGTAGATGCTAAGTTGCTAGAAATGACGTCGAATCGAAATATTTGGGTCCTCAGTTACATTCTTCAATATGAATAAATTAAAAATTTCCTATACTAATAATTTTGTAAAATCAATTTGTTACGCATTGTTCAGTGCAGCACGAGCGCAGGTGCCTAGTAGATGTGTCACAATTTATTACAGTTATTGGTCTGTGAGACCGACTCACAGTATAACGATCCCATATAGCTAGCGGCAATAAAAAGAAGGAGTTTGTATACAAGTGTTTATATTTTGTTGAAAACTGCGTACACAACAGTAGTAAACTCAAATCAGAATTCACTTTCAAAAAATATCGCCTAATAAGCTTTTACTAAATTGTTATGTTATTGTTATGCTTGAAAACAATTATTTTTGAAATAAAATAAATAAAAAATATAATTATACATTTATGTAAAGATTCAAAATTTTGAACCAAAATTGTAGGACAAATACATCGTGAACAACCCCAACCTCAAAAGCAACGGCAGCGGTGAAATTTTGTGTTGTTACAATCCTTATAATATGATATTATTAATTAATGAATCTCAAATTCTTTCATTTTTCTGGCTTTGTTTTTAGGTGCACTTCATTTAGGTGCTTCAGATGTACCTACTTGTAGCGAAAGTCGCATTACAAACTCTTAGTTTTATTCTACAAGCTCGCTTGCTCTCTCAAGTATCTTCGAAATTTTATTAAAGGTGAAAATTTTAAAACTGTATTCACAAGTTTCTAATAAGTTATATTGTGGAAGAAACGTCTTAAAATCTTAAAAACGGAACCTATTTGATTATTCCTTGTTTTGACACTTTTTCAAGCACAACAAAGAGGAAAACTAAAAATGTCACTCTGTCGAACGCAAAACTGGTTGGAACTTGACTTGAAAAGTTTCTTCGAGTAAGAATAAGTTGTCTTTTGTCGAATTGTTAGATGTAAAAATTAATTAACCGCACAGTTTGAACTTTAATTGAAATAAGTAGGGAAATTATCAATTATAATTTGACTTATACGTAACTCATGCATTGAATTTAAAATATAAATTTACTTCATATGGACCACCTTTGAAAAAACATATATAAAGTGTTTCTTTGTGATTTATTATAAGGGTATTAAGCTAAAATCCAAGAAAAGACAGCCCTGCTGAAATTCACTGTCAATGCAACTTGTAAGCTATTGTGTTTTGTCTTCAATTTTTATGTTTTGCACTAATTTATGGCCTTCGTTACAAATGTTACTGCCGAATTGCGGTTGAAAGCTGTCAAATGGAATTTTTTAAAATCTATTCGCAGCTGTAGCACAATTTAATTTGTTGGCAAAGTCAACCAGCACACCTTCATACCTGTTTGCGATTAGCTGTCAAAGCTTAAAAACTTCAGTTTCTACTTTTCACACCATTTTCGGTTTCTTTCTTTTTTTCTGAAAAATAAAAACTTTTCATTCACTTCACTTCATTTCCAATTTTCTACCATGAGTTTTTCTTTCGCCAAACTTTGTGTGTGTATGTGTGCATTTTCCGCTTTGACAACTAATACACTTGCGTTCTTACTATGGTTTATAAACTGCGATGACAACATTAGAAGAAAAAAAGGAAATGTAAGGAACTAAGAAGTTTACATTTTTTGCCAAAACCAGCATGAAATACTTGAAATGTTTCCATAGTCATATAGTTTATTTTTTGCGGGAACTCATGACTTAAGGACATGTTCTTAGTGACCTGCCTGCCAGGCCACCTTTGACGCCACCTACGATTTTTTTATTTAATTATGTTGTTGTTGCAATTGTGCAAAGTACTTGTTATTGAAAAAGTTTTTATTTTTTGCAGCGTTGTGTTTTGTTTTTTGAAAACAGTCTCTGCAGCAGTTGCAAAGATGTGAAAGTTTTTAATTAAACTTTGTCATGGCACTTATTTCTTTTTAATTTTTTCAGAGCATTAAAAGTGTGCAGTTACACTTTTTTAAGTGATTTTATTTTTTAAAACTATGTATTTTTAGCGTTTTCTTCTCTTTTTCTAAGGAAAATAACTTTCCCTAATATTAGAGACATTTTTATTTGAACTCAAGTTCGGTCTAGACATTTAAAAAAAATTAAAAAAAATTTATTTTAGGGCTTCAAAACCGACGCACAGCTTATTTAAGCCTAGGAGGGCAGCCGTGCAGATTAGCATCTAAACTGATGGTTGCCAGTTTTTCGTTGCCCAGGGAAAATAACGTGGAGATTAGTGCCGACTTTGAACGATTTCAAAAAATGAAAATGCTAGCCTTGCCAAGTTTTATTACCATTATATTAACACAAAAAACTTCTAAAAACTTAATAATAACTAAACTCAATAAACTTCAAAGTTAGCTATAAGGAAACTAGAAAATATTTTTCCGGCCATCCCTGATCATTAAAGATGTGCTGGTTAACCCTTTCAGGACCCATCAGAACTTATCCTAAAGTCCAAAAATATTTTTTATTTAACTAGCAAAAGGATTCTAAAATAGTGAATAAAGCATTTTTGGTTGGCAACCCTGTTTGAAAATCAGCTGTTCGAAATTGCGAATAGCGTACCTAAAATCCCGTTGAGCGAGTTCTTGTAATTATTATTAAAAATTTCTATTTCTTTATTCAATCGTTAAGTCTTTTTTGTATTTGAATAGTTTTTATCTCGAAAATATTGAAAGCAGTTAAGACTTTTAGGGACTTGGTGTCCCTATGGTACTCACGTGCAATTTTTCAGTATATTTTATAATTGCGAACTCTCAGACCATAAAATTATATTTCGTGCTAATAAAAGTTGTGCTTTGCTGAAATTATTATGGGAATGACAACTTACGGCACCATGGAGTTCCATTTAAGAGATGATGAGATTTTGGAACTACTTACGGCTGAGGATAGCGAGGAGGAGGACGCTCTGGCTCTTGATGAGGAAGATAAAATTTTTATCGAGGGAGATATTGATATTGGAATTGAAACTGTGCGAATTGAGTGAGGAAACTGTGTCACTGAAAATTTCTTAGTATCTGCCAAAATTCCTGATGAAAATTACAGATTGATACATCATTCATATATTCAACATGTATTTGAAGAAAACGACTATATGTTAGGTAATATTAACATTTCTGTATGCGAAAGCTCAACTTTAGTGACACCTGCAAACATTTTTTACGAGTGCAGCCAGTTAGAAACATTATTGACGTTTTGATTTCGTACAGAGCTTAAATGAAATCATTTTTAGGGATGAACTACCAAATGGGCTATCATTTATTAGGTATGTTCTCGTACTCGATTCAAGAAGCTTGAAGTTGCTGAAAGTTATTTTACAAATTTTTAAGGCTCGAGAGAAAAATAACATGCAAAATGTCACTCTCTAATCTATTACAATTACTTGAACTTGGTACGGGAACAGACCTAATATCAGCTATAAAGCATTTTTGGTCAACTGAACCGGATATGGACGTACATTATATCGCAGATATTATGTCTCGCTCTCTGTTCGAGAAAATCCTCAATAACTTTCACTTTTGCAACAGTGAAAATCTACCTCAAAAAAATTCTGCCAGTCATGATGGGGCATAGGTCAGACCCAAAATAGCCCATTTCAATCAATGTTTTTAAGCAACAATGAATGAACCAAAATACCAAGCAATCGATGAACACATGATAAAATTTAAAGGCTAGCTATAATGTATTAAAACAATACATAAAAATCAAGCCGGTAAAGTAGGTTTTCAATATGTGGTGCAAAGCTGATTCCGATACGAGATATTTGTTTTAGTTTGATCGGCTGAAATCGGCTAAGGTGTGTCAGTTATCTTAGAGTTCATGGAATCAATTGGATCATTGGGATGTGAAATATATTTCAATTATAATTTTTACTTCGCTCTAATTGCAAATTGAACTTATCAAGCGGAATGTAAAAGCGTGTGAAACAGTCCGTGTGAATAGAAAGAACCTTTCAAAAGACATACTACTAGAAAAACTTATGAGAAGGGGAGACATTTCTTCAGTCAAAGTTTAAGGCTTGGTTTTTATGAAGTGGATGGATAATAGAGGTGCTCTCATATGTTAACAAATTTTATATCAAGACTTGATTGGTAATTTTACATACCGTAAAAGAGAAGCTTCATCTAAAAGGTGGTTAAATATTAAGGGCCAATGTTGATTTTGAATAAAACACAAATTATTTAGAAAATTATTGTCATTTCTTTTTTTATGATAATATTGGTATGGTTCAATAATGTATGGAAAATATCGGCCATATAGCCGCCGCGACCTCGGCGGCACACCTCCATCCGATGGTCCAAATTTTCGATGACGCTGAGGCATAATTGAGGTTCTATGCCGTTAATGTGCCAAATTATCTCATCCTTTAGCTCTTAAATTGTTGCTGGCTTATCGACGTACACCTTTTTATTCAAATAACCCCAAAGAAAGAAGTCCAACGGTGTCAAATCACATGATATTGCCGGCCAATTGACATCGCCATCACGTGAGATAACACGGCCATTGAATTTGTCGCGAAAAGAGCCATTGTTTCGTTAGCTGTGTGGCAAGTGGCAAGTGGCACAGTGCTGTTGAAACCACATATCGTCCACATCCATATCTTCCAATTCGGGCCATAAAAAGTTCGTTATCATCTCACGATAGCGAACACCATTCACAGTAACTGCCTAACCAGCCTCATTTTGGAAAAAATACGGCCCGATGATGCCACCAGCCCATAAACCGCACCAAACAGTCACTCTTTGTGGGTGCGTTGGTTTTTCAACAATCATTCTTGGATTATCATTCGCCCAAGTACGGCAATTCTGCTTATTGACGAATCCACTGAGGTGAAAATGTGCCTCATCACTGAAGATAATTTTCTTTGAAAATTGATCATTCACTGTTGCCATTTCTTGCCACAATTCTGACCATTGACGACGCTTGAAATGAGGCTTTAGTTCTTAGTTTAGTTCTTGAGTCAATTGCACCTTGTAAGCGTGTAAATGCAAGTCTTTATGCATAATGGTCATCAATGACGGGCGTGAGAGGTGCAATTGTTGGGCACGACGACGAGTTGAGGTGGACGGCTCTTCAGCCACACTATCGCGAACAGCAGCAATATTTTCTGCAGTACGAGCTGTACGAGCATGCACTGGTGTTTTCACATCTCCTAAAGACCCGATTTGCTCAAATTTTTGCACGATTTTTCCGATTGTACGCACATTTGGATGATTAAATTGACCGAAAAAATCACGATGTGCACGATATGCATTTTGATTTGAACGTCCATTTTCATAATAAGCCTGAATAACTTTTACGCGTTGCTCGATTGTGTATCTTTCCACGGTTCAAATTGAATTAGTCTGAAATTGAGAAATGTCAAATGAAATGCAGAAAAAACTTGACGTTTAGGTGTGGTTTTTATTCAACATCGGCCCTTAAATTTTAACCACCCTTTACATCTGTTGCTTCGAAAAAACGAATTCAACCTAAAATGTTTACTCCAAATCATGGGATTGAAAAAGAAAGTTTCCGTAAACGATGTGTTTATGTGCTGCATATCATCATTAAATATAAAACGTACATATTTTATTTATTTTTATTTTAATCCATATCATTGTTACATTCAAAGCTCAATCAATAAGTTACAATAAAATGTTACCATGTCCCAAGAAATTATAAGAAAACTGAAGAATTTTTTTAAATTGTTTTTAAATATGCTTAATTGAAGTTAATTTAACCATTTGGTGTTCTCAAAAACTTTGTTGTATTTCTGGAAGCCTTGTGGTCTGAAAGGGTTAAAAGTAACTACATAATTATAAATTTCATTCACAAATCTTTTTGACTTTCTTAAAAAATGGAAACAAATTTTACAACTGTTAGTTTTCTTTATCTTTGATGTTTATAAAAATTCAATGTTTAAAAACAAGGCATGACTTCATATTACATACTTAATTCTTAGAAATAGCTTACATATTTGGGGAAATAAAAGTATTTTTATAAGAAAATCGTATCTTTTTCATACTAAAGTCTCTGCTTAAATTAAGAAATGCTCTGGCAACAGGACTTTAATATGACTTTTGTTTTTATTAAAAGAAAATTTTTGCATAAAATTTAAACTATCTTTGTGTCGTAGTCTAGTGGTAGCGCGTTGACTGTCACCCAGGTGTCCCGGGTTCGAATCCTGGCCGAGTCATGATCCTACGCTTAAGCCCTTCTTTCGTTATTTCTAATCAATGGATCTTTTTAATATATAAATTTAAGAGTCGTAATTCATAATTGATGGTTGTATGAAAGTTTGTTGCAAGGAACGCTTAGTTACTTGATTTGACGAAGTTCAAGGCATTAGAACTTGCTTCAGATTCAATATAACTTGTTTCTCCTGCATTCTGCCACATCACGAACATCTTACACCAAAATTTTGCTTAATTATTTCCTTCCTTCATTTTTTGGTATTACAACGAGCCAATAATTTGGTATAAATGGGCTGGTCTAAAAACCTGCCGCCACCTTAATCTAACCAAACCAACTGATACCATACAGCGTGAACAGGAGAAACTGTCCCACTATTTTTAAGGAAATTTTTTTAAGAACTCTGCCATTATTTGAGAGCTTACCTCAGTAAAATATTAATATGTGCAATACATAAAATACAATTCTATGCCAATATAGCTTCATTAATTTGAACATTATTTTGTTAATGCAATAGTATTAAATTCTACTACTTCAAACAGGATATAACCTTTTTCAAAACATGTTACTATTAAACAAATAATATTGTATTTAAATACTTCATAGCAAATATTTATATTTGCAAAACTTATTTGCATTAATTTTATGGAATAAAATAAAAATATAAATAGATTTTCCCCAAAGTCGCAGAAATTCCCCACAGGTTTTCTATAAAATTCAAGTCTGGACTACTAGCAGGCCACTCTAGGTGTATTTTCGATTTGTCTTTTGTGGCTCGGGCATAGTGCATTGGAGCGTTGTGCAGCTGAAAGAAAGGATCTGATTTTCAATTGCCTGAGCTGAAAGTAACACCTGTTGGCAAGAGTTTCCAACATCTTTCGTTTGATCATCTCAGTGCTGATGTCGTTTGTTAAATAAATGCTGGATCTCAGATAGGTAAAGTCCTTCAAAACCTCGAAGGAGGTATTGTCAGCTTAAACGTGGGTTCCAAGGCGCTGGGACTGTTTATTTGTTGACACCAAGTATTTCATCTTATTTGCATTCACTGCAAGATCCATTTAAATTGACTTTCTTTCTAATCTGAAATCACTGACTTCGTGCGTGTTAATGCCATTGATATCGATGTTATCAGCATACACTAGAATCTTTTCACTCTTGTGGGCGTGGCAGCTTCCAAACAAATAAAACACATTTTGTGCTATATCTTAGAAATTAGATAATCCACGAAAACAAAACTAAACACAGACGTTTAATATGTTCCTTTCAAAAAGTGTTAAAAATTTTGGTTATTGGCAGGTGCCATTCAACTAAAGCCCATTTTGTTCTATATCCTGTTACGAAGCTCTCGGTCTTCTGGGTCTATAGTTGAGGAAAGCCACTAAGACTCAAATCAGCAGCTTGGATGATCTACTCCAAGGCTTGCAGGTGGATGTTGAAAGAGGCTTACGATAAGGAATGACCTTGTCTGAAATATCGTTTGGTAACAAATGGTGTGGAGAGATTTTTCCCGATCTTAGCTGCAATGCTGGTGTGGCTCAGTGTTATCCTGTAAAGTCGGATTAATTTTACAGGAATACCAAATTCAGACATGGTGGGTAAAAGTGATTCTTTATTCGGCTGTCTAAGGTGTCATCGATGGTTGACTTTCCAGGTCTAAAGCCGCACTGATAAGGTCCAATCAGTTAGTTTACGATGGGCTTCATTCTTTTAAGAAAAACACTCGACAGGACCTTATATGCGATATTAAGAAGGCTTTTCCCACTTAATGTGCACAAATAGTGGGATCGCCTTTCTTGTCGATTGGGCAGATTTCATTCAAATTCCAATCGTTTGAAATGCATTCGACTATATTCTGCATTGAAGCTCTTGAATGCATTTAAATAGAGCTTCGCCTCCGTTCTTAAACAGCTCAGCAGGTAAGCCATCAGCTTCCGTGGCTTTATTATTTTTAAACCGAGCTACAACTGTCAGGTCTTTATCATAGTCGGGCAGCGAAACCTCGGCGCTGATATCCGTAGTTGAGGTTTAAGGGATATTATCTATATTCGCGTGTGTATTGTCAGCGTCACAATTTAAAAGCTTAGAGAAATGTTCGCTTTATGACATTAGTGTACTTCGAATATCTGTCTTTAGATTCCCGTTTTCATCCTTGCAGGAAGATTTTAAATACTCGGCAATGCGTCATATCTTTTCGAAAAATTTTCATATGAATAAAAAAATTATTCCCTATTCTGAATAACGAAGATAAATAATTGAAATAAATAACTAATCAATTTTCTAAAATTTAATGTCAATTAAAAATGTTATTTACTTATGAACCAATTTTGCATTCATTAAATAGATTCTTACGTCATTATTCTGTTGAACTTTAAATTCTAAATATTAATGAAGATTTTGCAGCTCTGTTAATTTGTCGAACTTAATTGTGTATAATAGTTATTAGGGTTTTAAAAGAATTGACTCTTTGTCTAATTTTTTTTCTTTGGTTTAAGATGGAATAAAAAAAAAAATAATTTCTTTATCAAGCAAATCGCAACTAAATGAAATGCAGTGAAAAATTTAAAATTTTGTACTAACCAGCACCCAAAAAAATTCTTTTAAAATATCTTTAATAAACGGGCAACATAAAAGGATCATTGAAATCATTTTGCATACGTTTTTTTCTGTGAGAATGTATAGTGATTTTACAATGATTTTAATATTATAAGAAAACAACAGTAATTGAAAATTAAACAAAAGAAACAACCAATTATATTTATGCTTAAAGTCCAACATTGTAATGCAAATATGTACTTCAAGAGACTTATTTATGTAGCTGTAAGTTGGTTTATTTTTATGGCAACGGCTGTTTAAACATTTCCAGCTACCTTTTTTAAAGTAAAGTTGCGGTTATTTTGACAATTGCTATTGGCAACGCCAAATTTACGGCCAGCGGCATTAAAGCTGGAACGCTTGATGTTTCTCATTTTTTAACATTGCAGCCACAACAAAAGCGGCAACATTAATAACAGAAACATAAACAACAATAGCAATAACAACAAAATCCATACTATTTTGAATTCGGTGAAGTTTAACTGTCATAGATGATTTTTTGTTTTGTAGTTGTTATTGCTTTTGTTATTTCTATTGCTGATGATTGCACCGATGCATGTTGCTGCATTTGTTGGCGATGTTTGTCGACTCATCATATTACTGACAAAAATAAACAAAACACATAAATCAACTTTCTGAAAGTCAGCTTGCTGAGGTTCCAGCAGAGCTGCCAGGAAGCGGGATATTTGTCGTTTTCGGGACTATCTGGCTAAAACGGGATGGCGGGGAAAACACTGGTCAAAATGGGAAAAGTGCAGAGTTAGTAGTAAACTATTTTTAAACACTTTGAGATTACCTTTTTGAAACATTTACATTTCTCTAATGATAAATAGTTAACTCGTGTTTGACTTCAGAGATGATTTATATAAACCTAACTTTAAGTCTTCACTGTTGTAACACCAATCTTTAAGTTGTTGTTTTTTTTAACATATTTTTCCCAAACTGTATTTTTAATAGAAACCGAAACGACCTTGAAATAGAACGTCGAAAATAAGGTATTTTAGGGTTCTTGATTAACGTTTTGGACCAATTCTCATCCTCATTTTTATACCCATGTGATACTAAGTATGTAAGGGATATATTAAGTTTGTCACTCCGTTTATAACGCCGACAAGAAAGCGTGGCATATGCGTGGCAAGCGTAAAATATGAGAGATTTCTCTAGTTTTCGAGATTTTTATTAAAAAATAAAGACCAAGTTCAAAAATGAGCCCAAGCGGATAAAAACCACGCCTACGTCCATACAAAGAGACTTTACCAAAGCGGTAAAATCTCTGACAGTTACACAAAAATTAATCTAATCACTTCAAATTATGAACAAGAAAACCTAAATGCACAATTAGAATCAAATTTCTAAAAGTCGAATGAAAACCATGCTTACCTCCCTTACAAAGCTTCTTTATGAAAACGGTAAAATCTCTCTAAATTCCACAAAAATTAGTACAAAGGTTGCAAATGCTTTGTATAACTATGCACTCGATGCACGGAATTTTATAACAAAAAACCGGAAACTCATCCCACCTCACATAAGTGACGTTTTATCATTCATTATAATAAAGTCATACATTCCAAAATTAATGTTTAAACTTGATATTTTACACATTAGCTTTGATAGTGAAAATATACTCTTAGTTTCATATGAGAAATACATATTTGGATAAAACCACGCACTATAAAAGTGACATCATCAAAAAAATACAACATTTAAAACCTCGAATATACTAAAATTTGCCTTTTGTCCAGTCGAAGATAATTCCTTACTAGTTTTTATATTCGATATCCGCAACAAGAAATCCTCATTTTTATAATTGATTTGAAATGTACATTTTCATGTAATTTAGCATTATCTTTCATGAATAGGAATAATTTTTCCAATTTTTTAAATATGCTTTGTTTAATGAATTAGTTTTAATTTCTTTATAACATTTCTTTATTATTGAAAATTTTTATCGATTTATTTAGTTTATAACTGTTTTGAAAAAATTTGCGTTCGTGGAACAGATTTTTAAATTTTCAATATGGATATTATGGCATCGTTTTAAAAATGCTTTCATAAATCTGCATCCGCAAAATGACATCCACGCATCCATAGTTAGTTTTTACGTGTTTTCTTTCTTCCAACTTGTTGTATCCCTGAATTTGACCCCCAAAAAGATACAATTAAAAAGTACAAATTTGAGTCTGGTTATTAATAAATAGCATTTCAAGGGCAAAAGATAGAATTGCTTGGTATAAACCTGTAATTGTTGAGTGGTATTTACAATTCTTAGACACTTTATTTGCTCCTTATTTATGTTTTTTTTAATTAGTAAAATTGGTTTAATTTTTAAAAAATTTCTATGAGCTTATTAAAATTATAAACGTGGGGAAAAACGTTGAAATTTAGAGTTAAAAACAAGGGGAAATTTTTTTTTGTATGCAAAAATAGGGAAATTTGTTAACCAACGCCTGGCAGCACTGCTCCTAAAGGACGTACGCTATTGCAAAATTGGATTTATGAAATGCACGCTGGACTAAACAACAGACTGACTACTTGAGCATCATCGCACAAAGCAGTTCATAAGCATAATTTTTATGGCGATTTATGAGTGAATAAGTCAAAGACTTTAGAACAATGATCACCAACAGTGGTTTAAGCAGCAACAAAAACGATTTTAGCTTGCACAGCTTTACACTGAAAAAGTGAATCGCTTAAATCTTTTGAATATCGGCGTTGGCTAACACCTTTTGTGAAATGAGAAATGTTTATTACTTTTTCTTCTTTTGTTTCTGTGTTGTTCATAAGAACGTCATCATAAAAACGGAAGAAGCAAAAAGATAAACTTCGATGAATGATTTGATATTGAAGGGTTGAGTTGATTTTTGTTATGCCTTATTACTTATTTGAAGCATACAATAAAATGATTAAAATTTTAATCAAAAAAAATAAACAAAGTTATGTAAGTTAAGAATACTTAACTTTGTTTATTTTTATTTGATTAAAATTTTAATTAGCTCATCAAAATTTATTAATTTTTAAATATGGCCAAATCCACAGAAAATTCAACCGTGACCAAAAAATTGAACTACAAACTTATTATCTTATTATATTAATTTGTAATTAATTAAATTAACTTAATTTACCATGATGATCAAATCGTCTGCACTATTTCACAAGTGTAGTTTTTTTTCGTAAATGTTTAGTGTATGCTTCGTAAACTTTTTTGGATTAGGAAAAATGGAAGACATTGGCAAAAGATAATGAAAAAATGGTTGAGGCATGAAAAGGATAATATATTAAATTTGTTTTTTCATTACTAATTTTCATAATTACTGAACTTCCCAATTACTTAACTAATTAAACTGCAATGGAAAAATGTGTCTAAATAAAATTGTTAACTGTAACTTTAAAATTATGATATTTACTCAGATGATGTTGGCCTTTTTTTAAACTTATTTAATTTGCAGTTCTTTTGTTTCCTTTTGCCTTCAAAATGCAAAAATGCAACACTTAAATTTGACATTCGATTAAAAATTTAAAAAAAATTTACCTCAAATGTTCGAAAATAAAATAAAAATGTATTTAAATGGTGGCAACCGCGGTAATCTGCTTCATTACTGCTAAATACTTTGTATTTATAGATATTATGTGTAGAGCTTTCTTTTGTATGGTGATTTAGAGTAAAAGTTTACGTAAAACATTTTTGTTATAGGAAATAACAACTCAACACTGAGTTTTGTTTGACATTTAAAAACCAATTCTAAATAAGTGAGAAATTAACCCTTAAACACTTTTTTGGCACTATTTTTTGGCATTCAAGTTAGTTTTTGAGCTTTGGTGTATTCAGAAACTTATAGTAGAATTTTATGGCAAATATTTTTGTGGAACATTTTCACCCGTTATATCCCTGTTTTATGGGTCTTATTTGCCCTTTATCAAAAACAGGTCAAAAAACCCCATACATTGAAGAGTTGGAGAATTAAAATGTTCCTCGTAATATTTTACAAAAATGTGCCGAACACATCCTATACCAAAAACGTAAGGGTCACATGGTTTCGTTTGCCGATTCACTATGAGAATGTTCAAAAGGGGGATAAATTAAATCCCCTCTAAAATAAAAATCAGACGTACACTTTCAAAACGCCGATACACGTATATTTTTTTTTGTCCCCTCCATCAGAATCCGTTGGCGGAACCTTGTTATTTTGGAAAAAAAAAAGATTTTATTGTTCAGAGTAATATTTTTAATTTCTTCCTAGCGACTCGTGTTAATATAGTCCAATTTCTTTAAAAACTTTTTCTTATGCGTTTTTAATATATAGGAACAAAATTAAACTGTGCTCAAGAAAACCAAACGAAATTTTTATCCATTCAAATAAGGACCAGTCTAATAGATATATATAATAAATATAAAAATTTTCGTCCTTTACATACATAAAGAAATAAAATAAATTAACTTTTTATAACTGTACGTAAACTGTGTTTTTTTAATTCCTTTGGACAATTTTTTATTAAAAAAATATCCTAACATTAGTACCTTGCACACGAATTAATTTTTTTTAAATTACTTTCTATCTGTTTTTTAAATCCCGGGACTAGTCCCGCGATCCCGGAATTCTCAATTATCAATCCGGAAATTGCTTTTGAGTCTCAAAATTGAAAGCCCAAGTCCGAATGCACGAAACAAATAACAAATTTTAGCTAAACTGCGGTAAGATGCAGGATGTTATAATTATTATAAATTATACTCATGAAGAGCTATTTAACCAGATAAATCTAAATTAAAAAAACTGTTAATAAAATTTTGGAAACTTATGAAAAAATATATCTGAATGTGACGTTCGTACGCTCGTATTTACCCATATTCAATCTAAATACATAAAAGCCGACGCGCTGTTGTACTAGTATGTGTTATAATATACAATAAATATTATAATTCGATTTTAAATGAGCAAGTGGTCGTCCGCCCAACCTAGGCAAAATTAAATAAATAGCAACTAATAAATAAAAATTTAAATAATAGCATCTAGATTGGTGCAACCTAAATTAAAAAAATTAAACTAGATTACATAAAAACAGTTTTTATTTTATGTCTTTTATCGCCGTTTTTCATGTTTTAGTTATAAAATAGTAAACAAAACTGTTTTTAGAAATTTGAAATATATAGTTGCGGCACCTCCTATGTAAATAAAATACATATGGGCAAAATATCTAATGTCGAATGCTACATTCGTACGCATTAAAAGTGGAAAAAACATATGACAAAAAAATTATTTAATATTTTTCAAAGTCGAATCTTAAAGCTCGTGATTAGCACTGTGAGTGGTAATAAGGTTGATTTTGACAAATTTTTAGTATTCAAGATAATTACAAAAAACCACGCCAGTCGAACGCTACAAAAACAGAAGTCGTTTTCAGGATAGACAAATCAAGTACTGATTTCAGCGAAACCTAAAGGGATATTTTAATGAAGCTAATTTTAGAATGTTATTCAATTGTATATATATTAGTAATGCTTTTTATTTTATACAAAAATATTAAGTATTTTTTTTTATCTAAGCTCAATCCCAGTCGAACGCTACATGTCGAATGCTACATTTTGGGACAGAAAATAGTTTTTACCGTAACTCCCCTAGAAATGTTTGCCTTAGTTGTTAAAATGCATAGTTAATGACACTGCAGAACATATATACATATGTATATACTACATTTATTTATTTACTCAACAAAACTTATTATCTCCACAAAATATATTTAATAACGAAAAAACAAATTATATTCATCTTATGTGTACAGAACAAAAAACAAAAACTATTTTAACTCTAAATGGTATTACCAATATTAAAAAAAAATTTTTTATTGGAATATGCAGTGCTACCTGCTTGTACCTGTTTTCCATCGCAACAAAACGAATGCAATTGGGATATGCCTGGAATCCCTTTCACTTCTTTCCATTTTTCGTTCAACTTATACTGTAAAGACAAATTATCAATTTCAGCTGATGGCATAAAATACATTTCAATTCCAGTTATGTGCTTTTCTGCACATTGATAAAAAGATAGTGCATCGGGTAAAACAATGTTTTTAGCTTTGGTTATCTGCCACACCTTTCTTTTAATTAAAGCTCCAACTCCATCAACGGCTCCCTTTCCGTGGGATGTTGCAAAAAAAATCTTGTTTCATAATGTCGTTCAAGCTTGTCAAAATATATTTATTTTTAAATTGACCGCAGCTTCCATCAGAAAATATGAAAATCTTTGAGAAATGCCCATACTTTTCTTTAATTCTGTTTAAGAGGTTTAAAACAAAAATAAATACATCGTGTTTGTTATGGGTTAGTTTATCGCTTATAACCGCAAACGACTTCGAAGCACCAGCCAACCAGGCTACGCAGGTAGAAATTGTTACCTGTCGGTAGCAGAAATGAGCACTTTGTATTTCGTTTTGGTGAATTAACCTATAATTTTCTGCAAAATCTACTTGAATAACGAGCTCGGAAGGCTTTAAATTAATTCTTGTTTCCTGGAAATACTTATGCTGAGCTCTTTTAACAAAAAAATGTGTTTTAAATGATGGTAACTTAGTTTCCATCAACATGATTAACTCAGACAAAGTTGAAATTGTATCCGACAGAGCTATTTGGTTATCTATTTTAAGCCATTGTTGCCAGTTAACTTCATCATCCATATTAGCCAAATATGCGAGCGGAACTTGTAAATCTGTTATGCACTTCTTACAAGTATTTGTCATGCAATATTCATTGTGAATATCGCAGCAAACTGCTTTAAGAAATGTTTCAAAATCTGTAGGAAAAGATGGAATGCTTTTCGTGCAACTTTCCAAAAGAAAGCCGAAATTTGCATGATATACGCAAACGCACATATTATGCGGCATTTTGCTCACTAATTGGACATGGCGAGGGCGAATTTTGAAAAAAGTTGATTTGCCTATAGTTTCGGTTGGATTCTCTTTTTTAAACAACTCGTATGATTCGGACACCGTCATTAACATAAAGCGCTTTGCTACTAATTTGCCTTCAATTATAACGGTGTCTTTCTTTCCCGATGATTGCACACTAACATTATCATTCTGATAAAAATCTTTGATGGCATTAATTAGGCTTTCTGACAATGTTCTCCTGGAATTGTTTACGGTTTCCTTTTCTTTAAACTGCTTAGATTGTTTGACCAGGACGTCAAGAACTTGTAGCCTTTGGTGCATGCCCTTTGGCATCGCTTTCTCCACTTTGTTCACAGCTTTCATTAAGGTTTGCCTGCACTTGTAAGGTGTGTTTTTGATTTCATGTTCCATTAAAAGTTTTCGGCGCCTCTCTCGTTGTCGAAGGCGATTATATTTACGTTTCTCCTCCATTAACTTTTCGTTTCCTTCACACACTGCTTTCCATGTATGTCTAACTTTCCGCATTCTTTCCACGTTTTTCAAATTATACTTTTGTATTTGTGATTCATCCTTCTTTAAACTTTCTCTCCATCGTTTGCAGCTGGCTTTATTTTTCTCGCCGCAGTTTTTACTCATCTACATTCAAAAATTATATGTTTTGTATTTACAAATAGAAATAAAAATATTATAGAAAAAAATAATTATTTAGAATTTATACATTTTACCTTCAGGATGTCGAATGCTACAAACTTTGAATGACTCTAGAAAGCAAATCACTAATTATGTTCTAATAATTTTTTCAGTATTTAATTGCCAATAAAAAAAACTGTTTGCAACTAGTTTCTAATGTTCACTAAACAAAAACCTTCGACTCACTGATAACAAATGTTCTTTTTCAATGTCGAACGCTACATTGAAATGAAGGGTAAAGCAAACCAAAAATTTACAGTAATTGACAATCGCATCGTCCCTTTTACACTTTTCTCCAATTCTTGGAATATAAACAGAGATTTTTAAAAGCAAATGTCATTGCATAATGTCTCTCATTAAGATCATTAACCAAAACAAAATATGCAATAAAAATGTTTAAAACAGATCTTTTGTACTTATTACACTTTGGAGTCGAATATTTCAGAGCGCTTTTTACAAAATTGAAAAATTTTTTTAAATTAGTTAAATTTGATAGATGGACAATAAAAATGTATTAAAACAACATACTTCTATAGACTTTCAATTTTTTCGCCACGGTTGACATTTCTGGAGAAATGCCCATATGTAACGTTAAAATTTATCTTATCACGCTTCTTAACCAAAAAGATAAGTAATATACCAAATTAAAATAAAATGATGAAGAGTTTCTATAGGATTTTAAGCATTCTTCATATGAAGAAAAGTCATTTACTGACAGATATTTTTCTCTTATTTCCATTTTATCAGTTACGATAAAAAAATTGATAACGTCTGAAAAGAATTTCTTTATTTAACATTTAATGACAGGAATAAACGAAAGGTTCAGAACTGATACAAAGCATATTCAGTAATTCTCAGTGTTGTCGATTGTATTTTCATTTCATATTTTGAAAAAATTATACTTAGAAGTATTTATTACTTCAAAATTTATAAAAATTTATAGTATATGATAAAAAATAAATAAAGCTTAGTAAAATCTTAGTACCCTGTGTCATTCAATTCATACACGGAGAAAACTGTTTGCTAAATATGTTTTTTGGTTACGCAAAACTTGCGCTTGAATCTCAGCCACTTCAAAATTAAAATTGATATCAGCAAAAACTAATCAAAATTTGCAACTCCAGTACTACTGCTTGAATTTTGCTTGAATTTAATCAAAATTTTGCTAGGTTATTATAAACTGCAAAACCAAAATTTTTTAGTTCAAGCAAATATTTGCAGAGTTATTATAAATTGGTATAGTAAATTTTTAATAGTTTTTGTTGAAATGTAGCATATTTTTGAAGTGAAACATTGACATTAAATTAAATTGAAAATTATCCGGAGACATGAACTTCGGCCACGTGAGTGTAAGTCAGTGGTCATCAACTTATGTTTTCCCATAACCCGCCGGCGTCGTGTGCTTTGTTTGTACACTGCGTCAGTATGCTTTGAGCTTTCATGCAGTAAGGGCGTTGGACGCTGTATTATTTATGGATGCAATTAATTATTTTACAATGTTTTTAATTCAAATATCTTATTAATACTAAAGCAAAACAATATAAAACTTTAAAAATTTAAATAAAAAATTAGAACACAAATATATCCCTCCAGGAAATGGAAACATTTCCGGATATAAAGAGGAAAATTTCCATGGAATGTAGGAAGTATACCCATACGTTAGACACTCCATTTCTTTTTTTATATAGCATGTTTTTAAAGGAAAACATTGCTCTCCGCTGTGTTAAAAATTAATGTGGAAACATTCCTCCTCTGTCTTAAAAGGTGAATTGGAAATAGTCATCTCCCCTTTTCTAAAAATTAATGTGGAAACATTCCTCTCCCTTGTTATAAAAATGCCCAGCTAGGATTCGAACCCGGGACCCCTGAGCGACAGTTAAGCGCGCTACCAATAGACTATATTTTCTGTTAATATTAATATTTATTGTTATTTATACTAATATTTATTGCTTAGAAATAAGTAAAAGTTTCCACATGCATTCTCAAAGAAACGATTTGGAAACAACATGTATACAAAATTACCCTTAAGCATCCGAAAGATACGGTGGGGAATGTTTCTTTATCACTTTTAGATGGAATCCTTCCGATTTTTCCTGGAATGATTATAGAGATATAAAAACGCATTGTAGATTCTTTTCAACAGTTTTACTTTTTTTGCTATTTTTTTTGGTAAGTTAGCAAAAACAAAACACAAAAACGAAAAAGAAAACGTTCTATTGAAAAACCAACACTCGACAATATTTCCTTGCATCAATTGGTGCGAGAGCTTTTAACAACTTCTTGTTTCAGTGTGAAGCTGTGCACTCGGAAAGCTCTCTTTGTTGTTGTTTGAGCACTACGTTGATGACCACTGGTGTAAGTGCATGGGCTTATCCATTCGACCATCGCAGTGGTTAACCAATAGTCGCCTTATTTTCTTCATTAAGAGTAAACGTGTTCTCGTGAGTTTAAAATAAACTTACTTGAATTTAGTAAAATTTTCTATTTGAGTTTATAATAACTTAGCAAATATTTACTTCAGTTTAATAAAAATTTGCTATATGAGCATATAATAACTCAGCAAATATTTGCTTGAGTTTAGTGAAAATGTGCTATTTGAGTTTATAATAACCTACCACATATTTGCTTGAATTTAATATAATTTTAATTTTTCCTAAACACATGAAGAGTTATTTAAATTTGATTGAGCAATGTTTTTCTGATTTGCTTTAAAGCAAAATTTTTGCTTGATTCAAGCAATATTATTAAAAAAAAAAATAAACTGGCCATTTCAGCCCTTGGAAGGACTTTGACCTAGCTTCTATTGATCAATTGTGTTGTGCGTGTTATTAAATGTTTGATCACAAATGACCGAGAACTGGACCTACGTGTTTAATGCCGACTCCGAACGACTTATATTCTCAAGAAACTTAACATGGCAATTTTTACTCTCTGATGTTTGCCATTGTCTGCAGAGAGGTGACGACCGAACAGAAAAATTAATTCAATTGAAAAAACTTTCTGTCTGAGCTGGAATTGAACCCGGACTGCCGCGGTTCTTTAGCTTAGGGCCCACACACTCTACTCACTAGGCTACAGTCGCAATATTATTATCTTCGTGTAAATTGGAACAGAGTTGAGTAAAATTTTTAGTGCTTGCTTAAAAAAAGGCATTGCCATCATTGTTAATAATTATTAGGTAACAACATTTTAAAGGTTTATTTCATTAACGTAGATTTTTTTGTTTTGTGAAAAATGTAATGGAAAACTAATAATACAAATAATGAGAGTAAACCGTGTCTTGGACAACAGAAATTTTTATTTTAAAATTTAAGTGCATTTTTTTAGTGTGAATTTATTTTAAGTGTAACATCCAACCCAATCTGGATTAAAGCGCAACGACTTAAATTTTTTAGCCTTTTCAATGGATAGCCTAAACTAAGAAAAAAAATAATTGTTTTAAGGAAATATTCCTATCATTTAGGCCCTCAAAAGATAAAAAAAGTACCTTTGATTTTTACCTGCGCTACTTACGTTTTGCAAGCTTGTACAAAGAAAATATTGTTTTGCTCCAATTCGGCACAAAATATTTTTTTTAATCCTTTGAAGGTTTTTAACCCTTTAGATCTTTGTTTTCTAAACCCTCTTAACATTCTCTTCATAAAGCCATTAAAAGCCAAAAAAAATAATTTTGATTTTTGTCCAGTTGATTTTTTCTTGTATTTTACAGGCCAAAAAAAATTGTCTAACTTTTCTTCGGCACAAAATAAAAAATTCAACTGACTTTCTAAATAACTCTAAGGTATTCTTAGAGATAAAAATATCTCTCTAAGTTAATTTTTATAATGTTGGTTTATTTATTTTTCATAGAACTAAGCGATTTGATTTAAAAAAAGCATTGCAAAATAAATATAATAATTACTTTCTGACGTGTCCAATACATTGGGCAAATCCACTGAAAGGGTTAATATCCATACGAAAATTGTGTTACGTATATATATATTTCTTACATCTGTGACATAGTTGACAATCACGGGATGGCAAATACACATTTTAGCACCTAAAATAAAAAAAAAAATAAAAATATGTCTGTGATAGAATTTCATATTTTTTTAAATGCGAAAATGAATTAAATGCTCACTCGAGAATTATTTGTCGTTATGGGTAACCAATGCATAGCAGTAGAATTATCTATTTGAACTATGGACCTGTAATTATTTGAAAAATTGCAATAACAAGATTTAACAAAACACAAATTTCAAAACCACCATCTATGGGACCTTTTATATGGCCCATTTCGCTATTCGGCGTAGGCAGAGAAATAAAAAAATGTTAATATTCCTTGACAATTCTACATGTACAGAATTATAAAATTTCATTTTGACTTTCGATATTCTAGCATGTGCTGATAGATTCACTGTGCGACACTAGCGAGCTATGGGAAGCCATGCAGTGGTAGTCAGTTCTCTAGAAGGTGGCGAAGATTGCTGGTCTAGTTGTTGTTTCAACATTAACTACAGGAGGTTTCCAAAGAGCGGGTGTTGAAGTCGCTATCGTGAGACTTTGCGGCCACACGCATGCGCTGCTTTGTATATGACTTAAAACGAGTATGCCTCACCTCCTTGTTAAGTTATGCCATACTTGATGAGTCCCCGCTGTCAAAGGATGTTTTCCCTGCTAAATTATCAAGTGGGAAATTATCAAGCACAGAATAAATCAAAAGAACTCTCATATTGAATCTGCCTGAGCGGCAACAATTTGAGTCTGACTCACGCCACCCAGTGCGTACGGATAACTTGTGAAAAGAGACAATAAAAAATAAAATTTTATAGGCAAATGATCAATGTTGCTGCTGGTAGTTTATTTGTTAAAGTTGTTCTTGCTTCTTACAATACTTGCTATTTTCGTTGTCTAAGCACTTATTGGAACAATGAAATTCAAAGATTTTATAAAAATTCAGATTTTATAAAAAAAAAACTAAATTCAAAGGGGAAAAACAAACCTGTTCGTTCTAAAAACTTTTTGAATTAGTTTTAATTGAATATAATGTTCTGCAACATTGAAGGTAAACTGATAAAAAATTTGTTTGGTGAAGGTTTTTTTTGCTCATATTAAAGAATTTTAAAAGATCCATTAAGCCATTAAAATAATTTTAGTTTTTCCTGTTGTTGCACAGAACAGGAGGCGAATAAATAAAAGGAGTTATTTGATTTTTATGTAATTTTGTGTGACAAGAAGTATGATATTTGTGACTGAAAACTACGAATAATGTTCGTATAATGGACGCAATTTTTTAGTAATATTTACACACAAAATTTTTTGAGTGTAAGAATACTTATTGAAAAGTTCCTGTGAAACAAGGGTAAATGAAATGGTATCGTAACTTATTTCTGCGACGGGTTCAACATACTATTAAAAAATGCATGGTTTATGCTCAGCTTTATTTATAAATATACATCAAAAAAAGAATTTTTGAGTTCTCTTCAAAATATATCAACATATATGTATAACGAAAATATCGTCATATAAAAACAAAAAAGCCGTAAGTTACAATAAACTCAAATTAAACTTTTTTATTGATTATTAATGCACCTTATCAAAATAAATTTTCCTGCTAAATTTTATACTCCTTCAGCTAAAAACGACGTTTTTATTAAAAAAGGTCTAAAATCCCTAAGTTTGAGTGCAACTTACAATTCCAATTAAAATTTAGAAAGTTTTTTGACTCTCCCGTAAATTATTTTAAATTGTAGCTTACGACTTTTTGATTTTAATATATTGAAAAATTGTCACTGCATAGGGCGCAAGCGCCCCCTGCATGCCCCTGCAGATGCCCATGGAAACTGTTTGTTAAGTTTTTTGTCAGAACAAAGTTATCTTTCTGGGTAAATGATATGTATAATAAAATTAAAATAAAATATAATGAACATAAAACAAAAACAAACTTTGACCTATTTTTTTGTGCGAATTTTAAATTTTAGGCTTTTTAAAAGCAATATATGACATATATTACAATATATGACAATGAGTGGGGTAACTGTAAATATTTTTCTATAGCGATTTAATTGAACTTTCAGTCAAAGAAAATTTGATGTAAATCGTTTAGAAAATAGCGGAGATATTTGCTTGCAAATTCAAAATTTGAAATTTTAATATTTTTTGTTTCATTCTGAAGCGATGACCTTGCCTTAAGAAAATGCGTTGCAGAAGGAAAATCTTTAGTTTTCAAGATATCGCAATAGTTTTGAAGTCAAAATAACGGCATTTTATCAACATACTATCTGTAAAAAATATAACCAAAAATTTGTCGTATACCGTTATTTTTCTTAATCAACGATTTTTCATACAAAAATACATAGCAGCTATTAAGCAAATCTATAGTTTTCCAAATATCGCAATAGTTTTGTACTCAAAATTCAAAATTTACTATTTCGTAGCTGCGCCGCAAAAATAAGTTATGTGTTTTTTGACAACTTAACAAGAGAGCAAAAAAACTTATTTTTTTTTTGCCGCATTCGCAAAATAATTGAAATGTCATAATTTTGTATTTTTTGCTATGGAGTTACATAGATAAATAGTAAAAAAAAAATCCAAATTCTTACTGCAGTATGAAGTGAGGATGAATTCTTTAATTTTTAGATACAAAACTGAATTTTTAGGAGCATTTTGTTTTTGCTTTGAACAAAATTTTCGAGCATATAGCTAATTTTTGTTTTTAATTTAAAATAAAACTATTATTTTAAGAATTTTGCCTGGAACTTAATTGCACAACCAACAATAAAAATGACCTCATTATTTAATTATAATAGCTTCATTCTTCATTCTTATACCTGTTTCTGCATTTAAAATTGTGTTTACAGATTTTGCAGCCGTAGACATATTGGAGCTTTGAATGTTTATAATAAAAACTATACAATAGTAACAATAACACTTCAAAATAAATCAGCAATGTTTTACCTGAGTTATAAATGAACTTTGCACAATGAAATGAATATTAGCACAAAAAATAAAAAAACCTAAGATGGGTACAACAGCGGACAAACCTTAATTTATATAACAACACTTTTAAATTTTTTACGCTACAATTAAATCAAGGCATCTGATTCATATAACTGATTTTATTCTCTACAAAATATGCCAAGTTTCGGAACAGTGCCTCATAAAAAAAAGTTATGTGGAAATTATCACATAACTCTTTTTATAAGAACATTTTGTACATGCATTGCACATAGCATATTTTACTAACTCTTGAACCAAAAAATATATAGGAAAATCATTTAGCATATAGATGGACATTAAATAAGGCAACTCAATTATGCAATAAAAAAAAAATCCACAGTGATGATTTATAAAAATTTTTACAATCACAATACAATTAGAGTATTCACAAGGTGTGCTATCATGTCATATTGTCATATGTCCTAAAATCTTACAACTAAAATGTACAAGATAAATAAATGCAAATAAAAAACAGATGTTTGATTACGACACTTCAATAAACATAGCTTTCAGAGCTGTAATATATTAGTACTTTTTTATATGGAAGGCAACAATAAAATGGTTAAACTACATTCAACTAACATTAAACTAGTGTAAAATCTTAGGACAATATGACATTATGACATTATAGCACACGTTGTGAGTACCCTAATAATATTCACATATGAGCTGTTCAGAGCGCAAGTGGCGTAAGTCCATTTTTTAGGGAAATTGAGTTAAGTACGTAGAAGTGAAGAAAAAAATTTAAACTATTTCTGACTACGGGCTAGAAACTCCTAGCTTACGTAATTTCTGAACAAAATGCAATACTTTGTTATTGCTCTGACAAATGACAATATTTTTTCAGAGCACAAGTGGCGTAAGTCCATTTTTGGTAGTTTTGAGAAAATCGAACATTTAGAAAAATTCTTAAGATAAATTCCAAGTATGAAGAACTCAGTTTTGCTAGTTCAAGAGCATAATTGGAGCTATCCATATCGTAAAAAATAAACTAAATAATACACAAAAATAATGTAGAATATTGCATATTAGTAAAAACATGTGAAAAGAGATGAAGAGCACTTCAACAGAACTGTGTGCAAGGTTGCCAGTAATGTGGGAAAAATCCCATTCGTGGTAATTTTTAATTAATCTTGGGATTTTTTTTTTTTGAGAACTCCTATGGTAATTTTTAATCCAGCGTGGTATTTTTTAATTGGCGCAGGAATTCAGCGTGGTATTTTTTAATTTCATGGGAATTCGGGAATTTTTCCCCAAAAATTCTTTTTCACTTTTATTAAGCCAACATTTAATAATGGTATTCGATGAATGATGTACGCGTAAAGCTATAAGTTTACGCTGTACATTTCCTCGAACTTACCCTTGATGAAAACGATGAAATTACTTATTTGTTTTAAAAACAAGTTTTCATCACAAAATTACATGAAAACCTAGTAAACATTTTGTGACATATAGCAATACTATACTTAATTATATTTAAATTATATTTAAATGATAAAAAAAAGTGAAAAATAAAATTACTAAAAGAACAATAATAAAAAATATTTGCAAGTTTGCTTATCGAATCCATTGGTTTTCAATAATCTTTTTAAATGAAAATGAAATCACAGTTGGCATAATACGCATCATACGCTCTGCTTACACCGCTCTGCTTACACCTGAACAGAATGAAGTAATTTCATTCAAAGAACCCAGTGGTAAATAGACAAATGACGTAACCAATTATTGCTTTTATACCTACAATGTAGCAGCGAGACTTCCAACGCCTGTAGAGTTAATAATAGAGTTTTTGAAGTGAAAACTTCTTCAGGCGCATTTAATCATTTTGTGTACAGGAAAATCTTTACTTTAGCGAAACACTTACTCATGACACGACATTCACAAATTAAGAGAAATGCCATATTTCATACAGTTTTAGTCGTATTAGCCAAAAATGTATAAAATGTAATAAATTTATTTATTAATTTAAAAAAAGTTGACATGACTCCTTTCAACAGCTGTTAAACGACAACACTGTTTGTTTGTTTGTTCGTCCTTTATCCCTTTCAGACTTGACGATAGCCACTGAGAATTTTTTTATGATTTTTGGAGTAAATGGACTTTATATAATCTAAAAATATATTCAAAGCCAAAATTTTGATATTGTCATGTCCTTCAAGGATTTTCAAGAACCCAAAATTTGTACTGAAATAATTTTTTTTGCAACAAATGACCTCAAATCAATTAAGACTTTTAGTAACAAATGGTGGGGAGAGGTCCTTCCCGATTTTAACTGCGCTGCTGGTATTGCTCAGTTTCATCCTGCAAAGTCGTATTAGTTTTGCAGGAATACCAAATTCAGACATGGTGGAGTACAGGTGCTTCCTTATTGGGCTGTCGAAGGCGGCTTTGCAGTCGACAAAAAGATGGTGGGTGTCGACTTGTTTTTCTTGAGTCTTCTCCAAGATTTGTCGTAGCGTGAAAATCTGGTCGATGGTGAAATTTCCAGGTCTGAAGCCACACTGATAAGGTCCGATCAGTTCGTTTACAATGTTTCTTTCTTCAATCTTTCACATAAAACGCTCGACAGGACCTTATATGCGATATTAAGAAGGCTTATCCCACGGTAATTGGCACAGATAGTGGGATCGCCTTTCTTGTGGATTGGGCAGAGCACACTGAGATTCCAATCGTTCGGAATGCATTCTTCCGACCTTATTCTGCATAGAAGCTCGTGAATGCATTTAAGTAGAGCTTCGCTCCCATTCTTAAACAGCTCAGCAGGTAAGCCATCAGCTCCCGTGGCTTTGTTATTTTTAAGCCGACATATCACTTACACATCACTTAAATTGCGCTATTAGTATTTTAGTAAATGAAAAAAACAACTAACAGCCGCTACTCATTTTTTAAAAAAATAAGTGTGACGTGAGAATTCTGTGAAAATTTAAGAAACGGCAAAATGAACATCGAAACAATATGAGAAGCAAACATAAACAATAATCAGGGCAATCGATACATGAAAATTTGTTTTACATTCTGATTCTGAGAACAGCGAGTACATATATAATACGTAAAATGAGTTGTGAATATGTATTAGCCAAAAGTATTTATCAATATAATATTTTTTAACTTTGATAAACGTTTTTCAATAAAAATTAAAAAAAAGACAAAACCACAGGCGATATCAAAATCATAAACATATCTTCAAAAATAACAAAGTTAGTTGTACTAAAAAAATCCGTTAAAACCGATAGAAAGGTCAATTCATTGCCTGTGAAATGAGTTCTTAAAGTTTTCCGTTAACTTGTTTTTCTGCTAGAAACAATAGTATAAATCAAAGTCACGAAATACCAATTAACCCCGTAACTCCAAAGGGTGTGAATATAGACCCCCCCTCCCATACGATTTCTTACTTAACTCGATTTCTTCTTTCACCTCCGTAAATATTCGTACTCTTACACTGGACGCTCTGTATTTTATGATTTTAAGTGCTTTTTGGACAATGTTACGTGTTTCGTTTTGTGAGTCTGTGTGTTGTCTTGTTGTCGGAACTGATTGTAAAAATAACACGTTGTCACAAAATGCTAAAAATTCGAAAAACTTGGCATATGACATAGTGGAGACTGGACCTGGTAGAACATAAGATAACTGCTTACTTGGATTCTTAAGTTATTTATGAACCGATTTTTGTTAGGGGCATGCGAATTTAATTGCATAACTATGCGGTTTTTGAATTGTTTGACAAATTAAAACTTAGATGAAAACGTTACGAAAAATCCAATTTTTTTTTAAATTTTTACAATTTGGCCTTCATTTGTAAAATGTTTTTCTTTAAAACCACCTTAGAGATATTAAAAGCTTGTTTAATTTTGAAGCCAACTAGCTATTATTTATTTTTAAAGACTAAAAAATGGTGGTCTGGATGTAAATAACATTTATACGGTGCTAGCTACGATATATTTATTTTGTTTGAATAAATTAGTATTTCCATTTATGTGTAAATACTTAAATGAAATAATGCACGTCTTTTTCAGACTACGAAATTAAACAAGCAAATTAAAATTAAAATTATATATATTTATTCAAAAACAGCAGAATTATGTAAATCAATTCACATGCACCGAACAAAAATCTGTTCGTTTTATATATTTCCAAATTAGAGGGTGGACTCAAAAAACCAAGTATGCAGTTGTCTTATGTTCCACCAGGTATACAACCTCCTCTATTTAATATGCAAAGTTTTTCTCTACCGTTACACCGTCCAACACTATATCTAGCTATTAAAAAACATTTGTTAAATCTAAATGCACTTCCTGTTTCTATAAAAATGTTGATCAATTTCAAAAAAATTTGCCATTTGCATCAATAATTTACCAAAAATGCAGCTGCATATTTCGTAACTGCAACAGCAACCATAACCGCATTACAACAAATAACAACAAGCTTGTGCTGCAGTTGCATCAATTAGTTAGCAGTCGCCAGCAGCAGCAACTCTTTGCTAATCGTGATTTATTACATTGCAACAAATTGATGACAAAAATATTCTATTCAATTTCTAATACAACCAAATCAAGTCGCTTTTTTGATATTTCGCAAGTTTCAAGAGTTGAAATTAGAACCCATCCTGCCACAGCCCTTCTCCTCGGTTACCCAAATGGCTAGAACAGAATTTATTCTGACGCAGAGTGTGTCAAATATTGAATACGAATAATGATTTACTGCCCGAGGCAACAACTGCAATTATGACGACAACAAATGGACGACATGTTTTGCTACAAGGCTGCAACAAAACTTCGTCTACAACACAATCAGCATCATTGCTCTTAGTAACCTCCTGATATTTGCGGCTAGTGTTTAAATTGAAAATTCATAATTTTACCATTTGAGTTGAACACACTATATACATATTCACACACATCACACGATATATTTTGGTGTAATTTGAGTATTTGGTGTATGCTGTGAAATACACGATATGCATTCATTCATTCATATAAATCAATCCATTGCTGCTGCCATCACGCATAACATATTTGCTGCGTACAGCATATTGTTGTCTTCTTGTTGTTGTCGTTGAGGTTGTTGCATGTCAATTCTCTGAAATGTTGCTGAGTTAATTATTCTTCATTAAATTTTCGGCATGTTTTCTGGTTGAATGGTTGATGGCTGCGGCTAAATAGCAACTTGTTCATGTTGTCGTTGATATTGTTAATGCCAACATACATATGTCAGCGCTTTTATTCTGTGTCGTATTTGTCGCTAATTTAAATATATATTTGGCTGAAATTTACACAGATTTTGATGGCCAATTATATGTGTTACATGCAAAAAATAAAACAGAAATTTAAATAAATTGGCCATAATTAGTAAAGATTAATCGTTTCTTTACTAAATATTGTTAAGATACATACGTTGCATGAAAAGTGGTAGTGAAGAAACATTTATTTGCATCTGGAATTTTTTTTTTCAATTGTTATCGCTGATTTATCTCTTGAACATTGCTTGGTTCTATATTTTGCTACTTCATCGATGCTTCTGCATATTGCAATTTATAAAGTGTTTACAATTAGTTTAAAAATATAACTGATTAAATTTAAAATACATCTTGAAATGGTTTCTTTATATTGCGTTATTTTCCATTATAATTATCTTTGTCACCTTATGTGTTTGCTAATTAAGTGATATTTTGACAAAATTTTTCAATATAGTGGACCTCCAATAGTACGTACTTTTGTTTCCACGAATTTCCAATAGCACGAATGGTAAATTTTTTGCATTGGCAGTTCTGTAGTACGAATATAAAACATGTTTGCCATTCGATAATACGAATAACTGTATTTTTAGTAAGAAAAAGTTTTACTTTGAAGTTTTTTACTTATTTTTTATGCTGTCAACTGCGAAATATTCAGTTGATACCAAATTTTATAGTGCCTTGTGTCGTCTGTTCTATGCATATTTGATACATACAAAATTTTTAAAGCAAAAAAAGTAAAAAAAACCAAATTTCTTTAGAAATCAAGTTGAAAATTATAGAAGACAGTGAGAGTGGAAAATCTCTTTATGAAATTTGTAGCAAGTATGGATTATCCAAATCAACCATTTGCACTATAAGAAAGCTGATGGCGCAACTTTTAGCTGCAACTGCACCTGTTGCAGCATAGCAACAGAATAGCAAAATCCTGCTACAGAATAGCAACTGGAGAATTTAAAAAAATGGAAAGAAAATGTCATATTCTAGTAGGGGCTACGCAGTTAAAATGTAAGGCTCTGGAATTTCATAAGAAGTTTTATGCAGGCAGCTTTTTTGCCAGTGATGGCTGGCTCACCAAATACAAAAAACGCTATGGTATTAGATTACTCAAAGAATCTGGTGAAAAGCTTTCGTCTTCTAAAGAACTTATAGCTCCATTCATCAATAAATAAGCTGCTGTTATTAAGGAACACGAACTTACACATGAAGCAGTTTTTAATGCAGACGAGTCTGGACTTTATTGGAAAATGTTACTAGACAAAACGTATGTACATCAGGGTGAAAATTATGCACCTGGCAGAAAACTCTCAAAGGAGATAATAACGTTCTTAATTTGTGCGAATGCTGAGAGAACAAAGAAGATTACGCCTTTTTTGATTGGAAAAGCCCAAAAGACAAGATGTTTCCTAAAAAAAACTTGCCTATTGCTTATGGAAACTCAAAATCTACTTGGATGAATGCTTCTCTTTTTAAACATTGGTTTTTGAAAATTTTTGTTCCAGAGGTTAGTTGTTAATAAATTTACATTTTTATCGAGCTCATCTATAAACAATTGCAGTTGGAAAACTTCATAAAGGCTAAAAACCTTCCCATAAAATCACTTCTCTTGCTCGATAATGCTCCAAGTCATCCTCCTGCAGAAGAATTGGTGCATGTAACAAAAGACGGAAAAATTTGGGTTAGGTATATGCCGCCCAATGTCACCCCATTAATACAACCGATGGATCAAAGTGCGATTAGACTTTTAAAGCTAAATTATCGTAGTAGCCTGCTATCGAAAATTACGGCCTCATCAGAAGATTTTGAAACATCTCTCAAAAAGACAGATTTATTTGAAGCAATATCTTTAGTTGCAATGTCATGGGAAAAACTCTCTACTGTTTCGCTAAAAAAATGCTGGAAAAATATTTTAGGTGACAGCGGGTTTGATGATGAAGATGATTTTCCCCTTTCAGCCTTACGAGATGGCGAAGAACTGCGCACAATAAATCATTGCTTAAAGTTACTTAATGCAAATTTTGCAAATTCTAGTTTAAGTTATGAGAACCTGCTTGATTGGAATATTGATGATCCAAATAAAGAAATTGATCAGGATACTGATAGCGATGATGACCAAATATTGATTACTGTGAACCCATTCCCAAAGGTTAAACATGAAGATGCAATAAAATCTTTTGACACATACATTCATTGGGCTGTGGAGAATAATATTGACACTTCCAAGACACTTTTATTGAGATCTATTCAAGAAAAAGCGGTAGAGATGCAACTAAAAATCAAAGCACGCCAATGTTTAATGACTGAATTTTTTAACAAAAAAGTTTTATACTTCAGTAACTTAAGTGCATACATATGCACAAATGCATGAATTATTACCTATTGGTTTGACCTGAATTTTACTATTTTTTAAGTTTTTTGTATTTTTTGTTTTATATAAAAAACTAATTTGAATTAAGCCATCTGCATGTGTTTTATTTAAATAAAAAGTGGAAAAAACTGTCGTCCAGTAATACGAATTTTCCAACATTACGAAAAGACCTGACATTATATAATTCGTACTATTGGACGTCCACTGTGTACATACAGTGGTGGTCACGAATTTAAAAATATAAAAAATATACTGGCCATTTCAGCCCTTGGAAGGACTTTGACCTAGCTTCTATTGATCAATTGTGTTGTCCGTGTTATTAAATGTTTGATCACAAATGACCGAGAACTGGACCTACTTGTTTTATGCCGATTCCGAACTGCTTATGTTCTCAAGAAGCTTTACATGGCAATATTTACTCTCTGAGGTTTGCCATTGTCTGCAGAGAGGTGACGACCGAACAGAAAAACTAATTCAATTGAAAAAACTTTCTGTCTGAGCTGGAATTGAACCCGGGCTACCACGGTACTTTAGCTTAGGGGCCACGCACGCTACCCACTAGGCTAGAGCCGCCACGAATTTAGCACACTTAAAAAAGTAAAGTGAATACTTATATTTTCCATTTATTTGTTGTAAATTTTTTATTAACTTTTTTTTGTGTATATATTATGTCTTCTTTATTTCTTATATACATTTTTTTATTTCAAAACTTTATCTTATAAAACTTAAAATCAAATAAAAATTAAAAATAAGCATTTCGATTTGGTCATGAATTTAGCACTCGAGCGAAAAAATGTCTAGGATGAAAAATATAATCAAAATTGATTGCATAAAACACAATATTTCGTAGGAAATCCCTTATTCTTAATTACTGCATCTCATATCCTTGGTAAACTTTTGACCAAAGCCGCACAACGGTACTTTGGAATACTATACGGAATCCTTTGGATTTCCCTAAACAAATCTGGCAAATTTTTGGATTTTACTATTAGTATTTGCTGATCGACATCCCTCCACAGATTCTCAATCGGGTTTAAGTCCGATGATTGCGATGGCCACTTCAAAATATCAATATATTTGTCTTCCAAGCTACTCTTAACTATGTTAGCACTGTGCTTTGGATCATTATCCTACATAAAACGCCATTAAAGTGGAAAATTATCCTCTTGAAACGGTATCATTGTATTGATAAGTACGTTTGTGTAAGCGTGCTGATCCATTTTTTGGTAAATTTTAACAATCGGATCAACTCCGTGCCAAGAAAACGCCGCCCATACCACAACATTTCAGCCACCCTGTTTAATCGTCTTGAGCGTGTACTTTGGATTGTGTTGCATGTTTTGAGGTGGCCACACATATTGTTTGCTGTCAGATGCAAACCGGCAAAACTTTGGTTTATCCCTCCAAAGCACGTTTTTCCAAAAATTCGTTGACTTTTTAAATATTCCTTTGCAAACGCAAGACTGCATTTCATATTTTTTTGCGACACATGTGGTGTTTGTTGGGCTATAAAGCTACGGAAATTGTTTTCATTCAAGCGTCTTCTTATGCCTTTTGAGGATGCATTTATGCCATATTTTGATGAAATTTCATTTTAAATTTTATTTGAGGTCTTAAAAGGATCACTAAGTGAAGCTCTATAAATCAAATGGCCCTCTCTTGCTATTGCTTTTCGCGCTCTTGGTCGCTATTTTACATTTTTAATGCTCTAATACTGCTCTACATGTTGTAATGCGTCAAATAATAACTTTCACGAATATCTGAGAAGCAGAGAAATCTCTGAAACTGTGCTTCCACCATTTTTCATTTGCTGAATCAAATGCCGCTGAGCCTCTGAACATCAGTAGCCTTTCGCCATATCTTACTACAATTTTTTGTTAGAACTCAAATAGAAACTTAATAAATTTAGTATATCTTACTAGTAAAGTTTAATTAACGAACCTGTGCTAAATTCGTGTCCAGCATTTTAACCACATTGATTCATACTACTTGAAATATGTCAGAAAATTTAAGAATAACTAAAAAACCAACTAACGGTACATAGAGTTAACTTCATAAACAATACTTAACAAAAAATATTTGATTACAATTCTCAAGCTAAGATGTAAAAAATTTCAAATTAGAGTTACTTACACAGTGTGTGCTAAATTCGTGACCACCACTGTATATATTTTTTGGATGAGTTTTGTTGATCAATTTTGTCTTTTTATAAGCATTAACTCTCATCGCCTCTGTGGTGCAGTGCGCTAAAATTCGCTGGCACGGTGAACCACGCCCGGGTTCGATCCCAGGTGTTGGCATCAAAAAAGTTTCTGATGAAGCCAGTAGCAAGGCCGAAATTGCAATATAATCAGCTTGTGATGTTTTACTTTTCATATTGAAAATGTTTTCGTTTTTTTGAAAAAAATTCGTTAGAGCAATTAATTATTATAACCTGACCTAAAAGCTCAATAAACGATTTTAAACTATCAAACAACTAGAATTTGTATTTAAAATCAAGAATGATTTAAACTATCAAACATTTAGAATTTGTATTTAAATCATAGAAAATTAACATAATAATAAATAATAAGGTCATATAGAAAACTTTCAATTTTTATCTTTTGTTGTGTTGCAATGTTGTTCATTTAAAAAAAGCAAGCACGAAACAACAACTAAGGTGCAATAATTTTTTTTGTTATTTATTTTCGTTCAGTGCACATCAGCTTCTCAACAATAATAACAACGCAGCACAATTCTCAGTGGGTGCGTAAAAGTATGACAGCAAAGTTATAGCAGCAAATTAAAAAAAAATGTTTCTTTTTGATTTCGTTTTTTGTTTCTTCTGTCTGTAGAGCAGACAAACAAAATGTGTGTGCAATTTTGCCATAAAAGGATACATGCTGTTGTATTGTGGCATTCTGCTCAAGCTTTATGGCATAAGTCATGGTCGTCTCATTGCTATTGCAGCTATTATTGTTGTTGTTTCGGCTATTGTTGTTGGCAATGCATGATTGCAGAATCTAGCATCATGTTGCGGAAAAAGAGGTAACAGTAAAGCCAACAACAGCACAAGTAATATTACATCGAACTAGATTTCACGTGTGTATTGTTTCTGTGTTGCTTGCGGGCTGTTATCATCTTTTGGTAACGAACATCAATTCTCGTTAACTTCTTAAACTTCTGACGAAGTCTAACACAGTAACAATAACAGCAACAAACATCAAAGCTCAGATTTAAATTTTATTGTAACTCAATAACATTTGTGTACAATTAAAAAAAAATTTTTGATTCATGATAATATGTAGAAATGACATAAATTGAGTAAAATTTTACTTAAAATACTTTGTTAAACAGTTTTTAAACATCTAAGTCCAATTTTGTTTTATCTAAAAAGTCCATAAAACTAGAAAAGAAATCTCATCACAGATAGTGAACATATTTTAAATAGTTTGTTATTGAAATTGTAATCGCAGGTACGAACCACCTGACCTCTTTTAAATTCTTAGCTATCCCTTACACTTTTATGCAAATTGACTCTCATAATCAGTAGTTTTCCTAAGAAAAATAAGTAAATGAAAAGTTCGAAATTGATTAAGATATAAAATGGATATTCCTTTTATCTCAGTCTTCTTTTACTGATATTGATGCTTATGCGCCCTTAAGGAAAATATGTCCTGATGGAGTATCTACGAATATATTTGTTTTATATACTAATGATATTCGTAAAAAAATAAATCAATTCGTACTAGTGCATTGTACGAATGATTGTGTGCATATAAATAATAATATTCGTAAATTTCTCGTACGAATAACTTCGTAATTTCTTTCGTTACATTCGTAGTATTTACTTATGCTTTCGTACTATTTACAAATGGAAAATAAAATTAGTAGAACAAATTCATTCGTAGGTTGAACGTACGAATTATTAGTAGAATGTACGAATTATTAGTTGAGTTTAAAAAATTAAAAACTGAAAATGTTCAGCCTTGTTTGTCGTAGAACATAGAACATAAGGAACTGCATGATTGTAAAGTGACAGTAGTCTACTGGTAGAGTGCGTGGACCGTAAGCTAGAGAGCCATGGTTCCAATCACAGCTCAAACAGAATTTTTTTTTGGGCTGGTTTGTGGAACAACAACAGAATATAAGGAACTTTATGATTGTAAAGCGGCTGTAGCCTACTAGTAGAGTGCGTGGCCCGTAAGCTAAAGAGCCGAGGTTCAAACTCCAGCTCAGACAGAATGTTTTTATTTCCCCCTGGTTTGTCGAAAAAATGAAGAATATAAGGAACTGTATCATTGTAAAGTGGCTGTAGCGTACTGTTGGTACTGTACGTATAAGATATTATGATCATTCGTAAATGTAACAAATGTATTCGTTTTGTATTACGAATACGAATAAAATATTCGTAATATATACTTAATCGATTCTACGAATCCTATTCGTGACTGAAAACTACGAATAAAATTCGTAAAATAGACGCAGTTATTAGTAATATTTACACGTAAATATTTTTGAGTATAAAAGTAATTAAAAAATAACTTTTTTTATCAACCACAACTGTTTGACATTCTGACTTTTTCCATAAAAGGAACTGACTTATTTTTTATGGCGACATCCTCTAAAAAAGTCATAGATCCTTGTCTGAATATATTTTCAACTACTTTAAAATAAGTTGATTTTAAATTTGTTCCTAATTGGATTCAAATATAAGTATACTTTAAATAAAACAAATACGAACAATTTTTTAGTCGAATAATTGTTATTTTAATAATAACTATTAAGACAAATTATTCAAATGTTTGCTCAATCGCAAAAAAAATTTATAAAGAAAGGTATCGCCTTATTATAATTCAAAGTAGTTTGTTAACTATATGTTTTTAAATTAGATCTTCAATTATATTTTTTGAAAAATAAGTAAGTTTGTTCCTATAGAGCTGATACTAGGGCTTTTAATTTCTGGAGTCAAAAGCAACTTCGGGATTTTGGGATTTAAAATTAAAAATTCAGGGATTTGAAAAACAGAAAAAAATTAATTTTTCTTAAACAAAAGCAAAAAAAAAATACGTATGCAAGGTATGAAAGTAAGGATATTTTTTTTTATAAAAAATTGTCCAAATTAATTAAAAAAAGAACAGTTTACTAAAATTTTTTTTTATAAAGTTAATTGATTTTATTTATGTATCTTTATATTCAGAATTCTTCTGTGCATGGCTTTGTCACTTAACTCCTTATAAGCTGCTGGACCAATTTTGATTAAATTTGGTTTGTGTGTCCGGCTGGGTCTGTAGATAGTATTTTTTACGGTTTGACCCCGTAGGTGGCGTTGCTGTTTCTGTAGCAGTATTTAAAGGGTATTTGAGAGTATAACTCAGAAACGAATAGAGAAATTGTCATGATTCTTTCACTACACAATTTTTTTATGCAAACAAAATTACAAAAATACAAATTGAATGCAAATAAACAAAAAAAAAATTTTTAGTTTTATGATAGGCTTGATTTTTCGATCGTATAAAACGTTATTAAATTCTTACGATATAAACTCTAAATAAACCCTACATTTAAACATACTATATGAAACAACATTAAAAAAACCATTTTTGGTTTTTGATATTTTTTCAACAACAAATATTTTTACCAAAGTTTTTTGCGAAATAAAGAATTTCTTTGAAATTTTTTGAAAATTATGAAAATTAGAACGGAAACGAAAATGAAATATGTTGAAACACGATTGAACGGAGAATTAATAAAAAGTTCAAACAAAAAAAAAATTAATGCAATCCTTTGTAACATGACCGAGTTATTCACTTTCAAAGCCAGCACTTTCATTTTTAATTGATATTTTTTTCTATTTCACCAAAAAATAAAATTAGTACTAAAAACTTTTTGTGTGTTTCAGGTACAAAAGTGTTTGTGGTGTCAATTTCTTATAAATTTTTAGCAACTTGCAAGTTCCTATAGAAAACGAAATTTTTCTAATAAAAGACATCTAAACCAAAAATGTTACTTACCACAAAGGTACTTACCACATATTACTAAATTGCAAAATTCTTGCATGGCAGATTATTTACCTTAAACATTTAAGGTGTTTGATGAATCTGAGGACCAAAGTATGTTTGGCGATGTCAATAAGGGTCAAGAATTTGCGTATAAATGGTTAAATATAAATTCTATTCAGACGCCCGCAATTTCTAGTTCATTTGGCGTTTGCAATGACTACACGCTCAGAAATCTTGGAATTAATTTTAATCCAATCGTTGGAATCATGCATTTTTTAATACTTTTTCTATTAGAATTCAAACTCTTCAAAATACTAGACATTTTTTAATAAAACCTGGAATAATTTTTAATACAGGTTGGATTAGTCTTTCAAAACAGCGTTCGGCTTGGTTCGGCTCTTATGCATGTTTATCATTTCTTTATACATGTGGCTTCATAGAGCAGTTGGTAGAGCCAAAAACTTATAACCTAAACGTACTGGGTTCGAATCCCACATGTTTCGTTAATTTTTTTTTTTTGTCAAAAATATTTTAATAAAAGCATGTATTAAAATTAAGTCCCATGAGAGAATAAAAATCAATTGTAATATATATAGTGTATTAAATTTTAATACAGTTTCGGTGTCGTCATATATACAATACAGGATGTATAAGAATTTAGTCCAAGATTTTTGAGCGTGTATCAACAAGTCACAAGGCCGAACAATGTCCATTTGTGGGCCTTGCATTGAGATAAAAACATAGTTAAATTTGGTTGTTTTGGTATTACAATGCAATATTTTCTGCAATACTTTAGTTTTTTTACTCTTCTTAAGAATTAAGATGTTCATTGGTTCACTATCAGTTAACAAAGTAACTTTTGTTAAATTAATAATAAAATCGTTAAATTTTTTTTTAAAACTAACATTTTTATTAGTTTACTATCACTTTTTCTATTGTTAGCTTTTATTAACCCATTTTGGACCGCTACCAGAACGCGTTGGAATTTCGTAATGAAATCTTCAGGATTTGTTTTTATTGAGCAAATTAAGAAAATTCCATAGTTTCAGAATTTTCCGATTTTCCAGTTATGAGGTGGTCGAAAAATCGACCAATGGCCCAATGTATATACAATTCTAAACAAAATATTATTATTTTTATTTTATGATATATATGGATAAAAAAAGTTATAAAAAAGGCTTTTGATAAATTTTATTTTTCATATTACAATAGCACACAATATTTAATATTTGTACTTATAAAAATTGTTATTAATTATGATACTGTGCAAAACATTTAGTATGCAAATGCACGTTGCATTTTTTGCACATAAATAAAGTATGCTTGTGGCATGCTGACGTATATTCACTCGAGGCAATCCGGCCGGTCTTTCCGATTCTTGTATTTCAGAGTCTGAGTCCACCACTTGATCTACCAGCAGCCACTTAATTGTTATTTCTGATCTAAACTGTAACTGCGACATTGTCTTTTGTTTGTTTGTTTTAGCCACAAGGCAATGCAATTTCCATGCATTCACTATCGAACTGCTGATAGCGTTAACCCACAATGGCCACCACCATTTCTTGCTGCGAATGCCAATGCGGTAATTTGCGACCGCATTGTCGTATAAATCAACTCCACCCATATTTACGTTGTAGTTATGGATCAGTTTCGGTTGAGTTATGGCGACGTAATTCTTTTCTTTTTGATTATATCGGCGAGCAGACTTTATTGGCACAACAGAATCATAGTACGAAGTTGAGTTGATTCTTCTTATCGAAAATGTAATCCATTTCCCCACGATTGGCTGGGTTTTTCAATGTTGCGCCTTGTACCCGATTTGCGTGAACTGTGCCGGTTGCATAAAACTTTCTCTCATTTAGCAAACAGAGCAAGTCACCAAACAATATATGGTGAGCACAAGCACCAATACTTAAATCCAAAACGGATTGGTTTGCCTCTTATGAACATTTTGCATGAATGTCTCCCAAAGTAGGGTACCATTTGTTCATCTATGGATAAAGCAGACGTAAATATTCCAAATTGCATGTACTTCTTATTCATCGCATCCAAAAGAGGACGTATTTTGGGAAATCTGTCGGTTGTATCCAGCTTGGTGTTGTCGCTAAGATGCAAATATTTTTTGATCGTTTTGAACTTGCTGCGACTCATGGCCTGCTTCACGATTGGAATACCCATATCAGGACTCGTAGACCAATAATTGTTTACTTCTGGCAGCGTATGATAACCGGACAAAATCAGAATACCAATGAATCGTTTTATGTCCACAACAAAGCAGATTTTTTCAGTAACATTATTTTGGTTTGCGTAAAGGTCAGTGTAATCGGAAATGAGTTGCAATATGTCGTCGCCAAAGAACAATTCGAATAATTCGGTTGGAGATTTGCCACCTAAACAACAACACAAACATTATCCATCAAATAACAACAACAAAGCACTACATACCAAGGGTTGCGGCAAGTTCATCTTGCACCATGTTTAGAGGTGACGGATCTGGGGCGGGTCTAGTGTACTTCGGATATTTGTATTTTGCCCAGACTGGCTTGCCAAAATTCTTCAGCAGTGTGTACTTCGAAGCGGGGTAGTCTTTTTTCTTTTTGTTCAATTGTGTACTGTGCGCTTTTGACAAAGATTTTCTGCCAGTACGGCGAGATTTAGATACCAATGCTGCCAGAGGCTGAGTATATTCCTCGTCTTCTGTTGAATCATCTAATGTCTCTTGCGCTTCCGCCGGAAGATCGAAATCTTCTGTACATGAACTGTATTCAATTATAACCTCACCGGCAATTTCGACCAACATGTTGATATTGGCATCGTTCAAAATTTCGTCTTCGTCTAAATTTTCTTCGTCGGTAACTGCATCGACAGTTTGTGGAGGCACATATACTACATTTGTAGCTTCTTCTGCGTCAGAATCTTGTAACATCCCTTCGATTTCGGCCATAATAAGCGCACGTCTTGTAGTCATGTTTTTTGACTGAATAGCAAAAAAAAATTATTAGTAACACGTAAATAATCTACAATTTCTTTATTCGTACTCACAAGTAATAATTTTATGCAAAATCACGAAGATATCTTCGAAATGTTATGAATATTTTCAATTAATTTGTAACACATAAAACCACTAGCAAAATTTATTATTAAATTGTTTTTTTGCACACTTCGATCACTGAATACAGGCTGTGAACTGAAAAATTGCTATGAAAATTGCGAGTGGTGAGACTTTGTTTTCTTACTGCATTTACATTTTCAGCGTTTGGGAAATCCCCTATTTACGTTTTATGCATGGAACATATTAGGGCTGTTCACATTTCAAATCGCTCATCAAATCGCTTGTCAAATCGTTCACACTCGCTAAATCGCCATCAAATGATTTGACCAAAGATTTGACAAACTGAGAAGGTATGGATCTGATGGCGATTTGATCAATGTAAACACCGCTTTTAACGGCAACAACGGGGTTGAGCTATTTTTTTGCATAAGAAAGCATAAACGTGCCATGAGAAAATATTATAAATAAAGTATACATATAGGACCATTGGTCGAAAAATCGACCACCAATTTTAACGCACCGGTAACATATAGCTAAATTTACCTGGGTTGTCCAAAACAGATGGATTATCATATTTTAGTCTTTTGGCTGCCTGCTCACGTAAATAGTTTTGTAATACATAGCACATATTTTTTTTATCGATTTTTTTCAAAATTGGACCAAAAAAGAGGGTTTTTTAACGCTTACCTGAATAGGCAAAAATAGGATACAATAAAAATTTCTTTTTTTTTCTGAATTTCAAATTAACCAGACCGTTTATAAACGGAAAGAGCTAGCAAAAATCTTGGATATATTTTTTATAAATATATTTACAAGTAAGTGGTCGAAAAATCGACTAGCGGACTAAAATGGGTTAAATAAATATCAAAATCGTTTAAATTTGCATTTTATCTTATCAGTAAATTTCAGGTAAACATTTGCAGGGACCGCTAGTATTTATATATAAAGCATGAAAATATATATATATTTGATATAAATATTTATAGTATAATTCATTAAATTCATATTTTCTGACATAAAAATACTATCATAAAAAAGGTATGTATATGTTTTGAGATCACTAAAGTCTTGGCTGCTTGACTTTGAAAATATGCTTTTAGAAATACTAAGGCATCTAAGGTGTCCGAATGCCTTGACCCCAGGCTTGACCAAATTCTGGTCGGAAAAATTCCAGCTGAAGAGAAACATCTCTCGGAAATCTCCCGGGATTTGAAGCCTTAGCTGATACTGGTACTGATACTGATACTGATGCTGATACTGATACTGATACTGATACTGATACTGATACTGATACTGATACTGATACTGATACTGATACTGATACTGATACTGATACTGATACTGATACTGATACTGATACTGATACTGATACTGATACTGATACTGATACTGATACTGATACTGATACTGATACTGATATTGATACTGATACTGATACTGATACTGATACTAATACTAATACTAATACTAATACTAATACTAATACTAATACTAATACTGATACTGATACTGATACTGATACTGATACTGATAATAATAGGTACAGATACTGATTTTGATTCTCATACTGGTTCTGATACTGATACTAAAACTGATATTGATACTGATGCCGATACTGATACTAGTACTGATACTGATGTATCAACAGATAAAAAAATAGGATCTTGTTTATAGTTTTAAGAAGCAAATTACAACGTATAGTTGTAATTTTTTCTTAATTTTTTCTCAAAAGTACGTACAAGGAAAATTTTTCTTTATTTTAACTATTTAGTACAGTAAAAATGTTTCTAGAATTGTTCAAATTTTAAAGCCAATATTTCACGTTAGTTTTAAAATTTTTTAAATGTGCTTAAAAATAAACTTCCTCATAAAATTTACCGTACAAAGCAGGACATTGCAAGGACCAGAAGGAAAAGGTGTCCACATCCATCCAGCCCGTGGTGAGAAAAATTCTAATTTCTAATTCAGACCGTCTTGAAAGATAGTAAATTATACTTCAGCCAAAAACAGAATTTAATTTTCCCTCGAGTGGTCCTCGAAAATTAAAATTTTAGCATCCATGGTTTTGTCGCAGTTGAGTTGGTTGGCTTACTCTAAATATGCAAATGGTGCATATTGTAAGTTCAGAGTTTTTTTTTAGCTACACAGAGAAAACAACATTTTCAAAAGTAGCAGAAACGAGCTACTTTTAAAAACGATTAACCCAGATTTTGCACTTCTAACGTTTATTTTAATTTTAAAAACGAACATTTTAAAATGAAATAGTAAAACGTTTATTTTCATTTTAAAAACTTACATTTTAAAATGAGATTCTAAAATGTTCGTCTGATTTTTAACAATGGATATTTTAAAATGCTGTAGTAAAACGTTTATTTAAAAATGAAAGTTTTAAAACGAGATTCTAAAATGTTCGTCTGATTTTTTATAATAAATATTCTCAAATGTTAAATGTTTATTTTCATTTTAAAAACGAAAACTTTAAAATTCGATTCTAATGTGTTCGTTCGATTTGTAACAATAAACATTTTAAAATGCAATGGTACAACAACTATTTATATTTTAAAAATAAAAATGTTCATTATTTCCCATTAATTAAAAATATTTTCAGTAATCCGCATTTCCTCTAATAATTAAAAAAAGATTTATTGGTTTTCAAAATAATAGTTTTATTTTATCATTTATCGGTTTTATTTTATCTTTATTAAGTTATTTTATCATCTTTAAATTTCTTAAGACATACCTCCGAAGTTCAATGGGCGAGATCCGTTTGAACGAATGTGCATTCCTTAGCTTACACAGTGATCGCACAGTAACAGAGCAGGATGTGTTGGTAGAATTTGCAAAAAAAAAATAGACTTAATTTTTGATCTTTTTTATTTTATTTCTTAAAAAACATAAATAAATTTTATTTTAATTTTTTACAAAATTTTTTCAGAAGGTGTTCATTTTATAATTAATATTTTCGCTTTAACATGTATAAATTTTAGAAATTCTTGCCTTGAATGAAAGTACTCAAAACCTTTCCAATGCTATCTTAAAAGTGAGGATCGCATTAGAAATAATGAAGTTATTTTAAATTTAGTGAATATAATTTAAAAGAATTTAAAAAAGGCACGAAAAACAGCATTATCTTTTATGCTATTGAAAAACTTTAAAATTTTTTGATGCAGATTTAAAGAGCCTTTCCTAATCTTTAATATCTGACAGTTTTTTTACAATTATTCTACCTGCCAATATATTTGCGAAAAACTTGATTTTTTGAGGTTTTTGCAAAATGTTTTAACTCTGGCGGCTATCGTTTTAGTCCAAATATTTTGGGAATGGTTATAAGAAGAATCAAGCTTAATTTTTAGAGGGGTACAAATTGAACTTTTTTCCATTTGAATAAAAAAATGTTAATCAAAACAACCCCCCCATGGATAAATTCTCACTCCTGGATAAAACCTGGCCCTGATCCAATTTCTATTTTGAATTTTATTTTTATAATGGAAACAATACCTAAAAAGTTATCCTTAAAAAAGTAGATATCTTGAGTAACCATCTTATACGTTGGACGTATCGATATAATGATTGTTGGTTAATCTGTTGATATAATAAAAACTTCTTGCGTGTGGGTAAGTTGTTCCTCCAGTCGCACAGTGGGCTAGAAGCCTGTTTTAGCGCGAATTAATTATATGTGCCAATATGAAAAGCTGAAGAGGTCGCCTTTTATGTGATTTTGTTATCTGAATCCGAATATGATATCAGAATAATCCTACAACTTAACCCTTTCACTACATTATATCCATATGGATACAAATTTTTTTATATCAGTGAAAGATGCTAGAAATCGGATATTTAAACAAATTTTACGTTTTTTTTTTGTTTTTACCTTAGTTGTTTCAATGTCTGTAAAATTTCGTGTATATTTTTTTGGGACATATTTAAGTTGTTGTCCAAAAATTCAACTTTCCGCTTGAAAATGGGTGCATTTTTATCATTTTATAAATTTATCAATTTTTTAAATATATTTTCTAACGTTGTTTTTTTCTTTTTAATAACAAAGATAATTCAAAAAAATTGTATAAGAAAATTAAATTTAATAACAAAATTACTCACTAATTAGACTAGGCGCCACAATGTCAAAAATTGTCTGAGATCAACACAAAACTTTACTTTCCTTATGAAGTTTGGTCTGTTTAACACGAATATCACAGTAAAAATGTTTTTCTATGGATAAGTTTTTGAGATATAACCATTTGAAAAATTTTCAATATAAACATATCTTGAGAACGGATTGGCCAATTTCAAAAAATGAAACACCAAATTAAAGATAATTAAAATACTTCCAACTGCTTTGCACAAACTGTGTCATTTGGCCAAGTAGTTTTGACGCTATCGGAAGAAATTCCAGATTTTTTTTTTAATAACTCAAGTCGAATAATGCTTCAATAAGCAAAAAAAAAATCGAAATTACAAAAAATTTCTCAGTTTATCATTTTTTACGTAAAGATATTTTTTTTAAAACAGAAACGCAGTATTTTTGAAGAAAATTAATCGTGAAATAATGAAGTTATGGACCATTGAGAATTCCTACTTTTTTATGCTTTTTCCGTTTGATGCCTGTTAATTTAATGTAATAAACACATTTGAATTTAATTTTCATTAAAAATTTTAATTTTAAATTTAATATCTATAAATAGATCTCAAAAAAAGACAGAATAAGAAGAAAAATAAAAAGAAAAAAACAAGGAAAGGAAATAAGACAGAGATGCTGAATTAGGGCAATTCCATGGTGACGGGTGTGACCATATTCTCACATTTTTGCTTATAATTCATATGTATTAAATATCTTATTAAAAAGAGGTCTGCAATTCCAATGGTTGTTAAGTTTATAAACGTAAGATAATAGGTGGACACTGAAAGAATCCGTTTTCTGCTCAGAATAGCAATAAAAGACTATGACGGGTGTGACTTTACAATTCTGAGCTTTTGAAGAATTATATCTTTCAGAATATATTGATATTCAGAATAGATACACAAAAGAACAGAGATCTCAAAATAACGGTATTCGATTGTATTTGCAAGGTTAAAAATTCAAATAAGAGTTGTCATCAGATACCTCATTTCATGACAAGTATGATACCAACTTTAAAAACTTATTTTGGGCAAAACACGTTTTGTCGGTTTTTATCATTAATTCGCCCTAGAATCCTCATCTAGACACCAGTGAGTCGGCTTAAATTCCTTGTTGAAGTGATTTCGTTGTGCCCGTAGGCCTTTTAACAAACCGATCGAGAATCGGCAGCTAGCCGATTACCTGCAACGCCACTAGTTTACCTGCAACGCCACTTTATTGCCACTAGTGTATATTAAAAAGGTAGCAGTATTCGATGTTTTGTATTTGAAATGAAAAACAAAGAAGATATTAGTAAATAGTATTCATAAAAAAAGCTTAGAATATATCAACGTAATTAAATAATAAGTTGCTATCATTTTGAAGTTGAACTTATTACTTCGTGATATTCTTTGGTGAAATAAGACAGTTTGAACTAAAAAAAGGATTTTTATATGAGGAAATTATTGCAATATTATGAAATATGAACTAACTTAAGTTGTGAAAAGTCTTTTACCTGAATACGTACAGCAATAGTTGACAGCTGTCAAGATTTCACTGCAACTAAACTTTCGAACTTAGTATTATATATTCGAAAATTTTAAAACTTTATATTGACTCTCAAGTATAAGTTATTTATAAACTTCAGAGCTCTACTGTTGCAATAAATATGACGGCAGAAACAATGAATTAATTCAAGTAAAATTCTCTAATGCAAGCGTGAAAATTCTGTTAACTGTAATATAAATAATTCAAATAAATACAGCACTTTCTTCAATGAGTCTCTGCTGACATATGCAATATGTTCAACTGACGTCAACTTAATGTTTTTTATGTATGCATGTGTGTAAATAAGGGGCGTAGATGTAGTGTGGAGCCGGTATAAAATACGTGGAACGAAGCATCTGACAGCTTTAAATGTTTTATTAGTGACAGAATAAAAGGCATACTCTAACGTACTTTCTCAATACATACACACAATGAAACTTCCCAAGAGGCAATAAGTTCAGTAATGTAATTCTGTAACACATTTTGGCTGATATGAAAGTTCTATCAAAAATTATCGAAAGTTCTATTTGCGATAATTTTTGGAAAGTGGTATTTATACTTTTTTCCGATTGTATCGGTGAAAATATCGAAAGTTTGTTGCAAAGGCGCCTGCTACATGTTCAATATTTTTTGAGATATTTGGATCGCGATCCGAGATCCAGATTTAAAAATATTTTAATATTTTACGATACTGTATACTAAACGTTCGATAAATATTGCTATGCTGGATCGATTTTAATATATATTGGCTAAAGAATTGAACTGAAAACATCTGCAAGTTTTTGAAATTAAAATTATTTAAATTAAATTGAATTGAACAAATTTAAATCTCTAGTTTATTTTTACTTTGTTTGTTAGATTTAAATGGCTTTTAGTTAATTTGAAATGGATGCTATGCCCCAAGCGACTGAAGCTCATGAGAGAAATTTAGAAACATCGAGGTGTCTATATCAACAAAGAAAGAAACATAGGTTTGGTCTTTGACCTGAAAGGAAAGGGATAGATTTATTTAGAGGAATTGAGGGAACCATACGTGAAATATTGATAAGGCGAAACAACCGTGAAAGACAATTTGAATTGCTTTTAACCGAGGCTAGTTTTATGCCTTATCCTCGGCAAGCATTTCGAGCCCTTAGTTGTTCCTGTCCTTTAATTCCATATTTTCCACAATTTAGCTGTGGATTTATAGTTTTCCATAATTCCTAAATATATGAAAGAACAAAGAAAGTGAAAAGAACCATGCCCAAGCCCGGATTCGAACCAGGGTCCTCTGGGTTGATAGTTTAGCGTACTCTCCACTAGACTACAAAGGCTGATAGATTTAGCTTTTATAAGAAATCGGAGAAAATCTTCAACCTTCAGCTTTAGCAATATGCATTTAAAAACGCATTCTTTCAGCATCGTTCACTTAAAACACATTTACGAACAAATGCTGAATATGAAAATTAATATTAAATAAAAATTACTCATACCACACGGAATCATGTGGATTAATTTGTTCATTTCTTCAAGAAAGTTTGTATTAAATTTAAATCTTTAAGTAACATATAATAAATGATAACATTATGTGGCACGAAAATCTTTATTTGACAATTTCGACTTTTTCCAGTCAATTTTGGTATGAGGAATCTGATGGATTTGCCACTTTACCGAACACTTTAGAGCAAAATTTTGTTTAAAGATTTAAAGCTTAGTATTAAAAATAACTCAATATATGCACTCAATTTCATTTTGATAATTCTTGAACTATTAGGATTTTTTAATTTGGTTTTTTTGATAAAAGTTATTCCTTTTATACTAGCCAAAAATTTTGCTGAACAAATAAATTTGAAAAAATCGTTTTGAAAACTTTGATATTTCTGGTTCGCTTTGAATGCTGAAAATAATTGCATATCACTCATACGCCAGGTGGAGATAATTTTTTCGCTGCAACCTATGCTGACTGTAATCTAGAATTTTTGTGAGAGCCACTTGATGCTATTTTTTCGTATTTACATCTTAGTTGTTGGCCAGCATAATAGAAACAACTTTTTTGAAGAAACTAAAATGAAAACTCCAATGGTTCGAGAACTGCCAACATGAAAATGAATGTATATCTTGAGTAATTTTAGGTTCTGAGCTGTTAACTTTTTAAAAAATGTTGCTCTAAAATTTTCGGTAAAGTGGCAAAACGAATGTCACCACGAAATTCCTCAAACCAAAACTAAGTGTAATTATCCAATACAGAGAAAAAAGGGTACAAAAAAGGGCTCAGTGTCATCTTACAAAAGTATTCTAAAAGTATTAAAAAATATGTTCATTTCATTGAATTTAGTACAAGTATTTAAAGTGAAGGAAGTAAGTAAAAGCTAATAGTAATAAGAAAAGGATAGTTCTGAGAAGAAGTATTGTCATTAAAGAGGTTAAATAAAAATATGAAATCTATAATATAAGAGTTAAAAAAATTATATTGAAAAGAGTGTTAAGAAATATAAATTTAAAAAATAAGTATAAACATGAACTTCAATTCAATTCAGCACATTTTATGTATATGGCTCACCGCAGTAATATACTCCATATACTCCATACTTGCAATAAAGTTTTCAAAAGTACTTATATAACGTTCAAGACCATTTGCTTGCGTTTTTTTTGTCTTTGTTTGTAATTTTAGTGATTCGGAAATCATCTAAAATATAAGACTAATTACATATAACCTTTTTAATATCAAAGCAATGCTAATATATGTGTGTGTTTACTGATTTACCGTCAAAGCATCTGCTTGCTGCTTTGCTACTTTCGCAGACTGCTCTCGCGAGTCGTTTAGTTTAGTTTAGTTTATTTATTTTCGTTTCCTAATTCAAAAGATATAATAATCTTAACATAGTATTAGTGATATTTTGGTTTAAGATCAGCCGAAATAATATTTTATTAATTAATAAATTCACAAAAACTAACTTAAAACTAGAAGCTATATGTATAAAAAAATGAAAAATCTAAAAATAGCGTAATTTTAAAATTATTATAATACTTAAAGTGATTATAGTCATGTCATGTCCGGCAAGCCGAATAAAATTTTGATTATTAAACAAGTGTTTAAGAATCTATAAGTGATAACAAAAAATATTAAAGATATTGCAGCAAAGAGAAATAATTATAAATTTTAGCTTTGAATTGCACAGGATTATTAAGAATTTTAATACATATTAGTGGGTAGACAGTTCCACAGACGAATAGAATTAGTATAGAATTGTCGCTCTGAAATGAGATGAGTATGCCTTAATTGTATTAATTGAGTAGATCTATTAGATCTTGAAAAGCGTAGTCGGTCGTGTAAATATTTAGGTTCTTTGTAAACAATTATTTTTTGTAAAAACACAAGTGTTTTGAATTTTAATAAATTGTCGAAAGTCATATTGAAAATTTTTTCTTGAAAACATGGAAATGTGATCAGATTGCCTAATTCCGAAAACATAACGTGCGATGTTATTATAAATAACGTTAAGTTTATGTCTGCTTAACGAGTAACAATTAGCGAATAATTCACTACCATAAAGAAAAGTAGGAACTAAGTATGTTTTTGCTAAGAGAACTCTAGTTCTGTGAGGAGTGAAATATTGTGTAACCCAAAGTGTACGGAGCATGCTGTAAATTTTAACAACGGTACAGTTTATGTGATTGTTCCAAGACAAGCGTCTATTGAAAATAATACCCAGGTTTTTCGCGGTTTCGACAAAACCAATGTTCGATCCATTTAGAGTCAGTGAAAGTATAAGATTTTGATTTAATTTTCTTTTTATAAATGACAATGCATCTGGATTTTTTTGGATTTAAACACAATCCGTTTTTAAGAGCATAGTCGTTTATTTTGCAGAGGTCTTCATTGATGTTTTTGACACAGTTATTCATAGAGTCTAATCCGCAACTTGCATATAGTTGAACGTCGTCAGCGTACATGTGCAATTTACAAAAGTTCAACACTTTGGGCAGGTCGTTAACATAAATAGAAAACAATAATGGTCCTAACCAAGGTTGCCAGCCAAAATTCGTAACAATTCCCACGGAAAATACCTTTTTCCCAAAGTAACATAAATTAAATACCACCAAAATTCCCATGGTAAAGGTAAACAAAAAAAATTACCACAGCAATTAAAAAATACCAAAAAAAATCCCACGATCATTAAAAATTACCACAAAAATACCACGCGTTTTAAAAATACCACCAAAAATCCCATATGGATTAAAAAATCCCACAAAAAATCCCATACGAATTAAAAAATACCACGAAAAATCCCACGAATATAAGAAATTTTGAAAAATTTAGAAATATCAGAAATTTTTGAATTTAAATAAGCAGAAATAAATAAACATGTCCATAGTTAACAATTTTGCATTTATTGTCGTTGTTTCAAAACTAACAAACTGTATAACAAATATATAACATACAAATTGTTTCACATAAAGATAATTGTAATACATATTACATGTTTTAGTCTTTTATTTGAGATCGTGAATTTTATTTGTTTGTTTCCATTTAATAATTTCTAAAACGAAAGTTTGCTTATAAAAATAAAATAATAAAAAATAAACGAAATAAAATAAAAATATTTTTTTAAAATTTTTATGTGGTTGGTAAGGTGATAGCAATTCATTTTAACACAATATGATTTTTAAAAAATTTGGGTACTTATTTCTAATATCAAATAATAAAAGTGACTTCAGAATAAAAAATAAACAAAATAAAATTAATATTAGTTTGCAAAGATATTTGTGCTTTGTAAAGAGATAAACAGTTAACTTATATTACCTTATTTCTAATATAAAATAATATACATAAGTGACTTCAGATATAAAAAATAAACAAAATAAAATAAATATAAAGTTTTCAGAAATATTTGTGCTTTGTGACTTCAGATACATATAAATATTTTTAATTCATTTAGAATTTTTAGAATAACATTCGTTTTGTTTTTTGTGTTTGCATATATCAGGGATGGAAAACGTGCGAACACATTTTTAACACTATTTTTACACTAACTATTTACAGCTAAAAACCAAAGATATAATAGTGATATTCAATGACCGCCGTATTTGTGATGTTAATAGCGTAAGGGCTATATTTTTACAGAAGCTCATTTTCCGACGTGTGCAGCTTACGACACAAAATCGTAGTGTAAACAGAGCATATAATGCGTATAATGGCAACTGTGATTTAATTTTGATTTTAAAAGATAATTGCTGACCGATGGATTCGATAAGTAAACTTGCAAATATTTGGGCAATTCACAGTTCATTGTTATGTTTAAATATACTAATATTTTAATTTACTATATTTTGACAACTGTGAGCACAACTTAAGTGAAAAGTACTCATATGTATTTTCAAAACAGCGCTGAAAACTTTAATATGCAGCTCAGATGTTTGGGATTCTATTAAAAGTTAAACAATTCAATTTAATATTAAAGCCAACTCTTTTTTGATACACGGTAAACAGCTGTTCACGAAATAACACAATAACACTCTACAAAAGCATGCCTTATGGCATGTACAAAAGTGGCAATTTAACACACCGGTTTAACTAGTGTTTACATGAAAAACAAAAAGATAACAGGCAAAACACATCTCAGAATTAGCACATTAAACCGTTATTAGCATGAACTGTGAATTGCCCAATTGTCTATTATTGTTTTGGTAGTATTTATATATTTCACTTTTTTTAAAATTTTAAAATCATTTTTGTAATCTTAACGCTTGAATGCAGAAATGTAGAGTTTTCAGAAAAGGTCAGAATTTTTTTCAGAAAATAATGCGCTATTAGTTTTTATGCAATTTCGTGATGTCAACTTGTTCTTAAAACAAATATGCAATTTAATCGTTTATATTAAGAGTAAGTTCGAAGAAATGTACAGCGTAAACTTATAGCTTTACTCTTCTGTATATATACGTCGATTACGAATACTATGATTAAGAGTTTGCTTAATAAAAGTGAAAAAAAAAAAATTAAGAAAAAATCCCAAATTCCCATGCAATTAAAAAATACCACGCTAAATTCCCACGCCAATTAAAAAATACCACGCTGAATTAAAAAATACCATGGGAATTCCTATTAAAAAAAATTCCCACGACCAATTAAAAATTACCACGAATGGGATTTTTCCCACAATACTGGCAACCTTGGTCCTAACAGAGAGCCTTGCGGGACGCTTCTAGTAACTTAGACAAAATAAGACGTAACATTATTCACAATTACCACTTTAGACCGATCTCGTAAATATGACGAAACTAAATTAGACGCAGGCATCGAAAAATTATACATATTTACTAACTTAGAAGACAAGATATCGTGGTCAACTGTGTCGAAAGCTTTCGAGTGGTCAAAAAGGGTTAAAAAAGTTACTTTGCCGGTATCAAAATGCACTCTTATGTCTTCGGTTACATCTATCCGTGCCGTTATACAACTTCGTTTCGGCCTGTAGCCGGATTATCGGTCGCTTAAAAGACCGTTATCGCAGAAATGCTTGTTTAAGTGCTTGCACATCAAGTCTTTGAAAACTTTAGAAATAAAATGTAAAATAGCAATTGGCCTATATTCATTAACCGTTTTCACGATTGGAATTATTTTAGATTTCTTCCAGCAAGACGGGTAGATCGATTTTGTTAATTTTGAATTGAAAATAAAAATAAATATTGGTAAGAGTCTTGGTAGCAAAGATTTCATAAAAATTGGATGAATTTCATCAAAACCAACAGTATTTGCTTTAATGGCCAAAAAACTTTTTAACACATCGAATTGGTCAACACAACTAAAAAAGCTAATATCACAGTTATTATCACGTATGGAATTTTCATAAATATTGGCTAGTATCTTGTTATGCATATTTTTCTAGCACAGCTAAAACAACATTAGGTCTGAGACGAAGTATATCATCCATTCGATCTTCTAGGCAAGTTTCAGTTCCGGAAAACATATTTTAGACTTGTTGATTCTTTTACTGAAAGTCCCTTGAAAGGACGTCGACATATCATGTTATCATCAACTGTGTTAATACAGGATTTAATACAATTGACAGAGAGATGAATGTACAAGTTTTATGCCAGATGCATTCAACGACATTGAATGGTCACCATTACTATTTACATTATTATTATTATTTATTCTTATTTGCTCATCAGGATGATTTTAAGCACACTCTATGCTTCCTTCAACGTACTGAGATTTCCCACGATTTCTAGTACCCGAAAAGCTTCGAAAGTGGCGCTAAACTAATTGGCTGATTATTAATTTATAGAGGTGCGATCAATAAAGTTATCGATCATAACTTACTATTTGCCATTGTTTTACTACACTTTTTATCCCGTTTAAAATCTCCGTCAAATCTTGATACTGTTTTTCTGTTTCTGCACGGTCATGAAGAAAGCACAACTTACCTTCCGCGAGACCTTTATTTTGCTGAAAAAATTTAGTATTCTTAAATGTTCTTCCAGTGAAGCTCGAGGCGCCTTGACCATATTAAATTTAGACTGAATAAATTTGACATTTATCAGCGATAAATAAATAGTGTTGCTTATTTTTTTTTTTTACTTAAATTCGTAATTATTTTCGGCCGAATTTTGTCGCAAAGTACAAGTTAGCGAATACCGCTTTCGGTATGACAATCGAAAAAAGTTGGTTGGCTACTGGGCTCTACAAACGAAGGCATGTATTTATTGCTACTTTTGGAAAGTGCTTCTAAAAGCCTTCTTTATCTACATTTCAGGCAGAATAACATATTTTTTTCTACATATTTGTAGGGAACGAATTATGTTAAGATATATGCATAAAGTTTTAAAAAACTCTTTATAATAGTAGCATTACGGACTGACAGTAGATTGATTAAAAATAATCTGATCTTACAAAAACAAGACCAACTTTTAAATATTTCTGAGCTACATAGTTCCAAAAAGAACAAGAACTGGTCCCTCTACAATACCCTTTTACATTGATTGAACTGAAAAACATTTCTTTGTCCTATATTTGATTTCCAAACTGGTATTATGTGGTAAGATCTTAACCGTTTCGGGACGACAGGGATGTTTTTATCCCAGAAAAATTTGAAAAATCATATCTCTGAAAATTCTCACACGATTTGGTTGAAAACCGTCCCAAATCATTATTTATATTCTTCTCTACAAAAAATTTAATATAGCTGTCAATATAACACATCAAGCTTATGTCAAAAGTCATAAATCAGTTCGCGCGGTTTGAGTTGCTAATAAGACCATCGACAAAAGCTCAAAAAACAAGTGTTTGAATTGTGGAAAAAAGTGTCATTTAGTAAAGTTTTACTCAAACAGTTGTTATTTCATAGAAAATATAATCGAAAACCAATAAAAAGATATTTTTCTGAATTTGCGGCTAAGGTAAGTTTCGTGGGATAAAATCATCCCAAAACTGTTTATTTGTGGGACGTTAACATCCAAACCGTACTCATTCACATTATTTTTCTTAGAAAGATATGGACGGAAAACGTAAACTGGCGACTCCAGAAATTGAGGATTTTCTTAATAATTCAAGCAATGATGAGGATGATCCATTTGCTGCTAGTGATTCTTCTTATAGTCCCAGTCAGGAAGGCAGTAGTGCTTTAGAAGAGGAAGAAGACACGGATCATAGTAATGAAGGAATGGAAATTGTTGATGCGAATGAAACTGCAAATGATATTTCCGATGACTCTGACGAAGAAATATTTGAAGTGAAACGTCTGGATGAAGAAATTGTTTCTGATTGGCCAAACAATGTTATAATTTGGTCAAACCCCCTACCAACATTCACACCACGATTTACAGTTAGTGAAGATCGCACCGTTAGCCATGGAGGAATACCTCGAGGATTGAAGCCTGTGGAAATATTTTTCAAGCTGCTGCCTAGAAGTTTTGTTCATCACATTGTTCATTCTACTAATGAAAGGATTGATATTTTCAATAGCAGCCATCCTAAAAACAAACGTGCAAAAACCGATTTCGGCGAAATACTTATATTGCTTGGATGTACCTTTGTACCTTTATGTCATATAATCGAATTATCTTTGAATGACTATTGGTCGAATAGCACGTCATTGGGTAATGCATACATAAAAAAAGCAATGTCCAGAGACCGGTTTTTACACGTTATGTCAAAACTTTATTTTTCTTCCTTATCATTCCAACCTGATCCAAAACCAAAAACTTATTTCGTTGATGATTTGGTAGATTGTCTAAAAAAAAAATTTCAAAAATATAGATCAGACTCTCCGTTCTAAAGCATTGATGAATCTATGACAAAATTTCTAGGCCGCTCTACGTTGAAGCAGTATATGCCACTAAAACCTGTAAAGAGAGGCATAAAACTATGGATGCGATGCGACAGTTTGACAGGCTATACGTACGATTTTAATATATATTCCGGAAAAGAAGACCATTCCTATCAATCATCCACATTAGGCGAACGCGTTGTCATGAAATTGTCAGCGACTATCAGACACCCTGACACAACGTTGTGCTTTGATCGCTTTTTCACGTCAGCAAAATTAATTAATAATATACCGTTTCCAGCCTTAGGTACTTGTATATCTAACAGAAAAAATTTACCAACTTTTACTGAGAAACTAAGCAGAGGAGAATATGTCTTCAAGAGCAATTCGTCTGGTACTTTGGCAGTGGTTTAGCAAGACACAAAACAGGTTATGCTGCTTAGCAACTGCCATAAAGCTTCAGTGGACACTGTTACAAGAAAACAGAAGGTTGGCAAAAAAATAGATATAACATGTCCGGATATTGTAAAAACGTACAGAAATCTAATGGGTGGCGTAGATTTGGTGGACAAAATGAGTACGTTGTATGAACTTGACCGGAAGTCAACGAAATGGTGGCGAAAAGTTTCCTTTCGGCTTATGATGACATGCGCTGTCAATGCGTGGATAATCCATGCGGAAACAAATCATCCACGGCAAAAAATAGAACCATTTTTGGGATTTTTAGTGGAGCTTTCCGAATCTCTCATTGACGAAGGAAGCAAGCAAGCGAAAATACGACGCAAAGTTCGAACAGGACCCCTCAGCACTACGAAAAATCGTATGAAACAAAATCTGCGGGACCATTTACCAACACGAACAAACAAGCGACAACGGTGCGTAAATTGTATTAAAAACGGAAAAGAAAGTCGCACAAATCAGCTTTGCATTGCCTGCAACTTGGCGTTTTGTAAAAAATGTTTCACACCTTGCCATAGAAACTAATTAAAATAATTTTATGCTGCAATAAATATTATAAAAGAATAAAATAAATTGAAATAAAGTAAAATATATTCTGATTTTATTATTCAAATTTTGCTTTTCAGGTGTGTTTGGGATGTTTTTGTCCCAGGACGATATCTCCATTTCGGAACGTCCTAAAAATATATTATGAAATTACTTTTCTTAAAACAACATTAGGAGACTATATCTAAACTCTTTTTTAAGATTGATGGCCACAAAAGTTCTCGTCCCGAAACGGTTAAAGTGGTTTCAAAGTATTCAAACGTTAGAGGCGTTTGCGTGCAGCACGTAAAAGATGATGCATTTTTTTATATTATTTTATGTAGGTATTTTTTTAAATATAATTTACCTTCTTTGAATTCTTTAAATTGATTATCCTCAAACAGTTTGAAAACGAAAAAAATTGCCACAACACGTTTTCAGATTTGATTTTTTTTTTGTCAGCAAAAATTTTGACAAGAAAACAAAATAATATCAAAGTGGGCAGTTCTAGACTGATCGTTTTTTCATAGCAAATATCTATTTCATATTGCAAATGACATATTGCAAAGTACAAATTGCGCTAGAAATGAACTATGTAGTTGGTTTTTCCAATTAACTCCAAAATAACTGCTGGGTTATTGGCTATTCCCTTCTTAGAGCAACGAAAACATAAGGCTTGAACAATTTTTACGTTATATAAAAAAAGTATATAAGCTAGTAAAGGTAAGGAAAGGCTATGATATACATATAAAGGCTTGCTAGTAACACTTCGAAGCCCTGCAAATGCCAACAGGGCTATTACTGAATTGCATAAAGTGTACAATTTAAGGCATTCAGGGATTGTATTTTAAGTAGGAAAGCGCTTTATGCTTTAGTTTGTTTGTTATTGTTTTGTATACTGCAGACGTAGTCTTTTTGCTATTGTTGATATCTGCTGCATTTATATCTATTCTATAGATTATTCATATACAAAATATGCAGAAAATTTTGACAGCGAGCTTGAACGATTTATAAATATGCATATTAAAGGCGTAGCATATTTTCAACGCTGACGTAAAGTGTCACAAATCAAAAAACATTCTAAGCATTAAATGGCATTTATGCTTTTATGGTACAATATAAAACTTTTTTGTTACCCTATAAAAAATCAACTTGTTTTTTTAAAACAAGTAATTGAATAACTAATTTAAAACATGTAGTTGCTAACTTTTTTGAATTATATTAAGGCGACACCTGCTTTGTTATTTTTTTCTTTTTAATTGAACAAACATTTAAATAATTTGTTAACAAAAAATTCCTTAGAAATACTGTTTTATTTAGTTTTTCTAATTCGACTTAAGAATTGTTCGTATTTAATTTCTTAAAAACACACATAAAAATTATTAGTATTTAATTCAAACTCTTTAATAAAAAATCTATTCAAATCGTAAAACCATTACAATTTGTTATGTTTTCTTTGTTAAATTTAATATTAGCTGCGTTTTTCCCAACATTCAAATCTGGATTTGGATTTTGATTTGCTAATCATGAAAAGTACTTAACAACTAGATGGCGTTGAATGCAAACATGAGAATGTCAACATAAAACATATGTTCTCATAAATTATGTTTTATTAAGAAAATTCAGATCTATCAGAAAAAGTTTTGTTTCCAATTTACATTTGCTGCCAGTTTGTAAATATTTTAAAAAAGCTTAAAATTAAAACACGCAGAGAACAAAAAAGCAACAAAATATGTAAGTATTCGTTCTACAAAAAATTACCTACAAGCTAACTAGATACAAGTTTTCCTAAATGCAGTTCACAAGATGAAGTCCACAAGCAGTATGGAACTCCAATTGCATCTTGGTGAAAATGGCTGCACAGTAATTAGAAGCGCAGCGTAGTCTTTTGCTATGATGGACGCTATAATAGCTTGTATCTTTATCAATCGTGGCGTTAAAGTGGGGTTCTACAGCAAAATGATTTCTACACCTTTCGTGCCTTTTGCTATCTCTTAGTTAAATTGCTTAGCAGGCGTCATGGTGACTGCTTCACATAATCCCAAAGAGGACAATGGCTACAAAGTATACTGGGCTAATGGTGCTCAAATTATATCACCACACTACAAGGATATACAAAAAGAGAAGTTGCAGAACCTCACACCACTGGAGAGCTCTTGGCAGACCGACAAGCTAGAAAACAGCGATTTGTTGGCAGACCCATATTCAGAAATGTTCAGTGCCTACTTCCAAGCTCTGCTTCTCTATCATATCTAATCATATTAAAACTTTAATGCGCATTTCATAGGTTTTCAATGGCAACAAACTAGGTGCTTTAATTGGTTAGTGGTGTGTGCAAAACTATAAAGTTCTGCATCCTGAAGTCGATATATCCGAATGTTACTTGCTTTCTAGCACAGTTAGCTCAAAAATTTTACGAGCAATGGGGCAACAAGATGGCTATAACTTTATCGAAACCCTAACTGGTTTCAAATGGATGGGTAATCGTGCCGTTGAACTGATAAAGTCAGGGAAAAAAGTACTATTTGCTTTTGAAGAAGCGTTCTCCGACGCTGTTCTTGATAAAGATGGTGTAAGTGCAGCCTGTCATTTCGCAACAATGGCCTGTCATCTACAAGCAACTGAAGGCATTAACTTAACAGAACAGTTGCGTAGAATTTACGACAAGTATGGCTTTCATTGCACAAACTTTTCATATCTTTGGAGCGCCAGTTATAAAGCGTATTTTTGAGCGCTTACGCAATTTTGAGAATGGCCAGCCAAATAAATATCCTACCTCAATACTGATTTTGAAATTAAATATGTGTGGGATTTAACCACTGGTGTGGATACATCACAGCCTAATAGCAAGCACTCCCGATCAGCTCCAGTACGCAAATAATAACGTTCAGTTTTGAAAACGATTTAGTTGTAACACTGCTTACCAGCGATACAAAACCAAAGATCGAATACTATGCCGAACTGCGTGCAAAGCCAGAAGAGACGGATTTTTTAAAGCATTTTTTTTAAGTATCTGACCTTGATATGAGCTTCAGTCATTCATCGCACGTATTACTAACAACCCGATTCTTAATAATTTTTCCCGGGGAATCAGTAAAAGTTGTTTTTATTTTTAAGATAGCACATCAACACATCAGCTTTTTTTGCATACACTCATGAATATTGACGGTTGATTAACAAATTTGCATTAAAAATTTCTGGGCTGATAGTGGCCAGAGCATTTTTTGTACAGTAGAATCCAACTAATTTATTTTTTGCTCGACACTGTATTGATATGACAACATTATTTTTAATTTTTTTGAAAAACGTATAATGATAGTTGGAGATAAGGCAGTAACAGTTTTTTTAAGCTTTGCCCGAATATTTGTGCGAAATTACAATATGAATGATAATTTGAGAATGTAATCGACTGTTGAAATAACTATATTTCCTGCAACCATACCAATAAAATCCATTGCCTTTGTTACTCAAAATGCAAATAGTTACAAGTACTAGTAAGCCCGTGTGGCGTTAAAATGTCAAAATCAAACATACCTATCTAGATTTTATTTTAAGCTATTGAATAGATTTTCAACTGATCAAAATTGAAATTGTAGTATATCATTATTATATCACTTTTGTATTATTAATTACTTTGTGTTCAATTACTTTGTTTTATGTATATTCAAAAAAACTTTGAAAAGCTTTGAATCTATAAATTTTTTTATTTGAAAAATTAAGTATGAAAAATAAAAAATAATATTCGAGCTATAGAACTGAAATTGAAAAGACTTATGTTTTTCTTATTTCAAAAACCAATAAATTCGGTAATTTTAATATAAGATTTATACCATCATATAAATCTTACAAAATGAAATTAATTATGGCCTTTTTACAATATACGCAATATTGCACGCTCAACGACAATATAATTTTAGCATATCGTCGCCCTAGTTCTAGAGCGTTTGAAACCATACAGTATCGTCTGAGCTTCATACAAATAAAAAACAGTTTTCTTTGCCTCCTAAAAAATAGACCATTTTGACTTACGTCTTATTAGAATTAGGCTGACGATATTTAATTTCATATCCAAATTTTATTTTAAATACACAGGAGAAAGAATATTTCTTGATTTCCAGTTGAAAATTGCTTGAATAAAAATGTTTCATTAGGATTCAAAGATATATTCCAGTATTGCTTTGATATTGAATATATCAATTCATAGTTTAAGCTGTGAAATTCTAAAAGATGATTTGTCTGTATTACAGTTTTATAGCTATTAGCCGATATGTGGAGCTAAATACCTAACATATTTTTAGGCATATGCTGAAATTAAAAAGAGAAAAAGCAACATAACAACAACAATTATATGCAAACTTTAACGTGCTGTAACTTAAAAAATATAAATTTTTAAGAAATAAAAACTCCAGTTTGTACATCTACAGGTTTAAACCTACAGGTCCAAGCCATACTAAATTTATTAAGAATGGACTTGTACTTAAAAAGCCTTACGCCGTACAAAATTTGCGTTTGCGTCATATATATAAGATTGTATTTATATCTTATTTTATAACGTTACAAACATGCAATTTTACGCGAAACTACATAAACAAATTTTTTATTAGTTAGATTAGCAAGCTCCAATAATTGAAATCCAACGATTAGAAGGATGTAAAAATCATGAGAATAAAAGAGTAATAAAAAAAAAATATTGAAAATCTACCCAGAAAAAAAATTTGCATAGAAAACAAAAGAAGAAAAGAAAGATATTCACTTGTTTTTCTTCTCTAAAAATTTCTTTAAAATATCGAACTTTCTCTCTTTCCAATTGCATTCTTTCACTATGCCTCTGAGGTTTTTGTTCTTCCGATTTCTCAGCCAATTTTTTTCTTTTTTTTGAGTAGGTTTCTAAAATTTTTAATTTTTCTTTAATACTGTTCCTTCCTCGTGCTTTTTACAATATTCTTATCGTTAGGTTTCGACTATTAGGTATCAGGTTATCGTTAGGTATCCGGTTCGTAAATTTCGACGAACTCAATATTTTCAACATCATTATAAATATTTAAATTTCCTTCTTGAGAATTGGTTTGAAGTGGCGCTCTAGCTGGAATTGAGCGGCAATGCTGCTGAGAAATTATCGGGCTGTCTCCAAAAATTTCATCCAGCTCCGCTCTAAAAGACACGTAGCCACATCCAGCTCCAGTCCTGTTGTCTTTGGAAGACTTGTAGGCTTGCAGCATATTCTTCATTTTAGTGCGAAGCATTTCTTCATTTGTTGGTTGAGTCTGAAAAAAAAATTGAAAAAAGTTTTAATTTTCGATGTAAATATCTTCGCTCTCTTTAAATATATTTTATTCAAATTTTTCATTCAAAAGTACAATGAAAGCACTTTATAAAAATAGTTTCAACTGCACCGTTAGGTCAGTGCATTTATTTTTTATATTTTTATTTTAAAAGGTCTAAATACCTTTTTTTTACTCAAGAAACGACTTAAAAGTGGATTGCTTTTTTGATTTCCTTTCATATGATATATGAATTTTTTCAAAAATACATTTGCAAAAATTCTTTCAGCTTCGCGCAAAAAATGTTTAACTGTTTTTTTCATCAAAACATCTTTTAGAAACTTTAAAACGTTAAAAATACGTACCAACACATTTTAGCTCAACAAATTGTGAGCCAGCACGTGAGCCATTGCCACCTTTCTCTTTTTTTTTTTGTGATTTAATTCATTAGCACGTGATGCATAGGAATGCAAAGACGCCCTTGCCTCACCTTCTTGCCAAATTCGCTTTCTAAAAGATAATTTAATTTTATAAGTTTCCTAATTTAAAATAATTTGTAAAAATTCAAAAATTTTTACTTACTTTCCACTTCCATCCATATTGTTAGTGTGCTGTCATTGGTTTACGTATTTTCTCTTTTTTGTGTGTGATTTTTCCGATTTACAAAAATTTTATTCAAACGTTTAGGAAATGCAAGTCTTAAGTGATACAAATACAATTCAATGAATTAACGATTAAATCACAATACAATTCACAAAAAGAAATTAAATATGTGACGAGATTTATTTAAATGCTGTAGTCTTAGTAAAATTATTTGCCAGTTTCCATCTTATTCTGTTCATCAGCACCATTATGAGCCTGATCAACAGACTTGCCGCCATCCTGTTGTTGTGACTGCTCAGGCGCTTTAACGCTCAGATGAGCCGGACCAGTCTGTTGAATCTGAACGTTTGATTGCTTTGCTTGGTGGCGGTGGTGCCTTTACAGTGAGTATTCCATCTGATGAAATTGTGGAGATTACATGCTAGGGATCATAATCCTTTGGCAGCGTATACTTGCGCACAAAGTGACGCTGAATCAAACCATGGTCGTCTTCGCGTTCCTCGTGCTTACCTTCAACTACAATTGTTTTGTCCAAGGTCTTTACGGTCAATTCATTCGGCTTGAATTTGGAAACATCCATGCACACTTGAAAACCTTCATTGTCAACAGTGGGCAACAGCTGCATAGAAGAGGCTTCGTCTTTGCCTCCACCATGACGAATGGCAGCACGACGAGCCAAAGCATGATGGTGGCGGTCATACGGCAAATGGCGACGACGTGGATGCAGTAGCATGGATGGTCGCGATGAACGGAAAATCTCCATAGGATGGATGCCAAAGCCGAAGTCATCGTCCAAAAGATGATCCGAATCGCCTGATAGTGGGCTGTACTCGGATTCGTGTTCACGTGGCAAATTCACCAAAAGTGGAACAATAGCCATTTTGTTCAAGTTTTCACAACTGTTTCTTTACACGCTTTGTTTGAAGGAGATATAATGGCTTTTTTGTTGAAGTTCTTTTAAACTTTTTTTTCAGATTTTTCAAACGTAAATTTCTACGATTTTTTTTTTTAAGTTTATCTTAAGTATATCAGGTATAAACAAACCCAAACAAAGAAGGAAATCCACTCATGTGGGTATAATAGCAATGCCACTAACAATACCAGAGACTACGTGTGCGAACAGTTTTATTGAAACGAATGGTGAAATTTAAAATTATTGCACTATAAAAACATAGTCCAACACGCAAAAAATAAGCAGATTTCCTTAACGAAATTTGACAGAGAAATGTTTGTACCATATAATCAGTTAAAGTTTTTAATTGAGATGATGAATTCCCTGGTCACTCATCCTTCCCAGAATCAAAAAATTGTGCATCAGACGAGTATAGTGAAGATCCGATTGCTGGAAAAGATAGATTTGTTCTAGGATCTCCGTTATCAACATCTGAAGTCTTCACCTCAATTCTAGCATACGTTTTACGACACAAACTAAGCAGTTCTGCATTAAGCAGTTATTTGGAATTGATTGATTCCATCCATATGCCCTGAAACGCCCATCTCCTCTTATGTCTTTAAAAAATATTTCATAAAAATAAATTCCGCTATGAAGTGTACGGCGCATTGTAACAACTGTTACAGACCTGCAAAAAAAACTGTCAAGTTCACATGTTACATGTGAAAAGGTTTTCAAAATTTCAAGTGAAAGCCAGTAAAAAGTTAGAGCTCAGAAGAGTTAGACAGAATAAAAGCGTCATCCAATATAAGACGAGATGATTCTGTTGTTTAGAAAGCCAAACATTTTTAAGCTGCTATACCTGCCAGTGTAGGGCGAAAGCATTCTGTTCTGTAGAAAACAAAACTTTTAAGCCTGCCTAAATATTTCAGTTCAATGCCAAAATAATGATTTTATTCAACAGAGTTCATATGCCTGCCGTTATAGTGCGTAGGAAGGCTGCTGCTGAAAAAACAAAAATGTTTGAGCTGCTTGAACATTTCAGTTGCCGTCCAATACAATGCCGAATTTCGACACACTGCCTTCTACTGACTTTTCCATGCCTTCATGCTGCTACTTTCTGGCAGCCTTTTTTGATAAAAAGTAAACTGGCCACCACCACATTTCAACATACTGCCAGAACTCTGCTCATTTGCCACAATTATGCTGATATAATGCCGTTTTCCTGTCGAATATTTTGTCTGGGGTTGTTAATAAACTTAAAGTTTTTTCTTAATGACCTTGTTATTTATTATGTTGATTTTATAAGATTTAAATACATCATACTTGATTTGAAACACAAATTCTAGTTGTCTGATAGTTTCAAATCGTTTATTGAACTTAAGGTCAAAGTTACAACAATTAATTGTTCTAACGAATCTTTCCAAAGAAACAACAACAACGTTGTTTCAATAATAACATAAGCATAAAGGCTAAAGTAAAGCAAAAATACAACAACCAATGTGTAAATATGAAATGAGAAAAAACTGAGAAATTGACACTTAAAATCTCATCGCCTCTGTGGTGCAGTGCGCTAGTGCGCGCTTGCACGGGTATCACAAAGATTTCTGATGAAGCCTTTAGCAGGGCCGAAATTCCAATAAAATCAGCTAGTGATTTTTTTCCTTTTCATATCGAAAAGACGTTGTTGTTGTTGTTGGTTCTTTGGAAAGATTCGTTAGAACAATTAATTGTTCTAACTTTGACCTTAAGCTCAATAAACGATTTTAAAATATCAAACAACTAGAATTTGTATTTAAAATCAAGTATGATTTAAGCTATCAAACATTTAGAATTTGTATTTAAATCATATAAAATTAACATTATTGTTAATAAACAATGTAAGATGTGTATAAATAAACACATAAATAAATTACTTTTGCTTGAAACTTTCAAATTGTAAAAAAAACTATTGCCTTAACCAGGTAGTTGTTAATACTAAAGTTTTGATATTTTTTAAAATTGGATGTGTTCAACTGTTCAATTTTAAAAAATCCTTGTTATATTCTATATTTTACATTTTTGTTTTTAAAATTTTCTGAAAATTTTTAAACTTTAGTTTAGACCATAAATTTTAATATTAGTCTAGAATGTATAAAAATATGAGGGAATGCATAGACTATATCGCAATAAGTTAAAGTTTGGAACCATAAAGAATGTATACAATGTGGATCAAAATAAACACATGGGTTTGGCATAAATTATAGCTTTATTAGGCGCTTAGTTTTATTTCAGTAATATTCTAAATTGTAACTTACGCAAACTTTTAGAATTTGGACGCGCTTAGTTTTTGAAGCTTTATATGAATATTCTAAGCTTGCTTAAGGTTTAATTATAACGTGCTATTAAAAAACTGAGTTTGCCATCTTATATAAAGTAATTTTTCAGTTATCTTTTTCACTTTTTATCTTGTCAATTTTTGTTGTACAGTGTTATTCAATAAAACCTAGCCTTTACTAATTCCATCCCATTTCAATTATTTTTTTTTTTAATTATGTATGCATTTTAGAATTACATACAAAATTTATTTTAATATTTTTTTTCTCTCTTTTCAAATGTGTGCGTTTTGTTATACGTTAATTTGTTTCAAATTTTGGGCATTTTCAAGCTACGAAACATGTATAATTAATTTATTTTCAAATTGCTGGCAATCGTTTCACTTGCTGCTGCATTTAAAATTTGTTTTCAAATTAATTTCAGCTAATGTGTTGATTATAGCATTTGTTGCTGTTTTTGATTTAACTCTATGGCAATTACAGCAATAAGCGTAGCTTGATATTGAGGGGAAAATGTCGATTACAATAAATGTAGTATATTAAATGATATTTAACAGATATTTGCACAAATTTTTATCATAGTCTAACAAATTGTTCTAAGCAGAAATTGAATTAAATTTTGCTCATACTCCCTGGCGTGCAAAAGTTATTAAATAGTTCAATTGTTGTAAAAGCGTTTAGCTAATCTGGAATATTTTCATTAGTATTCAACAATTTGTATTTTTATATGTCAATTTTCAATACAGCAAATCCACATTTCATTACCAAAATGGTCATTTCATTGCCAGGATAGCCTCACTGATCTCTATAGAATATATTTTATAATCGCATCAAAAAACTCATCTTGTTTTTGAATAATAATTAAGTATCTAAAAGAGGGTTCTTCTCTCAAATATTTAATGTGACATCACATAGCCTTTAATCAGCGGACGTGGAAAACGCTTCTAACGATACCTCATTTGTCAAATTATGATTAGTAGTTTATTAGTTAGGGTAGTTTAGAAGTCAGGGGTTAAGTTGACTTGTTGTCCTCTACTGGACGCTATATTAAACTTTATGTGATTACACATAACTTTTCTTCATCGGACAATCAAAACGCTTCTTACGATACCTCATTTGCTTATGTCACTAGAAAATTTTTTTCTCATGACTTTATGCCCGCTAGAGGGAGCTATATTAAATTAAATGTGACGTCACATAGCCATTAACCACAAAACTATCAAAACGCTTCCAACGCTACCTCATTTGTCAAATTATGCTAAGTAGCTTAGAAGTGAGAGTAGAACAGATGAACATACATACATACATACATACAAACAAACATACATACATACCGGTCAATCACATATACCTCTCCTTTTGCTTTGCCGTAGTCGGGTAAAAAAGGGCTTGCCTAGTGCTCTTGATCTAAACCTGGCCAGCACAGGAAGTGAGTTAGTGCTTATTTTTCATTTGGGTCGTCGGGTTGTCCGATTTTTTCGGCGTGTACTCCGATGCACCAGTGATCCATAGTTATATCCATTCTGACTGCTTCGCATCGGGATATTGAGAGCATCCCCTTTGTTCAGCCAAGTCAAGCCTCTCCACCTACGACCTGCTAAGGCCAGGATGTAAGAGTGAATTCCTGCCTTAACGGTGTTCAGTGTAATTGCGACTGATTCCTCTCTTAAAATGTCAGGGGAGGATCCCCGTCTAGCCATGGCAGTTTATCCGCCTTTTCATTGCCACAAATCTTTATTTTATAATAATTTACTAAACACTAGTTTATATACTTCATATTTCTTGGGGTTATTTTAAATATTGCATCGTTTACGTGTTGGAACATTGAATTAGATGCCGAATATATCGCTCATTTACTTGAAGACCGTCATAACTCAAAAAAGGTGATTTTGCAGAAAATGCTTTTAAAGTTTTTAATTGCCTTGCGCCTTGTATGAAAAGCGAGAGGCATATTATCTTTTAACGCGGAGAGTATTCAAAATAGTTACTTGATATAAAGAACAATTCTGCACCATTAACCCAAAAATCGTGTATTCTGAGTTATAACGGTCTTCAAGTAAATGCGCGATATGTTAAAACAGTACACCAAAATGGAAATTCTTTTTGGCATTCGAAAATTTTTACGGTGTAAGTATCACATAATTTAAGGACGCTGATCTCGAAGCGAAAGTCCACTTCCCTCCATCATATCTAGTTCTCCCAAAATCTATGTTCGAAGTAAAATAATGGAGGTTTCAAGAACTTAATAAAGTGGTTTGAATATGATGAAATTCTGGTAAAAAATATTATTCACATTCATTAACAGATCATTAACAGTAATAAGATAAACAACTATGTCTTGAAAACTATTCTTTATCAATGAAAGAGGCATTAATAATTTTAATACAAAAATAAAAGCTGACCTGAGGCACACACAATCTGCAAAAAATTTATAGGAAATAAAAGCTGAACTAAACATTTAGATCTCAAACTTAAACTAAAACGTGCAGCCGTTGCGTTATTTCATTAGCACACTTAGAGTGTTGCCACGTTCAACCTCAACACGGTATACCATTTTCTTAGCCACCAACATCTGCAGCATAACCGTACTAAAGAAAAATGTTCTAATAAGTTTATTGTCGTACTTCACCCTTGTTTTCCGACCGCATTCCACGTTTACTGTCATTCGTTCGTTCGATAATGCGTTGTGGTCTTGCCAACGGAGCGTAAACTGCACAATTTCTAAAACCAGCAAAAAGCAAGTAAGGTATTTTTACTTAATTTTACTCAATAACTGAGCTTGGAATCATACTGCTCTAAGTCTGGGACAAGTGATAGCAACCACGTTGTTTAGAAGTTTGGAAATTGACATATTTTTAAACTTAAGGTGTTGGCATACCAACAAACATGCACTTCTTATCACAGCTAGTTGTGGAGTAAGCTGAGATGAGATTGATATTTAGAAAATTGTGGTTCCTGTTGGTGAAGTTGATAGTCTTAGAGAAAATTGACTTTGCATAAAATTTTAACAACATGATGAGTTAAATGTTCAGATTGAAATAAAAATAGATTTAAGCTAGAAAATAAATTTGAAGAAGAGGTTATAAGGAGGTCAATTATAAAATCATTTCTTAACAACCTCTTTAATTATAATTTGTACATATAAATTATGTGGCGTCTAATAGGATGAAAAATAGATCAACATAGTGTCAATGACTAAAATTATGAAATATTGTGTAAATTAAGAGTTTTACTTTTATAATGGTTTGTTTGCAAAAATGTCTTTCCATTGTACAAATGTGGTTCCATTGTACACATTTTTCGCACAAGTAATTTATCAATGTAAATGAAACTATGTTGATCTGGAATGAGAATCCAATGCTTAAAATTTAAAAAAAAACGAAAAAAAGCACAGAGTGCTAGTTTTGTCGATCGAGAGAAAGCTCTGAAACCTAGTTGCTTACTGAGCCTGTAGTAGCACCTATTAGCAATTTTTATTTTTCGCTTTATCTCAAGGCTGACATCAATGTTACCGGAACTCTTTCTTAATTTAAGTTTTATCTGTCTTATGAATTTACATTTGTTTTACATAAAAAAGTTTTGATAACACTTTTAATTGTATAATAATAAATTTAAATTACCTTAGATTTAAGTTTAAATGTTTTATAATAAGTTGAATTCAAATTATGTCTTTGAGCTCTGTTCTATAAAAGAACCTAGTTCTTAATGTACTAATATAAAAATAAATAAATAAATGAAAAATAATAATAATAATGAAATGGAGGAATCTAAACGCCGCGCTCCCCTGCTTGAAGGCAGCATATACTTTGTTTTACCCTCGTTTATCTTCAAATCCACTTTTGGTGATTCCTATTCGATAGCGGTAAAGCAGCGGTGACAACTCTCTTGGTTTCTGCCGATAAAATCAGTATCATCAGCATATGCAAGGACCTGGACACCTTTGTAGAAAATGGTGCCATTGCGATGCACACCGGCCTTTCGTACGATCCCCTCCATGATGATGTTGAAGAGATCGCAAGATAACGGATCGCCTTCTCTGAAAGCTCTTTTGGTATTGAAGGTTTCAGAGAGATGATTTTCTACCTTGACGGAGCTGCATGTGTTGCTCAACCAACTTTGCAGGTACACCGAACTCAGACATCATTGCGTATAAGCAATCCCTTCTCGGACTATCGAACGCAGCTTTATAATCGACAAAAAGATGATGGGTGTCAATTTGTTTTTCGTGGGTTTTTTGCAGGATTTTTCCAACGCTCTTATGCTGTCAGATATTTCGTTTTGGTTATATCGAAGGATATAAGAAAGTTTAGCTTTTAAAGCTCAAGATCATATTGCTTCCCAACCGAAGTTCTTTTTTCGATATGTTTTTTTCCTGAACAAACTGTGAACTGAAAGTTCACACGACTTCATGCTGTGTTAAAATCTTGTCCTGCACTGTACAAGAAGTTTACAAAGTTATATGTTCCGCCATTTTTTTTGTTTTTCTTAAAGACGTTGATGCGTGTTTTTGTTGATAAATTTTTATTACAATTCCAATAATAGGCATTAATACACTAAATCCTTTAAGCTAATTTACCTTTTGAACAAAGCAAGACAATTTCTTTACTTAATTTGCAATCACTCGGGTTGAAATAGAAAATTCCTTCGCAAATCCATTAATTACTTTTTAACCCGCTTTTAAGTCTATTTGGCCATGCTCTTTGGCCTTGTATTTTTCAATAGTCAAAAATTCGTTACAGAAAGTTTTTATCGTGTAATATGAGAATTTTTGTGTTTTGCTAACTGTATCAGAAATTGTATAGTTTGCTTATACTCGTGCAATATTAGAATTTTACGTTTAAACTCTAAACTCAAACTTGGAAGAATGTGAACATGGAATAAACATTAGAAAATATATTAAAGATCACTGATCTTAAGCCTTTTAAAATTAAAAATGTTGTTTAAATCATGGTCAAATTTTGGTTATTTCAGCCAGCTAAAAGTATTAAGTTTTGAAATTAAAAGACTAAATTTAGAATGTATTAAATTATCCATTCAAAATTGCCTTACTTATACTTTTAAGCTCTAAAATACCAACACCTAAATGTTTAGACGTCTTCAAAACTGGATACCTTTGTCAACATAGGCATTATTCCAGCAAGTCAAATAGACAGCATGCACAAAACCAGTAAGCGGCATTCAAACACAAGCAAGTAAACACATACGGCAAAACCTTTCTATGATGCCATAAGCAACGCATGGAAGCAGAAAAAGCTCTTTGTCCGAGAGCGTTAGAATGCCGCTCACTGCACTAAAAATAACCAATACAGTTCATTTCCGGTATTACGTTCTAGGTGTTGGCGCTTATGTCCCGAATAGGGAAGTCAGTCCCGGGATCCCGGAATTCGGATATTCTCAGAAATTCAGCTTTTTTTATCCAATCAGATAGAAAGCTACTTACTCCTTCTCATTAAAAAAGTCTTAGAGTATTGATTATGGAGATAATAATTGACTTAAACCCTTAGTTGCCCTACTCCTAGCACAAATTCCTAACTTAACCTTGAGTTGCACACTTCTACATCATGCATTCAATGCATTTTATTCGAAATCTTTAACTTTTTAAAAATTATTTTATGATATTTAAAGTATAACTGAATTATCCCCATCAGTGATGTTTACATCTGGTTTTGTGAAAATAATGAAAATATTTCATCTCCTGTCAAATATATCGCACAACTTTGAATTTTATCCAGAAGCTCTAAAAAAATCCTGAAGTCCCTGCTCATATGTGCTAATTGTAATCCATTTTCCATATGAACAGATATCATATGCAAATAAAAAGGATTCAATATTGAATTCCCCACTTTTAGACTATTTTAATTTTGTTTATTTAAATACGTTTGTGTTAAAGATTTCGTGGTTAAGATTAGACTGCGGTAAGGCACACATTCAGAAATTTTTTTTTATATAAGTTTAAAAAAACTTTGAGTGCATTACTCTCATAAAAAGATTAGTTTTCATTGATGGAATTGAGAATCTGGATGACTACGAGATTTAAAAGAAAGCAGAATAAAAATAATTTAAAAGTGTTTCAATTTAATTTCACAATATCCCTTTTATTTACAGATTAAGTTACTTATTTCTTACTTTATTTACAGCGTGAATGAATCGAAATAACTGTCGCACTTGTTTTATGCCATAAATCAAAAGCACTGAGTAAACTTTATTGAACAAAAATTTTTATTTTTTATTTTAAGCATTCTTTATAACTCTTCATCATTAAATTCGAATCTTTCACCATTATTTTTAAATTTAAAACAATTTGTGAAAGACGATCATCTGATATTTTCATTGATCATCGCTTAAGTTTATCTACCGTCATGTGCTTATGTTTGTTAATTTGCTCATCACTATACCCCAAATAGAAAAGTCCAGGGGGCTTTGGTCAGGGGATGACGGAGGGTATTCCTTCAACAGAAATAAAACATGGCAAATTTGCTCTGCACCACCTTTGAACGATTTTTGCCTTTTGTGCTGGAAAAGAATCTTGCTGAAAACAAAAGTGACCCTCTTTGTAAATTGGATTGGCATGCCGCATAAGATAGTTCTTTAGAACATGTTCTCAGTAATATTCCGAATTATTTTAATGCCTTTTTCGATAGGAAGATTGGGCAATTTGCCTTTTTCGGAGAAAGCGCCCCAAACCATGATTGACGAAACATTATTAAATCTTTCAATGCAAGCTGAGTACACTCTATCATTTTGCGAGTTGTGGCTTGCTTGCAAAAACAAGAGATATTCGTCGGAAAATATGATACTGCAACCTGCTTGCCAGCGAAAGATCTCTGCACTTATTTCCTTTGTAATTGGTATTAATATAGGTGCGACAGTTACTTTGGACGCATTCAGCGCAGACAACAGTTGGCAACTGTTGTGTAAAAATTCGCTGAATGGTAAACTTTTGGTAGCGCTCACTTAGACTGATCGAACAAATTTTATGCTACATGACCACAACTGTTTAATTAACTGTCAGATGCTGCTACTGATTCTGTTAAATTAAGAAACACAGAAAGAACACTGCAAATTTAAGTGAGAAACCTTTGCAATTGAATAAAATTTACGTAAAAATTATGTATAATTAAATTCAATCTAACTTCTGACGTGTAGAGGAGCAACACATTCAGAGCAAATCATCGCGAACTAAGGTAGCGCTATCATTACAGTTCACAACAGTTGTCTGCGCTGAATGCGGCCTTTGATTCGCGCTGTAAAGCGATATTCTGTCACTTATCAAATGAGCAACAAAATGTTTTTCCTGAGTTTAACATGACCCAGATTTGCATGACATTGTTCTATACTCTAACACAAGAAAAATTATTGTTTCGTGGTAAGAAAATTTACTGTAAGATTAACAGATTACGACAAGCTACAATCCAACAAATAAACTATCTATTCCAGAAGGAATAAAGCAAAATATTATCCCAGATCAGCCGGTTTTATGTGAAAAAATAATATACGAAATAAACCTTTTTATGCTTTAATAAGCTAAAGAATATGTTTGTTTATAGCTTTGTTTTAAGTAAATTGAGTAAATTTATTATCCATATTTACAACAAGGAATTTTTAAATTTTTTTGTTAATGGTATCGAAGATTATATCATTCTTAAAAATCGTAATCCTCATCGCAAAGTGCGCTTTTTTAATTTAGAATGACATTTGGGGTTTTTTTTTGTCAAATTTTATAAAAAAATATTTTTATTCGGCAGATTATAAAACATGTGTTATGAATGTGGTATTAAAAACATGTTTTATTGTATGGTTTTTTTTAATAAAATTCGTTTTTATTTTTTAACAAAAATAAGCTCAATAATACAAAAAATAAAGTCAAGTTTAAACAATAATAACTTCAAGCACAAAGTATATATCAAGGTTTGGTTTTTTGAACTTTTCTATGTCTTAATTGCCATTGAATTCAATAAAAAATACAATAAAAAATGTTAATAAATAAAAATAGAAAAATCGTTGAAATATGACTGCAAATTTTTCAAGGAATGAAAATTTAATTAAAATTTAGTAGAAAATATCTAGCTAATTAAGCATTATTAAAGTCAAAGACTTTAACTTTCATAAAATATCGTACTTTTACCTTCGGTTTCTGTAGAAACCTGCTGCATCTAGCTGCTATTAAGAAAAGCCACTTTGACCATTTGAAAAAAGCCTTAAAAATCAAATTTTGCCCTAAAATGCACTGATTTAAAAGACAATTTGTAGGTACTCTTAAATTTAAAGAAAAATAAAATAGGATTTATAATTTAAAACAAGTTGTGATTTTTATTTTGTATTTGCAACCATTTTTAAAAAAATTTTTTAAATTTCGTTAATTTGATATAATTGTTTTATAGGAGATATATCTAAAAGTTATCCGATTTTTAATATTTTTAGCATGACGTTTAAATGAAGTTAAATTAACTAAATTTACTATGTAAAAACACAAATAAGCAATTTTTTGCGGGTTTTTTTTTTTTGTATGGTTTGTATGGGAGGTAGACGATGCGGTTGACCTAGAGTTCTAATATTTCGTGCAAATGTCATCCTAAAATCAAAAAACGCACTGTGCGCCGTTAAATTTATTAGAAAATTATAAAAGAATTGGACAAGTTTTTTTTTAATTTTCTGTGGCAAGCAATCCTGGGCTCCCAGTTTTCGATTTTCCATTCCCTATAATCCAAGGATTGTCAAAATCTTTCGGGGTAAGACTCCCTAGAGCCAAACTATGATGTGCATATAAGTACAAATTCATCAGCAACAACAACACAAGCAATCATGTTTTACAACAAAATAAATCTTATTACAACAACAACATTAATTGAGTTTAACAACAACAACAAGAGATCGTAAATGCTGCTCGCAGCAGCTTCTAATGTCATCATTGACCACCAGAAATTGCAATGTAATGACGCTGTCAGGCGAACATTATTTCGTAATGGATTTATTTATATGGAGCAGACAAAGCTTTAGAAGTTATTGAACAGGGGTAGCGTCATAGAATTGGTAAGTGTGAAATGACGATAAAAATGTTTCACAAAAATTACTCTACGCTACCAGGAAAAACAATTTAAAATACAATTATCAACATTTGCTGTGTTGACAATTCATTTTGTGCAGACAACTGGAAGTGGCAAGATGACATTTTGTTGAGCTGTTATAAGTCGAGCAATAATGGCATACTGTTGGAATAGAGGAGATGGGTGTGCTCAAGAAATAATTGCAATGTTATAAAAAGCAGTTAACGAATAAAAAAATAAAAACAACAACAAACTTGTTAAACTATTCAGCTGCTGCTAGTGAAATTTGCTGTCCACTCACTCATTCACTCAACAATTTACTCAATGACATAATAATATATTATGGTTTTTATTGTTGCTTATTGTTTTAAAAAACTTTTTCGCTTGTTTTGCTCAGCAAAACAAACTTTTTATATTTACTGACAGTTATATTTCAATATTTTATGTTACCAGTTAGTGCTTTTATTTCAAACTTTTTCATTTGATATTTTATTTCCTTTTTATCTATTGTAGTCATGAAAATATTGTTATTTATAAAAAATAAATAAAGGCATAGTAGCGATACTTTAGTCAGTAAAAACTTTTCTATAAGAGCAATGCATCATTGTTTAGAAAATGCAAGAAAAACAGGAAAGTTTTCGGCTAAAAAAATCTATATAAAGAAAAATCAAATGTCGTTCGTTGGTAATTGCATCAGTTGAGAACGGCTGAACCGATTTGGATAATTTTTTTTTTAAATGTTCGTAATAGTCCAACTTAGGTTTTTACGGAAAGAAAAATTGACCACGCCCACTTTGCGCACACTTTTTTTGAGTTATCTAAAATCGGAAAACGGCTGGACCGATTTGGATAATTTTTTTTTTAATGTTCATAGTAATCCAATTTAAGTTTTGTCGGAAAGAAAAATTGACCACGCCCACTTTTGCGCCCACTTTTTTCAATTTATCTAATATCGGAAAACGGCTGGACCGATTTGGATAATTTTTTTTTCAAATGTTCGTAGTAATCCAATTTAAGTGTTTACTGAAAGAAAAATTGACCACGCCCACTTTTGCGCCCACTGTTTTGATATCTATATAAATAAAAATCAAATGTCGTTCGTTGGTAATTGCATCAGTTGAGAACGGCTGAACCGATTTGGATAATTTTTTTTTTAAAATGTTCGTAATAGTCCAACTTAGGTTTTTACGGAAAGAAAAATTGACCACGCCCACTTTGCGCCCAATTTTTTTGATTTATCTAAAATCGGAAAAAGGCTGGACCGATTTGGATAATTTTTTTTTTTAATGTTCATAGTAATCCAATTTAAGCTTTGTCGGAAAGAAAAATTGACCACGCCCACTTTTGCGCCCACTTTTTTCAATTTATCTAAAATCGGAAAACGGCTGGACCGATTTGGATAATTTTTTTTTCAAATGTTCGTAGTAATCCAATTTAAGTGTTTACTGAAAGAAAAATTGACCACGCCCACTTTTGCGCCCACTGTTTTGATATTTGATATTTGATATTTGAATTTGTGTTATCGAATAGCTTTGGAGTTCAAGGTCGCACAGCGTCGGAACTCAGTATTCGACCAAAATTTACGCTTGCAGATTTACTGATAAAATTTTTTAGAGTTTGTCGGGGGGGCGTGACACCTCCAATTTAACCCAAATTTGCGATATCAAATAGATTTGGAGTTATAGGTAACTCAGCCTCAAAATTCAGTATTCGACATCAATGTACTCATGCAGTTTCATTGCTAAAATTTTATGGGCGTAGGGAAAAGGAGAGTGGCACCTCCCATACAATCAAAATTTGTGCTATCGAATAGTTTTGGAGTTATATGTCGCACAGTTTTGGAATTCAGTATTCGACCTCCATGTAGACATCCAGTTTAATTGATTACATTCTATTAGCGGTGATGAAGAGAGAGTGGCACTTCCTATACAACCCAAATTTGTTATATCGAATAGCTTTGTGGATATAGGTCGCACAGTCTCAGAATTCAGTATTTGACCTCAATTTAGACATGCTGTTTAACTGATAACATTTTATGGGCGTTTGAATAGGGAGAGTGGCAGCAACGCGCCGGGTTTCAGCTAGTAAAAAATATAATTTTTTTTAATATTTTTAAATGAAGTATAAAAGAGTATATTTATTGAATTTATGATTACTTAAATAAGTAAATAAAATAAAAATAAATAAAAAACCACTGGAACTAAAATTCTGGTACCTGAAACTTTTTATGCTCTGAGGTCAAAAAAGATCTAATAGAAAAAATTTCTCAGGAACAACTGACTGCTTTGGATGATACAAGCATCCTTATTATTAAATTGTATGTAAAGGTTTTGTTTTATTGTTCAAATGCTCCTAAAGCTCCAAATTTTGCTTTGAGTTTTCAAAAAGAGTTTGGTATAAGGCACAAACAATTGAGGAGGTAGATGCAATAAGGGCTCAATGTGAGATGTGTCCTTTTTACATAACGCGGCTCTATGGAAAGAGCAGTCCCTTTTTTTCAGAATATTGAGTGATATCTCTTAAACAGACTTCGTAACATAAAAAACTTAAAAAATCTTTGTGCCCCTTTTTGCATAGAACAGAAGAAGTAACATGCGAAAATAGTGAAATTGTTGTTATTGTAAATTTACAAATTGGAATGAGAATATATGAGTTACAATAAATATCAAAAACTTCCTAATATACTGCAACAACAAAAATTGATCAGACATCAAACACTTTAAACGAGAATATCTTAAAATACAGTTGAAAGCGTGAGTGGATGAAGGTTAATGTCGCAAAACTCTAGTTTCGAGAAAATTGAGTTCAAATTTTCAAATTTGAACTGAAATCTATATAAAATCAAACTCTATGAAATAGTTAACTTCTAAAATAGCCACGAACATGGTTATTTTAAGTTTTAGCCGTAGTCCTACGTTGGTGTGGGTATGTGTTTTTTAATTTTTAAATATTTCCAAAACCGTTTAGTTTTGGGATCCAAGCTTACATGACTTTTATTTTATGCTTACCCTGCAGTGTAGCCAACTAGTTAAAATTCTAGTAAATGTAATAGATCAAAAAATACCGTTACTAGCTCAGCTCAAATGCTTTTTACATTGCGCAAACTGGTTGTTTTCCTGTGTTGATGTCATAGGAAAAGACAATTGTCCTATTCTCGATATGAATAACGGTAGTATTTTCACTGGCATAATTTGAACTAGTTGTGATAGTAGTAACTTTTAAACCAGTAAAATACTAGTACACTGAAAACTAGTCTTTTTAATGATATGATTTCATCCAAATTTGTGCTAGTATATTTTTAACTAGTTAAATACTAGTTCAATATTGATCAGGTTCATATTAGTATTGTTTTAGCCAGTTCAATTTTAGTAGTTTTCATTTAGTTGTATGCTAGTATTCGTTTTGTTCTAGTCTTTTTGAAACTAGTTGTATGCAAGTTCTACGTAAACTGGCTTTATACTTGTATTATTGAAACTATATTTAGATTTCTATTTTTAGGCAGATTGTTATTTTTAAAAGCTGCACATTTACTTTTTACAAACTACATTGAAAATGACTTCAAATAGTAGTAGGTGCTCTGCCCCAATTTTCAAGGTTTATTTCGAAATGACTTTTTTATAAGAAAAGAAGATAGAATAGCCAAAATATTTATGTATGTTTTTATAAACATTTCATATTGTACAAAAAATCCTTTTTTATTTTATGTTTTGTTTTAATTTGTAAGTCCAAAGTGAACAAAAAAAAAAGAAAGTGTGTTGCTACCCCGGATGATAACGGCACTTGAAGTAATTTCAAATAAACAATTTAAATAGACTATTTATTGTTCTGTTTAAACTGAAGTGAAGTTCTAGACATAACATTGGTCTCAAACTTCATCTTCGACAAGACTGGTGGCTGGAGGGTTTCAAGGAAGCACTACTACTCAGACCATCGATGCATTGAGAATAATTTACATGATACGTCTTCTAAAATAATACCCCCGCCTGACATTCGCAAGACGAGCTGGGGAGTATACAAAAGGGATTTAGCAAAAAATTTGATATCGGGTCCAATTGACAAACCTAAATCAGCAGCTGATCTAGGTGATCTAGTCGATATATTAACCAAAGCAATGAATTGCTCTCTTGCTTCATCATGTCCTAGAGGACAACAAATGGGTAGCTAAAACCTAAGTGGTGGTCCTCCGTACTGGTGGAGGACTGAATGTAGAAGGCTTTTTAACGCAGCTAAGAGCTCGAGCGCTTAGCTTGATTGGGTAGCCTATAAGATATCCCTCAAAAGTGTCTAAACTGAAACCAGGAAAGCTAAAAGATCCTCTTGCAAACGATTCTGTGAAGAAAATGAAGAAATCTCAGAGGCTTCTAGGCACCATGCACACACGGCTATCTCAAAAGGTCGGATGGAACATGGACAATTTCTGGTGAGGAGTCTCTCAACCTCCTATTAGATACGCACTTCCCTGGTAGTAGCGCGCCTACTGGTGCACGACTGCCTAGTCCTAGCTGTTCTATACAGGACACCGAAAGAAAAGTCTCCCATAGGAAACTAAAATGGGCAATAAACAGCTTCAAGCCCTATAAAGTACCAGGGCCTGCTGGTTTTTACCCTGTTAAAATATAAGAAGCTGCGATATATATATTTTGCTTTGGCTTCGCATTATTTTCAATGGCTGCACTAGCTTGACATATATTCCCAATGCTTGGAACAAGGCCAGAGTGGTCTTCATACCCAAAGCAGGGAAGACATCACATACCACTCCCAAAGATTTCAGGCCTATAAGTCTAACGTCATTATTCTTGAGCATGTTAGAATGGCTACTAGATCTGTATCTACGCAGCAGTATCGACTCTGCTCTCTTGCCGGCATACAGTAAGGAAAGGTCCGTGGAAATGACTTTACAATCACTGGTCGGGACCATTGAAAGATCCTTCTTGCATAAGGAATTCGCCCTAATTGATTTCGTAGACATAGAGGGAGCATTTAATAATGTCGCGCCACAATCTATACGACTAGAGTTGCGTAGGTTGGGTGCGAATAAATTTATTACTGATATAATAGATAAGCAACTAAACTGTCGAGTAATTTTATCAGACCAAGGTGCGTACAGCGCTGTAAGAATGGTTACAAGAGACACGCCACAAGGTGGTGTGCTATCTTGGCGACAGGGAAACCTAAACAGTCTGAGTTGTGTCCACAAATGATAGGGGAACCTTATGAAATAGCTACAGTACCATAGGTTTTGTGAAGGTATCGCTTCCTAGTTTTCATGACAAAGACTACCCTCTTTGATCATGTGAGTGAAGTTGCGTGCCAAAATATGGGTTAAATTGAAGGTATGTATACCGATAATGGTCTATGGTTATTTTATAACCAAGTCATGTACAATTTTAGTGGCCGAATGTGTCACGGTCATGTATAGTCAATTGATGGTTAAAGGTTGGTCTGTGCTGTGGAATAAGGGAAACCTTTCTGGAGGATATTTTGAATTCCGAAGGGGCGTTGGCCGACGCTTCATATTTTTTCCAGGCTTTGGAGCACCATAGAATTCAGCCTTCATGGCAGGGGTCTACGTTAAAAACATAGAGGATTTCTGTCTCTAGAGAGGGAGGGCTGTGTAGTGGCAACATATGCCGATGAACTAGCAATCGCAGTCAGAGGCAAATTTCCCACTACCCTACGCGACGTTATGCAAAGAGCTCTTTGCAAAGTCGAGCGATGGTTCGAACCTCTTGGAGTAAATCCTGCCAAAACAGAACTGGTCCTTTTCTCAAGGAAACATAGAATTCCGACTCTCACACCAATCATGCCTTATCGGACAGTACACCACATCTAAGGTTAACTCAAGATGGGCTGAACTCTCAACATGCAGAACAACAAGGCTTATCTGGCCGACTCAAAGCCCAAAGCGATTGAGAGCCCTTCTATCGTTGGGAAGACCAGACGCGTTATTGGCCGTTGCCACAGGGCACTGCTTGATAGGCAGACATGCATCCAGACCGGGAATTATCACAAATGAATTCTGCAGAAGCTGCAGGGACGAGGAGGAGGAAGAATCCATCTCCTATCACAATGGAACAAATAGGTCTAAGTGGACTGTGGTACGTGTGTATGGTTTGAGCACGTACAGCGGCTGCCGTCTCAACCTAACCTAAAACTAACCATCGTAGAGAGAAGTGCTATCTTATTAGTTGAGAAATATTTTTACTTGTGAAGGGAAGTACTACTGTTAATGAGAGAAGGGGAAATTATGTTTTGCTAAAATTTCGGTATAAATGTAGTTAAATGAAAATGCTGGAATTTCAAAATATTGTTTGATACAAGATAGCATTTTTCGCGTAGAATATAATGGCCTTAGGCTTCGGCCCAAAGTAGCCAAATATCGCCCGAATGTTTTTATTTTGTACAGAAAATCTGCGCAACGTGAATATATTTCATTATTAGCATTCCTCTAACTTTTTTAATGTTAAACGTACCAAAATGCTCGCCATCTCATCGTGCTTTAGTCGGGTTACGTCGCAGTCGAGACGGGTCTTGCTCTATCTCGTATAGTTTAGAAGTTATAGGCGCTTGAAAATTCGATTGAATTTTGTGCTAAAAAATCTTAAAGTATATTACAAGCGTCGTACAAAGCTTAAAGCATAATTTTAGTTAGTTAGTTATGATTATTATATCGATATCTAGCCTTGTTTTCGACTTATCGACGAAAATAATTTTCATCCCAAATTAAGCTTATTAGCTGTTAGCTTGTTAATTAGTAAGAAGCATTTAAGGTTTTTTTCATGTTTATGTCGTTTTTCGACATAACTCCCAAGCAATACATCATACAAGGACGATTTATACAGAAACATATTTATAATTACTTTAGACACAAACCTACATTCTTGGCATTTTCGTAGCAAAAATAATCGTAGCAGCAATTTTATTTGCATGTCCCTTTGGTGAATTATTTTAAATGGGATACTACATATCCCATTTCTAAGATTTTCAAATTGAAATAATGTAATTTTTATAAAAAAAGCTATAACTTTTTAAGTAAGTTCAATCTGATATTTTTGTATATCATTAAAAAGTTCGTAAATAATTTCTTATAGTGCAAATAATATTGATATTCGTATAATTTAATAATTATTGCCAATTTAAAAGATGTATTTTTTTACAAAAAACCCCTGTCCGCGATAAAGGGGGGAGAGCGGGATTTTTTCAACACCATTATAGTCTACGTAATGCTTCCTAGTACCAAAATGTACCGTTATATGCTTCCTAGTACCTAAAAAGATTTTAAAGCCAGTTGAAATGAACGGGTTGAAATATAGGCTAAAAAATTGTTTAGTTCATTCTGCAAAAAAATTTTTATCGTGGTAGTAATTTTTGTTATTTTGAAAATACTATTTAGACAGTACGTTTTCTCCGAAGCAACCCTGACCCAGTCAAAGCAATGAGTTCTAAATACGTTCCACAATCAAGCGTGACATCAAAGTATTGTGTGAACCATAATAGCTCGAAACGATTGTGTCTTCTTGACTGTTGTGTCTACTCGTAAGAAGACACAGCAGTTTATTGCTGTGAACCGTAATAGGCCTATTGGTTTGTAAAAAATATCCTGATTTTAAGGACAAACAGGAGCAGGAAGATGGTATCAGATCGAAATTAAATTTTGTAGTTTACATGTTTGTTACAATACCTGCCGAATGTGCCCTGAGCCAAATCGATGCTATGCACATCTGAAATTCGCTCCGACCTAATGTATATTTTAAATAGCTTTTTCTTAAAATGAAGTAAACAGATTTTATTTGATGTGCAATTTGCTTTGTTCTTGTTTTTTTAAACATTACCGAAATTTAATTGTTTTTTTTTAAAATAATCCACTTTTAAATTTAATTTATTAATATATGAGGTTTTTATATATTTTTGGCTATAAGTGTACAAAATTTCATGATGGGACGACGAAGGGTTCATGAGAAAATGATTTTTTTTAACAAAAAAATGTATAAAAAGTTGTAGATTTCATTTTTTTTAAACACGAAAATGGTTTTAGATCTTAAACCAAACAAGCTATGTAGATGCTTTATAGCTAATTTTTACCTACTTTGACTAATTTTCAGGAAGCAAAAAATCATTGGTTTGACTTCTAGATATGGTTTTTTAATTAAACGAATATTTACTTTCGGAAGAATATTAAATTTTGTTTAAAACCAAGAAAAAGCTCATGGAGCTTGTGGGATATTTTATATATATGTATAATGCAAAATACAGGACTTCCATTGAATATGGAATACGTGGCATTACTATTATCTAATGCGAAAATAAACGTAAGACTTTGACACTTTTCTTGTTATGTATTTTTAAAAATGTTTTCAAACGATTTACGATTTTTCTGGAATCATAAATTTAATTCCTTAGAAACTCTTCAACTGCTTTGTATTTCTTCACATCTTTCACATACTTTCTAACGTATGTGAACGTAACGCAGCTAACGTATAGACGATCGTTCGGTTTTCTGAGTTCTTTTCAATTCCGCTCCAGCTGCCTGAAATGGGTCACTTAAAAGAGCTTCACAAAAAAAAAAGTGTACGTGTTCGGGGATCAGATCATGCTTACTAAAAGTTTTTTGGGTCGTTTCATTTGAATCCTAGTCTGTTTAACTTCATCACGTTAGACTTTCCCTTAACCTCCATAAATCCAACCTAAGGCTTCGTTATCAGCATTATTAAATTCGTATAAAGCTTACTTAAAACCATGATGTGATAATGCACAGGAGAAAATGTGTTTGTGTGGCTATATAACTAATCTTTGTTCCTTAGAATTTTTTTTGTGATTCCTTTTTTTACTACCGCAAAAAACTTGACCATTGTTCCCGTCAAACAATATATACAAATGACTAGTGTTATATATAAAATCCATCAATTTCCATGCACATACAGACATACGCCCACAATTCAAGGCGCAAACAAACACAAACAATAGTAGAAATTTCGCACTAACAATAGCGTCGAAAAGAAATGGTAACAAATTTACACAGAACAATCAGAACTAACTTTGCACAAAAGATTAGAGAAATTGAAAAATAACAAGACGAAGAATGGTTGACTCAACAAAATGCAATTAAATATATATATATATATAATGTTACCAACTATACTTACTTTGTAAGTATCATACTTATTTTCAGCTTCATATACTTACTAAAATTCCATACTTATAAGTATACTTACTTTTAAGATTTATACTTAATTATGCTTACTTTTCAGCTCCGATTGAACGTTTTTATTTGCAAAAGCGGAAAAAGTTTGAAAATTGTAACCAACAGCGTTAAAAATACAGACTCTGGAGTCAATTTTAGTTTTAAAAAATAATATTGATTACAGCTGTGTCGAATTTTACATTTTTTTAAAGACAAGACCTTAAATATTAAGGGTGTCGGCTAAAAAATAGGCTATTTTTGGGAATTTATCGTGAGCTTGCTGTGAAAGATATATTTATATAAGCTGTTAGGAATGATAAATGAAGTCTTCATTTATAAAAATAAAAAATTTTATTAACGTTTTTTAATAATTTGGAGGCGATATCTCGGCATCTGTTTATCTGAAACAAAAAACCGAAGTGTTTTAGATTCAATATGACAAGGACTATAAAATAGACTATTAATATTAACTTTTAGCAATTGTTGTTAACTTTAAGTAACAAAAAACAAAAAACAAAAAAAATGAGAAAATTATTTTTTCGCTGTTATTTGTAAAAAAATAAAGTAAACATAAATTTTTTAACACGATTATAGTCTATTTTGTAAGTAGTTTTTTGTTAAATATGTGGTTAAAATTTCAGAAGGATCAGCCCACCGGAGAAATAGTATGGGGCGTCCGTGAAAACGTAGTTTTGAGAAAAACGCTCTTAAAGTTCTTTAAACGCGTTCTAACATGAGTTCAGGTAAAGAAAGTTTTGGGTTGAAAAAATTACTTATACTGCTCGGATCTTCATAAAAATTTAATACAATATTCTTAGATACACATACATTCGAAAAATTGTAAAAACAAAGAAAAAACTTTCGTAAGTGACCAATTAGACTTGACCCTTAAATAAAATTTACAGCCAACACAAATACGATTTCATGCAAAAAAAAAAACAAATTAATGTAGCGCTTCAATTCAGTGACAGTGAGAGCGAATAATGATAACTTTTCTTTGGTCTCTGTATACATTTGAATGTGATTTTTTATTTTTTTTTTAATTAACTACTTTGAGAGTGCGTATAACTTTTAATTTTTTGTTATACTTTTGTTTGTTTTTAAACTATTTTATGTATTAGAAATATATATGAATTTCAAATATATAAAATTAATATTTTGATTTTTTTATCTGAAGATTTTTTGGTTTTAGTTAGATTGCATACACAAAGCCTTTTAAGGAAAACAAAAAGAGGGTGTGACAATATTTAAGGTATATTGTGGGTTCTATTGATTTTAACATAAATTAGTAAATTGTATAAAAAAAATATTCAATTTATTTTTCTAAGGTAAAATACTTACTTATACTTATTTTAAAAAAATTATACTTACTAATACTTACTTTTCAGTGTTCTAAGAAGCAAATATACTTATTTTTTAATAACATGAGTTGGTAGCATTATATATATATATGAATGTATGGAGAAACTTAAACATGTATATATAAGTATGTGAAAGTGTGCAAACAGCAGGGACAGCTTGCAAATTGAAAATAAGAACAGCACCCAAACAGCAATGAAATATGACGCTAGGGTAACGTTTTAAGCCGCTGCACTATCTTAAAAATAAAACAACAAAAAAAGCTTAATTGTTAACGGCTATGGAAATAGTTGTTGTATTAAAACGGCTAGATAACCGGCAGTTGCATCGCCAATCGTAGCAGCTTTTGCCAAAAGCATTGATTGATGGCGTTTTGTGCGAAAAATTGTGGGCGCTTAAGTGCAATAGTAGCAGCTGCTGCAAAATAAACATTTCTAGTGCTGCCCGAGTAAAAATAAAAACGTTTTTAGCTAAGACCAAATAGCGACCGTACAAGGCTTAATTTTAAATAGTTTTCTCGGCCGTACGAGGGTCGCACAACGGTCGTTTGCAGGACTTTTTGGCAAAAAAGCGGCCGTACAGAGGCCTTACAGAGGCCGTTTTTAAATAATTTCGTCTGTACAACTGGCGTTCAGTGACCGTACATCGGCCTAGCAGTGATTAAAACAAGCAGCTTTTCAGTTGGATCTTCATGCGGAAAAAAAGAAATATATGTAATAGAGTGTATCGACTCGTATGCGAAAAATCTGACCCTCAATTCTGGTACCAAAATTAAATAGTATATAAAAATCCTTTTGATTGGTTTACTTTTTTTGGTGTGAACCAATTTCGGTTGATTTCAGAAGAAAACCAATTAATCAATTCCTTGGATATAAAAATATAGAACTGCAAATTTTTATCTCATTTACAAATGTTGAAACGAGATTTTACGTTTTTTTTTTAAAATAATCTACTTCTTATTAAATTGTTATTTGATAAATGAAATGTTATTTAAGTTTTTCAATTTGCGTTTATTAACATTTTGCGTTTATTTTAGTTTAATGCAAAAGTTAAGTATATTTTGGAACTGTTTCTGATAATAAATAGGAGCAATTATATTTCTTAAATCCTGCAAGATTTAAGACTTAAAACGGCTTTTTGTTTCGAATTTCTGCCTTTTAACGCGACCCTCCAAAAAAGAAAACATTATTCCTATTATTCGCTCTGCAGAATCACCAGCAACTGACGCCTCCGTGAAGAGCTTAACATGCCTCTCAGTGTACTGAAAGTTGGCAAGGTATCTGTCGAATTTCGACATCGTCCATCATGTCACTGAAAATGTTCTCTTCAGGATCAAAAAAAATAATTGTTCTTAATTGTTAACACTAAGGCCTTTTCCGCACTTTGTCAACGCAACTCCAACTCAAGTTGCTAGCCTGTGTATTTATATCGGAACCTTCAGATTAAGCAACTTACACGCAACAAGTTCTCGACACGTTCTCAACCTGTTCAGCACAACGCGGTTTTCCGCAATTTTGTTCGGCGACTTGTTGCATCAGTTTGCTTGTTTTGTGAATTGTTTGTAGTGCAGTACGCTATATATTAATTAAGCTGAATTAATATATTAATCAAGTTAATTAATTGGTTCCTTTTTTCATTATTAGAATCTAAAAGAAGAAGATATAGTTTGCAGGATGAATAAGCAAGTGTTAAATATTAAATTAGAGCAAGAAGTCGAAAAACATGAGTTATTATATAATTACAATTATTATATGTTGCATGACTTTTGAAGCAAGTCTGAAAGCTTTCGGTTTAAAATTGCATTGCTTTCAACTTTTTCGCTGTTGCGTTGAAGTTTCGTTGGAATTGCGTTGATCAAGTGTGGAAAAGGCCTAACAGTTAGAAAATGTACTTTACTTTTGCATTAAACAAAAATTCACTCAACAGAGTTCAAATACTTTCATATAAAAAACAAAAAAAAATATAATTAATATTAGCAGGTAGATTCTTTTTGAACAAAACCGTAAACTTTCGTTTGAGCATTCGCCAAATGGGATAAAAATTTGCAGTTCTATGTTTTAATATCCAATGAATTGATTTATAAGCTAGATTTTTTTTTAAATTAACTATTAGTGGGTCTCCAGTGCAAAAGTTGCTCAAAAATGCACAAAAATGCAATTCGGGGGACGCTAAAATTGGTTCAGACCAAGAAAAAGTATACCAATCGAAAAGATTTTTTATAAACTATTTAATTTTGGTACCGGATTTGGGGTAAGATTTTCGATACTCTCTAATATGTATGTTTAACCTGGTGCAAATTAATGAAAAATGTTTAAACAATTTCTTTAAATAAATTTTCTGTATTTAATTAATCCTTGATCATATAAAAAATTTATACTGTTTTAATTTAAAATTCATTGAGGCATTGTACTGCACATGTAAGGCAAAATAACATTTTTTATTACGTTCATATATTGTTCGCTGTTCATTGTCCCTTCTAGAAAATATATTGAACCAAGACCTTCATCGCTTATACAGCTCCAAATCATTAAAGAGGGTGGATGCTTACCAGTAGTCCTCCTGGTACTTAACGTGAAGCCTGGAAGAAAATGGGTAGTATGAAAATGATGCTTCATATACCTGAGTTCTCTAACTTCTACTTGTTGCATATCAATAATGTATTTTTTCATATCTTTATAGGTTATTTTAGGTGACGAGTGTTGGCTGAAAGCTTTAACCGAATCAGTAAAATTTGTCCGGATGAAACCAAATGAATGGTTTTCCGAAAAGTGCGTAAAAAAAGTGAAGCATCCACCCTCTTTAATTTTACCTATTGCTCTTAGAAGACATGTTAAATAAAATATTTCCATTCAAAAAGTTTGTTTTATAGTGTTTTAATGTTAATTTAAATAAAGCAAGAAAAAATTCTGAATTTTTGAAGCGTTCATCATTCAATAGCGGAGTACTGTAAAAAAAATTTAATTTTTATTTAAACAGTTTATGTTTGAGGCTTAACCCTCATCGGTCCCTGTATGCACACGCATACAATTTTGATCTTTAACCTTGAATAAAATAAAAAACGGTTCAGCGGAATGACCTTGTATTTTGCAAAGTAGAATTATTTTGCCTGAACAACCAAAAAAACCCATTTTTGAATTTGTACCCTTACCGTTTTTGCCTGTAGTTATACCCTCCAGGAAATGTGAGCACTCCTGGATGTTACCAGGAAACATTCCATTGAATGTAGGAAGCATTCCCCTTTGTTGCACACTCCATTGCTTTTTTTACATAGCATGTCATTAGAGGGAAACATTCCTCCCCGTTGTGTTAAAAAGTCATGTGGAAACATTCCTCTCCGCTGTCCTTAAAAGTTAATTGGAAGCAGTCCTTTCCCATGTTTTGAAAATTAAAGTGGAAACATTCCTTTTCCTTTTTATCAAAATGCCCTGCCAGGATTCGAGCCCGGAACCCCTGAGCGTTAGTCAAGCGCGCTACCACTAGACTATCATACTCTACAATAAGCGGCTAGAAAACAATGATATTAATATTTTCTATTGTCATTGCTTGAAAATAAATAAAAGTTTCCACATGCATTCTTAAAGAAGCGGTTTGGAAACAATATAAATACAAAACTACCCTTAAGCTTCCACAAGATACGGTGGGGTATGTTTCTTTATCACGTTTAAATGGAAGCCTTCCGATTTTTCCTTGAGGATAACTACCCTTACTTGAGAATATTATTTTGAACATGACGAATTTATATGGTGTGCGAAAGTACAAAGACGATTGGAAAAACATTGATTTGGACACTCTGCACGCATACTTTGGATTGTTGCTGCTTTCTGGTGTGTATCGGTCATACGGTGAATGCGTCACTAAACTGTGGAATGACGAAACTGGTCGGCCAATATTTAGAGCAACAATGTCTTTGAAAATGGTCAAGCGTATCCATGGTTGCATTCAATTTGATGACCGCGAACAACGTATGGCCAACACTGCATCTACAAGTACTTCTGTACGTGACAAATTGGCACCGATTCAAAATGTATGCGATAAATGGAATCATAATTTGAAAGTTGTATACACACCAGGAAAAAACATTACTGTAGATGAACAGTTTGCTCCGTATCGTGGGCGATGTCCGTTTCGTCAGTATATTCCATCCAAGCCGGCGAAATATGGCATCAAAATTTGGATGCCAACAACACAAAATTTAATGTTGGTCGGAATCGTAATGCCGCTCCTGAACGTAGTCTCGGACGGCGGGTTGTTTTGGATTTGGTGGAAGGACTTAAGAATCGCATGACTATTTTGGGAACAATAAAGAAAAATAGGACTGAAATTTCTTCAGTTCTACTCGACATGTGTCAAAAGCCAATTTATCATACAGAAGTTGTATATGAACATAAATTGCAAGCAGTTATGTTGTCATATGCTCCTCGCCGGTACCGATTTGTGACATTGCTCAGTACATACTACAATGTTGTCAGCATAAATGAGAATAGTGAAAAGAAGAAACCTAACATCATTGAAGACTACAACAAAACCAAGAGTGGAGTTGATACTATGGATCAAGTGGTGGCTACGTACACATGCAAACGGAAAGTCAATCGGTGGCCAATGGCAGTATTTTGTAACATGCTTGATGTTAGTGCGTTGAATGCATTCGTACCGTTCATTGCATTGTTCCCGAATTGGAAAAATTCTAAAACAAACCATAATATTCGACGTCGCCTTTTTATCGAGGAGCTTGGATTGAATCTCGTTGAAAAACAGATCACTAAACGTAAAACACAACCTCAAAATAATGATGCTTCCAGTGTTATTCAAAGAATTCGGGAGATTCGCCATTTACCAAGTACATCAAAACGAGGCCGATGCTACATCTGCACATATAAAAATAACAAAAATCTTTTTGCTACACGCTGAATATAATTTCAATTTATGCGAAAAATGTACAAATAATTGACAAAAGTTAAGAATTCAATTTTTTTTCTAATATATGTAATATTCTAATTAATTTCATTCTAAATCTACCTTTATGAAGTTCAAGTGTATTAATATGATAGTAAACAACTTAATAAACAAAAAAAATCACAAAACATAAATAGTTGTTAATTTTTTTTAGCTTTTTTACAATTAAAAATATATGTGTATGCGCGCGCATACAATGTGACCGATTAGATGTATTTCTCGAGGGACCGATGAGGGTTAAATTCATAACCGTAAACCTTTTCGGATTTCTTCAAGCGTGTACTTAAGTTTGCGTTAGTATTTTTTATACAACAATATGAAATTTTAAAAAAATAAAACAAACACCATTTTGTTGCTTCCACTTACCACACACCTTATGAATTTCCGCAAACGTGTCCATCTTAGAATTAACACAATTTTATAGCAAGATTTTGTCATACTTATCTTTTACGAACTGATGCTTTGTTCTTCTGCAATTTAGGCAGTTAATTGTATTTCTCGCACTTCAAGTTGTTTCTTAATTAAAATTTTCTATACATTTTCACAACACTTAGAGTCTTACCACGTTGCATACATTAAATTTTATCACTCACAATTCTTGTGATCTCTTGACACTTTTGACATATCATGTGCAAAAAGGTTATTTTTTGAAGCCATTAAACAAAGACACTTTTTTGCACACTTATGTTGAAGGCACGGTTGTCACTGTTTTTAATTTATTTACGCTTGTGCAAAAAATAAGTTAAAATGAAATACACTCTTATTTACATATATGTAATAAAAACAATTTTTTTATAAAAAATATGTACAGAACAGTGAAAAATCTGCGATCAAAATAAGTCCAATTTTATTTTAAATTTCTCAGTAGTAACAAAAGCGTTTGTGTTTTTTGAATCATCGATAAATTTTTAAATAAAATTGTCAAAGCTTGGAGGAATTATAACACAACAAGTGAAGTTGGTTTTAAAAATCGAACTGACAGCAAAAAAGCAATGTTCCCGGATCATATATCTTAAATTATAATAATTAGCATAATTTTGTATTTAAAAATAATATGAATAAAAGCTATATTTTGAATGAATAAAAGCACCTGAAAATGACTTAAAATGATGACTTCTTTTGAGAGCGAAAAAAATTTAGGCTTTCGAAGACAAGAACCATCCTATGTTAAGTTTAACATATAATTTTTTATATATGTATTTCAATTTCATTTTGTCCAAAAAAATTGAAATTTAAAACCACTGTAAAAAAATTTGTGACGTAGTAGAGCAAAAAGCGACTTGGGCTTTTGTTATTGATGTCAAATACTATTTGTGATTGGTTTGGTTCACCCCCGAAAATATGTGTTGCGCTGTGTTAAAAAGTAGTAAATTAACGTCAAAGTAGAAGCCATTAGACCGTTAGAACTATTTAGACCATTAGAAAAAACTATTAGAAAAAACTAGTTTGTGAAGTGACACTCTTTTTTACTCCAAACAAATCTTTTACAGACTAAACTGGAACAGGTTTTTTTAAAATTTGGCAAAATTTTACTCGAAGCCTTCAATTGGGTTAAGTAGTTACATTGACACTGAAAGACAAACATACAGAAAATCTCCTTCATTTATGGACGCTCGTAATTTCGTCCCTTAAAAGACCCAAACGAAATTTTTGTCTTCAACGAAGACTCCGTATGGCTTTTCTCGTTGCTTTTATCATGTGAAAGTAGGACACTGTGTGTTGGTTTTGCAGCAGATGGAACAAGCCACAAAGTAGCGCCAAAAAGGAGAAATAACAGAATATTTATTACAGTAAGTAATTTTCTAAACACAATTGTGGTATGAGTAAGTGGCTGTGAAAGTGGTTATGTGTTAGAAAGTGTAATATTGCACATGTCTGCATGTAGGTTGTATGCTTGGAACTGTTTTTGGTTTGAGTGTGCGTGTTGTTTATGCCCAGAAATTCAACACTACAAAAATTCTATACAAAATATACCAGCGAATGTAATAAAATTATAGTTTGAATTAAATTATATAAAAAATAAAAACTAAACTGGACATTTCAGCCCTTGGAAGGACTTTGTACTACACCCAGAAAATAGAGTAGTTGGGTCTGCAAAATTTTTTGTTGTCTTTTGCATTTTTGTTGTCATAAAAATATTTTGCTTATTGGAAACTTCACCCGGTAGTGAAAAATAAAAATTATTATCTTTAGCAGATATTCTGGTAAGCAAGTAGAAATATGGTTTCTGACACAGAAGTAGCCTACCTATATAGTTGACCTTGAATTTCCTAAGGATACCTGATCGAATGATTAGTTCTCTCAATCAAATGGTAGTTGATGGTAGTTAACAAAGTAACATCTACCACGACCAAAACTTTGTTTCTTCATACAATTTGTAGCTTTTAAGCCAACTAGAACAACTCAATGAATTCAATGGTCGCAATATCTCAATTCTTTAATTTTTCGCCACAATTCGTTATATATTGAAATTTATAAATGCCATTTAAAGCCCAAATTTAATTTCAAATAATTCGTTATATATTGAAATTTATAAATGCCACTTAAAGCCCAAATTCCATTTTTTGTTGCATAGAAGAATAATTGAAACTATTGGACCAATTATTTAAATAAGTCAGCTCACTAAATTTATAAAAAGACATAATACAATTCAAATAATTGATTGAATTTAAAAAACATTGCATAAGAAAATCAATTAAAAATTGCAAATATTATATTAAACTATTCTGATATTCTTAACTCCCAATTAAACATGGACCTTTAAAATACATCAATTGTTATCAAAAATAGAATCTTAATTCTCAAGCAAAGGAAATATCTTGGTTTCAATTTCATAGTAAGTTTTTAAAACAATTCATGGTTCTTTGTGTAAATTATAAAGATAGTGGAGAGCCAATGTTTGCATTGATAAATATGTTACTGTTAGTTTTATCTGAAAATATGTATTATATTGTCTTGCAAACTATTGGAACATGTTTAACCTGATAAACATTATTTTGCCTACAATGTTAATGTAACTACTCGTAATATTATATTTTAACTTGATGTAAACTTAATAAAATGTGATCACATATCTTACATTACCAGATGTGCATATGGAAAGTCTTTAATTGTATGGGATTATTAACAAATTAAGTATCTAATAAAAACTGTATATATTGTATACAAGTATTACAAAAATATTGAGATTATTTGGAGTAAAATTCAGTTGGTGGAAATCAAATTTGGCCAGGAGGATAGTTTAATTTAGTTGCAATATATGCTAGCATGTCTGTTGTGGCAGCCAATTTACTAAAACACCAATTGATTTTTAGGTTGCATGTTGTGATGCATATTCAGAACGAAAAGGCACCGGATTTTGTTATGCTAACCAATATTTGTTCCAAATTACATAGAAGTTATAAACGGCAGTCAAAAAATATATTAATGTTATTACAAATCTTCAGTTGGGCATTCTATGTTAAAAATTAAATCATTTATTGCCAAAAACATTAGAATTTCATAGTTTTTTACAAACAAACATTATTTTTTTCGTGATTCTTTACATGCTGTTGTATTTTCCAAGGATTTTACTAATATAATAAATGATGTATGAATTTTTTTAAAAATACATACATTTATTAAATACAACAAATTGCAATAGCAAAACTTAACAATTAATATTTTCCAAAAATGGCAGCAAAAAGAAATAACTTTATTTAGGTAAATCTTAACCTATGACTAGAGAGGATGGAAGATACATTCATGATTGCTTTTTTAGACAAAAACTGGAAATATTATATTTAATCAATCTGTTATTCTGTTAGTAAACTGAGCCATGTTGTAAACCAAGTTGTGTTGAATGTCAAGTGAGTTATATCGCCTATGGTAGTGAAGTAGTACATTATTGTCGTACAAATGGTTGTTTTCATTTAAAACATTTAACTATGAAGGAAATAAATATCGTTCTGTTAATGGAGGCATGATATAAGGTACAACTGCATACTTGAAAATTTTTTTTTAAATGTTCCCTCTTGATAAGTTCCCACTCTAAAATTATCTCTTCTTGGATTTCCAATAGAACTGGTCAGATGAATTGAATCATATTTATTCAATAGAACTCAAAGTGCAATATAAAACTCGTAAAGTCTCATGAGTTTTCTGTTACTTCTGGTGTCACTTCATCAAGGAAGTCATCTTGGGATTCTATTGTTTTTTTTTTATATATAAATGAACTACCGTCTGCTATTAAGCATAGTGATATTTTTAACCGACTTCAAAAAGGAGGAGGTTCTCAAGTTGGTTGGTTTTTTTTTTTAATGTATGTACATCGAAAACTCCTAAAGTACTCGCCCGATTGCCACAATTTTTTGTAAAAAGATAGAGATATCACACGTGGAGGTGCCCTAAATATATTAATTTCTCTATGAATATAAAACCTTTAAAGTCGGCGCTTATATAATCAGACTTTTATAAAATAAACGCTCCGGCTTTAAAGGTTTTATATTCATGGAGAAATTAATATATTTATGATATTAATACAAAATAGAAAAAAATGTATAGTACTAAGATTTCCAATTTAATAATATATATATAAATAAATTAACAAATTTGACCAAGAATTAATATGAAAAGTAATTTAAAATTATTTTTTACTTTGTAGTGGTTTTGAAGTTGGGTTTTTTTTTTTTTTGTTAAAAAGTTTTTATACTGTATGCTGATGACATCAATCTTTTTCTTTCATATAAAAATGAAAATGAAGCTTAGTTATTACAAACTGTTCTTGACCAACTTTGTTACTGGTGTAAAATTAATTGATGACGCTCAACATGAAGAAATGCAAACACATGACTTTCTCTCGTAAGCAACCATTAAGAAATACTTATAAAATTTGTAACTATTTACTAGAGTCTTTAGATGTTTTTGATGATCTTGGAGTAACTATGGACCCCAAACTTCACCTTTACAGTCATATTAACAGAATTATTAGCAGAGCAAATAGTACTCTCGGGTTTATAAAACGTAGGTCAAAGGAGTGTAACGACCCATTAGTAAGGCCCATTTTATGAATATGCATCAACTGACGATGTTGAATGTGCTAAATGCTAAATGTAGTTGGATTATAAAACTTTCACATGGCTATTTTAACAGTCTCTTTTTACTGAGTAAAATATACTTCAATGTTCCTCTTTGTCCAAAAAGATCTTTTGAGTTACTTTATATGAACTTTTGTATAAAACTAATAACTTGCAAAATGAACCACTGAGAAGAGCTTGCGGTGACTTTAATTTTGTCTCCAATGTCATATTTTGAATGAATCTATTTACTCAATTAAACAAAAAATTCGGCGATGTATGCAAACGCAACACAATAATCTTAATGGACCTGATCTTGATGAATATCTGCGTGGCAAATTTATCTAGCTTGTTGACTGCATCGTGGTGGTTTGAAATTTTTATATATTTTCACCATGCTTTTTTTTTTTTTTTTTTTGATTCGCCCGGAGGTCCGAATGTTTTGTTCCCACGATACTGCAAATCTGACAACTTTTATTTATGTATTTGAATGTATTGTGTTAAGCAATAATATAATTTTTGTAATGTTAATCCTTTTTACTGCAAGTATTTTTTATTTTTTTTTATAGCCTTATGAATTATGTTATTTATAAATGCATTGAATTGCTATAAAACCTAATCAGACTTAGCAAACCAATAAATAAATAAATAAAATAAAGTAAAAATTAGTTTGTCTATTCATGCCATCTTTCCATGTCTTTCAAAAATACGTAAGCGCTTCATTTGGTTTGACGATATATTAAACCAAACAGGAAAGGCGTAAGATAAAATTGGTCTAATGATTTGTTTATATATCCCGAGAAACAATTTCATATTTTGTGTCGATGAAGTATCGAAAGAAGTGCTAGTTCTGGAACACCTTGGGCAGGCACAATGTACGAAAGAAAAACGAATCGGGTCAGTTTATTGTGTCCGAATTGCCCTATTCACACTCATCAAATCGTTTGTTAAATCTAATAGAACAACGTGATAATTCCATGGAAATTTCACGTTGTTCTATTGTATTTGACAAACGGTTTGATGAGCGGTTTTAAATGTGAACACCCCTAATGTCGTCACTCGTTTTTAAACGCTTTATTGACATAACACAGAATTACTACGGTACTATTTCAGGTGACTTTAGAGGTACTTGTTGAGTTTGTTTCGGGTATATTATAGTAAAGACTCAGGCCAGCTTCGATACATATCAGCTACTTTGACACGTTATATGAATTTTGTTCTCGGGTCCTGTTGGGAAAAAGCTTTTAAAAAACGACAGCCGAGGCAAATTCATGGCCTGCCTGAAAACCAGACTGATAAGGCGACTGAAGCGCACATTCATTTAAGTACCTATTTAAATGTTACTACATTTTGATTGATATAAAACTTGTGGTAAAATAACACTTAATTTGAATTTAAAACAAAAATTTACTATTTAACTATATTAATTTAAGGTATGTTAATTTTTTTTAGAGTGTACAAATATTTTTAATTTGTTTCCTCTATAACCACAGAGCATTCCACTTAGTTTCAAAATTACTGTACTGTCTCACCCTCTCTTCTACATTTGTTGAAAATAAATGCACCTATGAAAAAAAAAATATATACTTCAATGACTAATTTATGTAAGGTTCTGTCTTCGTAAGGCCACCCACCAAAGTGGCTCATCAACTGTCAACTGTCACAGAAATTGGATATATTTGACACTTAGCTGCAGCGTCTGTTGACCAACACCACGCTCTTATCCCATCAATATATGCCATTTATAAACGTATGCTGTCAAAAGGTGTCGCGCCACTTTTGACGATCTGCAGACATTAACTCAAGCCACTTAATTTATGCGTCGCTTGTCATCAATATCGTCTTTTTATTTAATTTTATTTAATAAAGTTAACCAAGCGTACAATTTAAAAAAATAAAATTTTAAGTCGAATATAAATATGTAAACATGCTAAATAATCATCAGACGTGACAGTTTTCAGGTTGAATGAGTATCAGGTAAATTTATTTCAGTTAAAATTTTTTTAATGACCTAGTGTGGGAACAATTTATGGATTTCGGTAGAGGAGATTCTTCAAAGCTTTGTCGTACTTAAATCTAGACAGTTGTGGCTTTTTTTGTGTCCCTGTTTTTGTGTACGCCTCTTCAACTATGAGAACTTCTTTACTACTTTATTTCAGTAAAAGTGAAGCTCGACGTCTTTCCATCTGGGAAGCTGTTACCGAATTGCCTTGATTCCAAACATGCTCAATTAGCGCTTAAGTCAAAAATAGATCAACATTAAAGGTTGGACCACACAGAAGGGCAACCGACGATGTATCCACCCTCATCAGTGCCGGCTTTATAATAAGCAACATCATGAGCTTCATTTGCTGTATTCTTATTATTGCTGCTCTCGTTATGCTTGTTGGTAGGTTTTGTTTTTGTAATAAATCCAGATTACGCAGCAGGATATCCGCATTGGCAGCTACGAGGCGCCAAGCATACAGCAACATTTGTAGGGACACACATTTTCATGGAGCTATTCTTCCATCTCTTTTTCAATTTATTTCTGTTTCTCTTTAACTGCTTCTACTGCTGAATTTATGACTCGTCGTGATTAACTCGCTGCACACGGCATTGCTTTCTGTTGGCATTGCTTGCCATGTAATCGTTATTAATTTTACGCTGATGAATATAAATCGTTGGCACTCTTATTTAGATCAAGATGCCGCCTTGCCAACACACACACACACTTTTAAACACATTCATAAAAATTGGCATAGTGAGGTTCGCAGGCATTCGCACTCGTGAGTGTTGATATTAAAGTTTGTGTGAGAACTGCCGCAAGTCATTTATAACGCGCCCGCCAGGTATGCGCAAAGGAATGCCTTTTTAAATGGCAATATATGTAAATTTAAGCAGAAGTTTATCCTGTTTAAAGTGTGTTAGTATAAGAGCATATTTTTTAATATATACGTTGAAAGGACATTAAATTTATTGCTTTTCAATTAAGCTGAAATGACTTCATTATTTCGTAAATTAAGATTTCATCAAGAGATAAATTTATCTTCATCTTTGGCAGTTTGCACTCTTAGCATGTTCTGAGTGCTTAGCTTTTATTAGCAAATATTTTCCATAAGGATTGCACTGCGCAATCTTTGTAAGCTTTCACAAATATTGTGATTGTTTGCCAAGCACTAATTTTCTTAATGCATTTCTCCTCCTTTTACTTATTTTTTCCATGTCTTATTTTCTGAACTTAAGACAATCATAATCAGCAAAGTGACAAAGTAAGATATAATACTACAGTGGGTGAGTTTTAGTAATTATGTTCAGTTTATTTTGGCAAAATAAAATTAAACGTATAGGATTCTACATTGCATATTACTTTACAATATTTTTTTCTCTGTCAAACTTATAGAGTACTTCCCAAAATTTACGGTGCACAAAAACATATACATTCTTACTAGAATACCCTAAAGAAAATGAGTAAATATGTGTAAGGAACGTCTTCGTGAAGTACATATGTTACGTACAGTTTACAGTTTAAATTAAAATAATGCATAAAAAATGCATAACAACTTAACAAATTTTTTTTTTAAGTTTCCGATCAAACGGAGAAACGGTGATCGGAAATTCAGTACAGAATTTTTGCTTACATTTAAAATTCTTTGAATGAAAAATAAAATTATAAAATCTGTAAAAAATTACAATATAGCGCGCATACAGTACAGAAGTGAAACTTCTTAAAATTATGAATAAGAGAGATGTATGTGAAAGAGAAAAAGAGAAAAAAGAGAGTAAGCATCTCACAAAAAAAATACAATACAAGATTTGCATGTTAAAAATTCTGTTAAATTAAATAAACTTTAACACTCTCATTGGTTGGTGCTTCAATTGGTAACACTGATCTTAATGGTTAGTGATAACTAAAATATAAGATGTACTTATGTTCATAATTACACCGGACTGTGCAAATGAAACAACAACGGTAAATTATTCTTCAATATTTATTTGATTACCTTCAAAATAACCACCATCAGAGGCGACACAAATATGCCAACGTTTTTTCCATTCTTGAAAGCAGTTTTGGTGGGCCGATTCCGGAATGGTCTGCGAATTCTCTTTGATAACTTCAATCACCTCAAAATGTTTTCCACGAAGCGACAATTTGAGTTTGCAAAAACCATGAATTATTCTTACATAATTCTGGCCTCTTTCGCAAAATAATCTCGCGCAAACACTTTAAAACACTCAAATAATATTGAGCGTAGGCCAATAGACTTTGCGAAAGGAATTCCGAGTGCACGACACCTTGAGAATCAAAGAAAACAGTCAACTTCACCTTAATTTTTGAACGACTTTCAGGCAAGTTGTCAACTGAGGTACGACCCTCTTTAAACAATTTGTACCGGTCATAAAATTTCGCTAGTAAAACACAATTTCAAACATACTCTTTGCTCAAATTTTTTTTCCATTAAGAAATTCGCAGGTCTGACTCGAGGTGAACTTGTTTACAAAACAATAAGAAAGAAATTACTTGACAGATCGCGCTAAAAACTAACGCCCAAGCCGAGAACAGTGCTAGCAGCGTTAAAATAGTCATGACAGTTGTTGTTTCATTCGCAGAGTCCGGTTCAATTTTGAATATAAGGTATGTCCGTGATTCGTTACTTTTTCAACGTAAAACAATTGCCCTTGTTGTAGGTTCGGATTAAGTTTTTGCTTTATTAGGATAGTTATTTGTGCACACAATTTTTCGCACAAAGAATCTTTTGATGAAAAATTTACGTTAAAATCTCCCCCGGAGATAAAATTTATATCGTATCTAAGAGGTCTCAAAAGTTGCATAGAGTGGTCAAAATTTAACAAAAAAAATTTTAGGAAAAAAATTATGTCTTCCTCTCCCGCAAGGACAAAGTTGTTTTTAAAAAAATCACGATCTCGAAATGCTTTGATTTTTGTAAGAAAAACTATATGTGTCTTAAATCAAAAGTAAATATAGACTTTAACTAACAATATTTTACCAAACACGATGCAACTCTCGATTTTTAACTGCAAGGTCCTGTTTGAAGGATATTCGAATCTAAAGGTACACTCGAGGTAGCACAGAACTTTTTATTGATATCTGATTGTCTAAGTGTTGGAGAATTTGATTATAGTGTTGGCGCTTTTCTTCAATTTGGCAAGTAAAAAATTTGCATATTTTTTGCAAATGAATTTTCTTGTTTTTGAGAAATGTATACTTGAATGCAATTTTTTAATCTTTTAAAAAAAAATAATTTAAGGTTTTATATCTCTGGCATCAGAAGTGGTACCAAATATAACTTCCTTAATTTAGATTCTTCAAATATTTCTGACCAACACCCTGTTCAAGAGTATCAAAAACAACAGGCTAAGACTACGATTTTTTTTCCTATTTCGATTTTTACAAAAATTTTCTTTCCTTAGGAATTTTATTATTTCGTTAAAACACCTCAACTCAGCATTAACAAAAATGTTAAACTTAAGTTTTGAGTTTCTGAGTTTGCCATTCGATGGGTCTCAATTGACTTAATAATTGTTGTCAAGAAGTGTTTTAATGATATAATAACCATAAAGGAGATATGAACCAATTTGTTACATTTCATGCTTGAAGTAACTTTTTTAAATATCAAAATAGGGAAAAAATCATGGTCTTTTCCTGCTGTTTTAAAATAAATGTTTTTGGACAGGATTTCTTTCAAAACTTTTGCAAAATCCTAATTGAGAAAATTATCTTCGGTACCACTTCTGGTGCCCGAGATATGAAACCTTATATTAATTTGTTTGAAAAACTTAAAAGATTGCATTCAAGTGTACATTTCTCCAAAACAGGAAAATGCATATGCGACAAATATGCAAATTATTAGTTCGCCAAATTTAAGGAAAACGTTTACACTGTAATCAATATCACCAAAATTTACACAATGAGATAACAATTAAAAGTTCTGTGCTATCTCGAGTGTACTTTTAGTTTCGAATACACTTCACAAGGACACTATGGGTAAAAACGAAGAAATTCATCGTGTTTGTCAAAATATTGTTAGTTAAAGTCTTTATTTACTATTTCTTTAAGACATATGTAGTTTTTCTAACAAAAATTAAAACATTTTGAGATCATGATTTTTTACTGTTTTTCCCAAAAAACTGCTTTGTCCTTGCGGGAGATCCTTGATTTTTCTATTTTTTTTTAGATTTTGACCTTTCAATGCAACTTTTAAGACCTCTTAGAATGTGAAATTTGAAAAATATGTAAAATTCTATTACAGTTTATTTAAAAAAAACTTTGAAGTTGCATGATGTTGAAATGTAAGAGTTGGTTCTACTAATTTTTTTCCTAAACATATCTTTTGAATATACCTACACTCTATCTGCAACCATCTTGGGGGTCTTCATACAAAAAACACAAAAATTAGAAAATATCATTGCAAATATAGTTGTACGCAAAAACGTGACGATCGAGACTCGAAACATTTTTCGTGACAAATACTCTAAAAATGTGTTGTGACGAGACTCGAAAATATTTACTCGCAATATGTCTGTTTCCGTACTAACTTCAAGTAATTGTAATAGATCTCGAGCTTTATAAATTTGTAAAATAATGCTTTCAAGCAACTTCAAGCTACTTGAATCGAGTTCGGGAACAGACCTAATATCAAACGCTTCCTAGGGATTTTCACTTCAAAAAAATTTGTTGCATGTTTTTAATATTTTTAATTTTTTTTTTTTTTTATTTTGCATAATTTGGACCCTTTAACGTTTTTTTAACAAGTAATTTTTATATGATTTTGCGAATATTGTTGCGTTTATTTTACACTTTTTTCATGCATTTTTCCAGCTCTGTTTGTCACATAGAAAAGGTACTTTTAACTATCTTGTAAGCTTACTTACTTAAGGTCAAATCACTACTGAGTCACTGAATATCAAACTGAATAACCAAAAGAAAGAGAAAGTATCATATTTCTGTAATTCCGAAAGAAGATTTTTTTTTTCTTTACAACATACTTAGAGCTAATGTTGTAATTATCAGGAATCATAAATCGTAAGGGATTTTTAGATACCTTTGTTAAATTGTCGTTTGAAAAGCATATAGATATTATTCCAACATATTTTAGTAGCATATTTTCTATGAAGTTTTCTTTCACGCTAATGCGATAACAAACGCTTCCATGTATAAATAACAAACGCATTTACAACAGAAAATTGAAAAAAAAACACACGAGTTAGCATTATTTCTTATTTTTTCAACGTAAGCATTAGGTGATTTATTGAATTAAACATAAGCATAACGTGATTTATGTTAGGCTTGTTAGGAAATTTTTATGTTGTTGTACTCTAGCCAAGGCGCTACACACTGGACTAATATAAAAAAAAGCCGGCCAAAACTTGAAATTTATACTAGTTACATGAAATTTTGTACAAAAACATTTTTTTAAATATGCTGCGAAGAATTAATAATGGGTGTGAGCGATCAATGTAAGCCATACAATAATTAAAAACGATTATAAGGGAATTGGGAGAGAGCATTACCAAATTTACTTATTATTTCATAACTCGTTAAGTTTTTATAAACAATTACGACAATATTCCTTACAAAAGCTTTTGTTATAAAGCTCAAGTTATAAAAACTTGAGAAATACAAATATGCTAAATTTTTTCCATTTTGACTTATTTCATTAATAAAGCAGCCTATCACGGTAAATTAGTATGTTTTTTTTTCTTTAAATTGAATGATCGCAAAAAGGTATCTACAGGTATTTTTTTTATTACATTAATTGTGTTTTTAACTTTGGCTAGCTATTTTGAGTTTAAGACCTGCTAGCGCCATCTCTAAACTGATCAGCTAATGAAATTTATAGGGAAATAGACAAGTGAAGAAAAACTTAAGGTTCCATACACAATTTTAACTAACATGTATACCATGATTTAATTATTATAAGTAACTAGTAATCTATATTATTTCTCAAATATAAATGATAACCAGACTTTTGTGGTCTTCTCTGAAAAAAAGTTATGTTTCAGTGTTTCGTAGTGTATTTTCTTGTAAAAAGTAGTTATTCTATATAATGCTGTTATCAGGAAAAAAAAATTTGGGCGACACGATTTGAAAATGTTTTTTTGTTCAGAACAAAAAAAAATATTTTTGGTCGAACAAGAAATCGATGCCTCAACTAATAATCTATTTTTATAACTATCCAGTGGGGAAATGAGCAGTCATTACTGCCATAACTAGCTCAGTAACTAGTTATCTTGTAAGCACATGTCATTACGCCTTCGCTTACAATTTTTAAATAAATAATGTCACACAAAATGCACCGTAACAACAGCCGCGAATGTAGCTTATCAACTCAAAACCTTACGTCCGCGCTAACGATTTCAAAATAAATAACCTAAGCTGTAATACCTGATAATTTAACAACAAAAATAAATTTTTTTTGTTATGTCCGTGCATGTTTTCAAACTTAAAAAAATGTTTTTTGTCTCCTCAAACAAAACCAACAACAAATAAGAGAATACATACAATGCGCATTCAATTATTGCTCTGTTTTGATACCGGTTTCGATACATTAAGTACAATTTCTAGATCTTTAGTGCTCAAAGTAATTTCCATGCATTCCGTTGATCAAGTTTATTTTATAAAGTGAAATAAAACAAAATATTTAAACAAAAATAAATACGGCAAGTGTGGTTGAAAATCTAAATTACAATTATTTGTATATCTTTTTATAAAATAAATAATTATATATATACTGTTATAAATTTTTAATTTACTATATTATATTTACTATTATAATATGGGTATAGGCAAAAGAAATTTAGCTCAGCTATTTAAAAAAGGAAAATATATTTTGTAGTCTATTTTTGCAGTCTATATCTGAAATTTCTAAAAATTTATCAATTGTAGCAAACAATGACGATATAAAAAAAAACTTGAAAATTAACCATCACAGACAGTTCAGGGATCTCAAAAAAGAAGTCCAAATGCTCTGTGGTAAGAACTGTCACAAGTTGCCTGGGTGGATATATATATTTTTTTTTCAACTTGCAATGCCATCTCAAATGATTACTTCGAAATTAGTATTACATATATTTGATCACAGGTGCATATTTAAAGGAGGGCTATACGACGGAGAAATTTGTAATAGAACGAAAACTTGAAAAACTTAAATTATTTTCTTTAAAAATAAGTGTTTTAATAAAAAAAATACTTCATTAAAATAAGACACACTTTTATTAATTTGTACTTTGGATATAAGGGTTTTTATTTTTTTTTATTATTTATTTAAAAATTTGTAATTTTTTAATACAAAAATGTATTTTTGGATTTTCTTAAGATTTTTGAAATTTTTGTATTAAACTTTACTTTTTTATTTTTTGAAAATTTTTTATATAATTCTGTATGTGTAAAGGCATAATTTATAAATAAAAAATTAATTTCAACTGAAACAAAAAAACGATTACTCTTTTTGGCAGTAATAAAGCTAAGTAGTTACTCTTTGCGTTATAAGTTATACTGGAAGTAATGAGCTACATTCTGAGTTACAAGTAATACGAGGGATAATTAGTTACCCTCTGACTTATGGGCAATACTAGAGGTAAGTAGTTAAATTATGGGTAATGGAGGTTGTAAAAAGTTGGCCTCTGACTTATGGGTAATGCAGGTGGTAAGTAGTTTACCCCTTACTTATGGGTAATGCAGTTGGTAACTAGTAATACTCTGACTTATTGGTAGTACTGGATGTAATTAGTTCACCTCTGACTTATAAATAATGCTGGATGTAAGCACCACACATCACCGCCTATGGCAAGCCCATGTTAAAATAATCCTTAATTGTGTGTGTTGTTATCCAGCCGGGAACTACCTCCCATTACCAAGTAATTAATTTAAATAGAAATAAATAAATAAATAAATCATTATATAATTAGTTCAGTAATGATTACTTCCCCTGCTGGGTTGTTTGCTTGGTACAATATCTGTTCAGTAAAATATCTACATATATCTTTACCATTATCTATTAGATATAAAAGATTGACATGTCACTTGAAAGATAATTAAATAGTCTATTAGAAAAAATCCAATAAAATAATGTTAAGTTTTAATTTTAATTTTGTGAGCAGTTTTTTAATATTTTTGTTTTAATTAGTGATACAACCGTTATTTTCTCAAAAATTTGCAGCATTAAGGTATCAAAAATATCTTTTACATTTAAAGCCTACAGTTATATATTTCATTAAATATACAGAAATCTATATTTGCATTTGGAATTGCAACTATTTAATTTAATATTAGTTTTCTCTGATACCTGCGATCTCCAAACAAAGACAATTTTGTCATTCATGTAACCATTCAAAAATACAAAAAATGCATACAAATCAATTTTATGACGTAATATCGTGTAGCCTGAAGCGATTTTTACTTTAGGGCAGCAATGCTCAAAATTAGTTCTCGAACAAAAAAGCTTTTTCAACCATGTATACTTATTTAAATTCTGGCTTCGCTAAAAAGTTTTCCGTCAGCAAGTTTACTAATTCTAGCTTCAGTTTTATTTTTACATTTGTCCATTTTTCAAAAGAAAAAGACACTTTTGGCGGAATTACCCCTATATATTAACTTTTATGAGCAAAATGCTACGAATATATTCAATTTATATTTAAAAACATGTTTTCAATAAAATTTATCTCTAAACTGACTCTTCTTTTAGTAATTGTAGCTTCAAAGCTAAAAAATAGTACAAATATTCATAAAATTTAAAAATTGTGTTATTTATACTGTATACATATTTTTTATTACTTCAATATTGATTTACACAACAAAACATGTTCATTTCCTTTTCAAAAACTAAATAAAATTCACAATCAAAACAAACAAGAATTGCAAAATTTAGTATAAAAAGCAGTAGTGAAATTTATACTTAGGTATTTAGTACTACGAAAAAGTATGATATTTAGGCAACTGAGTGATACACTGAACCAAAAAGGTACATTATATAATTGAAAAGGTGCATTAATTTCAATAAATTATTCATTTATTTTGGTCCAATGAACTGTGGTCATTGATTTCAATGAATTTTCTTCATACTTTAATGAATAGTTCATTAAACTTAGTGATTTTCAATGAATGGTTCCTTGAATATCAATGTTCACTTAATTGAATTCAATGAACACGTTCATTAAAAAATGCCAAAATTAATGATTTTTTTCATTGAATTTAATGAAAAGTTCATTGAATTCAATGTAAAGTTCATTGAATTCAATGTAAAGTTCATTGAATTCAATGTAAGGTTCATTGAATTCAATGTATTGGGGGTTGGAATTAATTTTAAAGGTTTTTTTTCGGTTTTTGAGCATTTATTTAGAAACAACGGTACAATGTATATTATTCAAAGTATTGTCCATCGTTAGCTACAACATTTTCCCATCTTTCTGGCAGCATATGGATTCCGCGCCGGAAGAACGATTCGTCTTTTGAGGCAATCCACGAATCGACCCATTTTTTGGTATCCTCAGCCAAGCCATGCGTCATCGATCTGAATAGGTGGTAGTCGGAAGGGGCTATGTCTGGGCTATAAGGCGGGTGGGGTAGCACATCCCAATTCAGCGCCTCCAACGTTTCCTTGACGGTTCTTGCAACATGTGGCCGTGCGTTGTCATGTTGAAAAACCACTTTGTCGTGTCTTTTGGCATATTCCGGCCGTTTAACCTTTAATGCTCGGCTCAATTGCATCAATTGTTTTTGGTAGCGTTCCCCAGTGATGGTTTCGTTAGGTTTTAGCAGCTCATAGTACACGACACCCTTCTGATCCCACCAAATACACAGCATAAGCTTGGCGCCATGAATATTCGGCTTGGCCCTCGATGTTGATGCATGGCCCGGTGGTCCCCACGATTTTTTTCGCTTAGGATTATCGTAATGGATCCACTTTTCATCGCCAGTGACAATACGATGCAAAAAACTCTTCCTTTTATGCCGTTGAAGCAGTTGTTCGCACATGCAAAATCGCCGTTCAACGTCTCTCGGCTTCAACTGGTACGGCACCCAATTTCCTTGCTTTTGAATCATTCCCATGGCCTTCAAGCGTTTGCCGACCGTTGATAAGTCGACTCCTAATGATTCTGACAATTCTTGAAGGGTTTGACACGGGTCTTCATCGAGCAAAGCCTCCAATTCCTCATCTTCAAACTTTTTCGGCTGGCCCGGACGCTCTTTGTCTTCCGTATCAAAATCACCACTTTTAAACCGACGGAACCAGTACTCACAAGTAGAAATCGATGGAGCATAGTCCCCGTAAGCCTCAGTAAGCGTGCGTTGTGATTCAACCGCTTTTTTCTTCAAATGGAAGCACAAAAGTAAACCTTCCCGCAAATTGCGTTTTGTTGGAACGAAAGTCGACATGTTCACAGAGAAAAAATATATGTTGTTTACACTTCAGTGGAATGACACATACTAAAAAATGAAGCTTAGACAATGTGCTTTGAAATGAATATAGTCACAGGTGTGCCCGATGCGATCTATTGATAGTTACGCCATCTCTTAGAAAACCTTTAAAACTAATTCCAACCCCCAATATAGTTCATTGAATTCAATGCATTAAAGTTCATTGAATTCAATGTATCAAAGTTCATTGAATTCAATGTATAGTTCATCGAATTCAATGTATTATAATTCATTGAATTCAATGAATTAAGTTCATTGGATTTAATGTATTTAGTTTATTGGATTCAATGTACATTTCAACAAATTATGTATTCAGTTCATTGAATTCCATGTATATTTCATTAAATTTAATGCATTTAGTTCATTGGAATGAATGATCTATACATTAAATTCAACGAATTATTTGTTAATCCCTCTCTAAACATTTTTAAAATAAGGAAATAATTACAATTTCAACAATATTTTTTTTATTTTAAAGAGTCAATTAATTTACAAATTTTCGAAGATTTTGAATAGTTTTAAATTTATAAAAATATACGGCAATAAACTCCCACAGGAGAGTGCATGCCGTAGGATATTTTAATTGCAATAATTTAAAAATTTTAAAGCACACATCTACGGCTCTAGTAAAACTAGCAAATTGAAATTTTACACCATCCATGAATGTACTGGTAACTGTATGTTTTAGGAAAGTTTTTCTTCCAAAGTTATCCTTACTGCATACTTTTGATTTTCAATGAATGGTTCCTTGAATATCAATGTTCACTTCATTGAATTCAATGAACACGTTCATTAAAAAATGCCAAAATTAATGATTTTTTTCATTGAATTTAATGAAAAGTTCATTGAATTCAATGTAAAGTTCATTGAATTCAATGTAAAGTTCATTGAATTCAATGTAAGGTTCATTGAATTCAATGTATAGTTCATTGAATTCAATGCATTAAAGTTCATTGAATTCAATGCATTAAAGTTCATTGAATTCAATGTATAGTTCATTGAATTCAATGTATTATAATACATTGAATTCAATGAATTAAGTTCATTGGATTTAATGTATTTAGTTTATTGGATTCAATGTACAGTTCATTAAAATTATGTATTCAGTTCATTGAATTCCATGTATATTTCATTAAATTTAATGCATTTAGTTCATTGGAATGAATGATCTATACATTAAGTTCAACGAATTATTTGTTAATCCCTCTCTAAACATTTTTAAAATAAGGAAATAATTACAATTTCAACAATATTTTTTTTTATTTTAAAGAGTCAATTAATTTACAAATTTTCGAAGATTTTGAATAGTTTTAAATTTATAAAAATATACGGCAATAAACTCCCACAGGAGAGTGCATGCCGTAGGATATTTTAATTGAAATAATTTAAAAATTTTAAAGCACACATCTACGGCTCTAATAAAACTAGCAAATTGAAATTTTACACCATCCATGAATGTACTGGTAACTGTATGTTTTAGGAAAGTTTTTCTTCCAAAGTTGTCCTTACTGCATACTTTTTGAGTGGGCACCAAATACCCATGAAGGCTCCAAAGAAGTTTCATAGCAGTACTGTCTGGAAAGATATTAATTGAAAAAATATCTATTTATTTATACAGCCTCTAGAAAAATTAAGCTTACCACTGTAATTAGTGAAATCTTCAATTTCTGCCAACTTTGCCCGCACAGTTTTATCTTTTATGTGGTTTTCATCCTTTAAAAATGTAAACATTTTTTGAAAATGATGGCAGCAGTCACTTAAAATGCCAGGCATATTTCCTATTATTTTCTAATACTAATAGTAATTCAACAGATTTAAATTTTCTTTTACATACAAAGCACAACATTTTCTTCACTTTTAATTTAATTTATTATCACCCTTTATCTAAAATTTACACACACAATTGCCACACGTCTTCACAACTTCGCGTTTCACTTCAAACAAAATTGGGAAGGGAATAAATTAGTATACATTGAATTTAATGAAAAATGCATTCAATTTAATGAACTATTCATTGAATTCAATGAACTATACATTGAAATCAATGAACAATACATTGAATTCAATGAACTATACATTAAATTCAATGAACCATTCATTAAATTCAATAAACTATACATTGAATTCAATGACCTATACATTGAATTTAATGAACTATACATTGCATTTAATGACCTAAACATTGAATTCAATGAACTGTTCATTAAAAATCAATGTATGGTTCGTTAAAATTTGATTTACAACTGGAATCAATGTACTTTTCATTGATATCAAATGATAAAATAATGAAAACTAATCACTGATATTTATTTAGACATTTTTAATGAATATAACTTCATTGATTTCAATGAACAGTACGTTAAAAACTATGAGCAATTCATTAAAATTCAATGATTTTTTCATTAAAATCAATGAATTAATTTTAACGTATGCTGTTCATTAAATTTGTTTTTTCTGTGTATTTGGCCATTTAAAAAATAACTCTTTTGCGCTCCTCTTAATTTTTATAGGTGCATATCTTCCTTCTTGTGAGAAATCGTCAAACGTATGGACAACCTATAGTAGTTAAATCATGCATGTAAACGTGGCATTGAAGATAGCACAGAGGTTAATAAGAAACATCTAATAACTGAGATTTGAATTGGTGAGGAATATTTTTAGAAAATTTAAAAAAAATTTGTCGTTTCTACATATTAGTTTTTCGATTTTTAGGAGAGCATATCAACAAACCGAGGTGTTTGCTTAAAAAACTAAACAGAAACATTATTATTTTGGTATAGAAATTTTACTTCTTTTTATCATAAGCTCCCACCGTTGCCTTGCCTTGCATGCAGGATTTGTGCAACTGATTATGCTTATAAATAATTGCCATGAAGGCATCGGAGCAGGATTTTTAAAAACCTTTGTAATGCAAATGTGTGCTTACGTAGTTCAATGAGAAAAACAAAGTGATGAAAATGTTCATCTTTCAAATGTTGGTGTTGAGTAAAGCATAATGAAAACTACACAGATCATATGAATTTGTACTCATATGATTTTTTGCATACATACATTAATTATTTAAAATTCAAGTGCTGACACCAATTTATACAAGCACACTGGCGGATAGAAATAATTGACTTTGCAAGAACCCTAATAAAGCAAACAAACATGAAAAAAAAAACTTGTATTCATATCAGAAATGAACTTAACGCTAGAAATAAGTTTCATATTTATTAATGTATGTCGTCAGCAAGACTGTCGTGTATGTCATAACCGATGATTAAGCTGCCAAAACGCATTAAATATTAAATTTATAATTAAACGCGTACAGTTGCACTTACAAATTCAGCGAAATTTCTGACTTGCGGAGCAGGACTTGTTGTCGTTTCTTTATGCCATCCTTCAGAGATGAGCTGCTGATAAGAGCTTATAACAATACATAAGTTAAGACAACGAGGTAACAGACATTAACCGTCCAACTGCTGGCAAAAATGTCTTGAAAAACAGTGAGAAAATAAGACTGTGCGCGTTATGGTTAAGTGTGGATGATAAAAAGAAAACATAAAAAGTCCATTACTTATAAAACAAAAAAGCTATACTTAAAGAAACTTAATAAATAGGCAGCATTTAACGGGATATTATGGCGATACATAAAACAAGGGCAACACAAAGATGCGCTTGAGTGTGGACGTGTATGTAATTATTTTAATGATCGACTTCTGATTGGGCGACAAACAAAAATGCCGTGATTATTGGCACATAAAAAGAATTTACTTTGACCCACTTTAACTAAGTGTGTTTTATTTTTTGGTGGAGTTGCTTGATTTTAACCTAAAAAGATTTTATTATATTTTCAAAAGTACCTATGCGTATAATTCAATGTTTATTAACAAGAGGTTCTACTGGTGATATAATATATATTTTTCAGTGAGTTGCAAATCAAGTAAGGTTTTTATCCAATTCCGACCATTTTGTAATGGTTGCTTGTTGAAAAAAATGTGTTTGTTCAATTAATTGATACCAAGTCAACATCCATTGAAATGGTTATGGATTTTCCTTATTATATTTTGGATTTTGCCCAAAAAAAGGTTTATTTATTGTCAAAAATAGTATTTTTAACTACGTAAGGATAGCTCCAAAATTGCAATTGCTATCGTGATCACACACAGACGGACATGACTAAATCGATTCAGAAGATGATGCTGAAAAAGTATATATATATTTTTCTTTACCTGCCACGCCTTCCTTTGAACGTAACAAACGAAGTGACAAATATAATATCAATATTCTTACCTTGTTCGCGTAGGGATATAAAACATACTTAGTTCCGGCACGCGCAAATTACAAAATCCTTCTAAAAAAAATTCGCAAGAAAAATCCAAACACATTAAATGTTTTTAAAAAATTTCTTTATGATAATCTCTTCAGTTTCTTAACAATACAAAATTTTTTTTGTAAATCTATGATTGTTAAAAATATTTTTTGGCAGCCAAACTAATAGGGTAAAATAACCCTATGTTGAATTAACGTTCGAGTATAATTATTAAATATTTCTTTAAAGAGCTCAACATCATAAATGAACAACATTAAATGCTGCACAACAACACCACAATATAAAATTAGCGTAGATTAAAGCTGCTGAAATCCTATAAAAAATATTGCAACGATGCACATTTTGGGTTTTGCGTCATGGTCGCAGTAGCTAAGAGCTACAGCAACATTGAAACTATCACCAGCGGCAAAAACAACACCGAATTCTTCAACAATACACCCACACACTGCTTTCGGTATGGCATCAGAATCCGTACCCGCACCTGTCGTGCGTCGCGATTAAAGACGCGATGGAGGCAAACGTTAAAAATTCACTGTAAATGCGCCGCATGCAATGCATTAACAAGGACAGCGTTTTGCGGTGGATGCAGCGCCATTGGCGTGTTCGCCATTTCTTCCGGCTATATTTGCTGCCTTTGTTTTAATATTGTTGTTACTGAAGTTGCTGCCGCTGCCAATGCCAGTGACACCAAAATGTCACCTTAACAAGAGCAACGAAGGGACACCAGCAGCGGCAATAGCAACAGCATCGTTTGCTGAGAAGATATTGACTTTAGTGTGCCATTTGGTGGTGGGAGTGTAGCAGCATCTGAACGAGGTTGTCGCACGTTAAAAGCTTTTAAAGATTCATAATTTTGCACCACAGAATGCGCAAGTATATGAAGGACAAGCATGATAGCTGACATGACAAACTCACACAAACACCACATACATAATCACCAACACAGCTTGTGTTAACCTATAATTGTCCTTGCTGAGGCTGCAAATAATTCGTACACACAAAATTGCGGCAGCCTTGCAAGTGCTATTAAAATAAGAGCACTAAATAGTGGAAAGTTTTTTTATATTCATGAATATATATGGGCTATTCTACAGTACTTTGCATATTAAACGGCATCGAGTTGTCGATCGATTTTCGGGACAAATATTGATTCGATCGAAAACTTTAGGACTCCATCGGCTTTTCTGAGCTTAAATTCATATAATTACTATACATGCGATTGAGGTTACAAAATTTTTTACAGAAAACTCAGCGGGTACTTTTTTTATTATTATTATTAATAAGCTCGGATTTTGATGGCCTAAGAAACTGCAAAAAATTATCAAAAAAAAAATGGCAAAAATGATATAAAAACTGCAGTAATTGACCTAAAAACTGACAAAAATTACCTAAAAACCCCAACTATTACATAAACAATAAAAAAATAAAGCCTTAAAAATAAAATATTACTTAACTTAAAATGTATTTTATATAATTTTTATAAATGTATTGTATTTTACATAGCGTTACAGTATATTACAAGGTACAATATTTAAGTTGTTAAAATTGAAGGAACGTCGATTGTCTGGCATGTGTTTGTAAACAGAAAAACTTCTATCTACTTCTACACTGACGAGAGAAATATATTGAAAAGACGATATGTCACCGGATGTAAGTTCCTCTTTTAATTTCATAGCATTAACATTTTAACCCCCTAATATTTCAGCAATAGAGCATACAAATAGAGTTAATGAAAACTAGCATATCCTTAAGTCTGAGTTTTAAATTAAAAATGTCAAAAAATGACAAGAAAATAACTTTGAAATCGGTAAAAATAACCAAAAAATACCCCAAAACTAGTAAAAATAAAATGATAACCAAAACCGATACAAAACAATGCAAAATAACGCAAAAATGACCTAAAAACTTTTCATATACGGAATTTAGGAAACATAAATGGACGTTCTAAATAACTAGGAAATGTCTTAAAAGCAGCAGAAAAAAGATGGCATGTCATTGAAATCCTAGTCTTGTTAAAAAGTTTTAGTACAATAACAAGAATTTTGCAAACAATTTATGATATCTAACAAAAGGTTATATTAATTCTTTAAGCAGAATGACCGCATATCAGAAAACGCGTAAATGCATTCATTTGCAGTTTTGTGTCATTCACAGAAAAACGAATGCTAAGATAACACGAAGCAAAGAAATGAACGATTCACTCAATTGATTGTGATCAGTGTTGCTCTATTGTCCGATATATCGGATTTGTTAAGATTATCAGTCTTAAATTCGATGATCCGATATTTGGCCGAAATGTTACGATTTCAGGAAAAATAGACCCGATGTTCGATTTTGTATATAGTCATAACAGATCATTAAAACATTAATATTTTGGTGGAAATGCACAAAACAGGCCTAAAATGTCATTCCTGTAACCTATCATCGATTAAAATTACACAATGTAAAGAGTGTAGCTTCTGAAATTTTTATTTCTACATGTTCTAGAAGACAAGGACAGAGTATTACATATATCGTGTGCATTTTCTGCCATTTCAAATTATACAGTTTTTTAACGTATGTTTCATCTAATAACTTTTTCTCCCTCGATTTTACAACTTTTTGAATTTCGCGCCTTTCATTAAGCAAAACGATGAGACAATTATTGTTTGAGTGCCATCTTAATGTGACTTTTCACACTATATTATTCCAGTTTCAAAATTCCACCAGTGGTTTTGAGTGCAAAGCTCAAGTGTTATATTTAACTTATTTGTTTTATAATTAACTAGCAAATACCCACTGCTTCGCCTGCGATAAAATATATGCGATATTATATACCATGTAAAAATTTGAAATCTTGAAATTAAAGTATTTTTTTATCTTCAAATGCCAAATATAAAAGTATTTGTGTTTGTTTAATAATTAAAAAAAAAATTAATATATTAAAAAATTAGGTACTTTATTTAATTAGAATTAGCTTCTTACAGTAATTCTTATGGTAACATAAAGTTGCTTGGCTTTTTCTGTATTTTAATTTTTTAATAAGTCCTGCATAACAGAATAAAAAAAATGTTGCTAAAACATTTTTTAAATTTTTAATTTTAAAATGTAATTTTTTTTACTTATATTCTAAACATGAATATATTCTTCATAAGTTTTGAAAATTTTTTATTATTATGACATGAAACTTTTGGCTATATCTCGAAAACTATAGATTTTCGACAGTACAACGAATTTTTTATGAAAAGTCGTTAATTAATAAAAATAACGGTAAACGAAAGATTTTCGAAAATAAAATGTACGTATATCTAGTAAATTGGAAATTTCTGTTACTATGACATCAAAATTATTGCGATATCTTGAAAACTAAAGATTTTCTCATATTTAACACATTTTCTTGAGAATTAGGATGAGAAAAAAACGATTGAAATTGAAGTTTTTTAATCTGCAAGCAAACATCTATGCCATTTTCAAATCGATTTCCTTTGTCTGAAAGATCAATAAAGTGAATTTGGAGAAATGAGAAAAGATGAAGCCATTCAATGGTTAATACTGTTTTCACAAATCTTTAATATATTAAATTTTTACTTAAAAAATAGTCCAAAAGATATTTTTGTTGCAATTTTTTTTCAATTTCCATTTTCCCCACACTTTAATACATATCCAGCCCTATCATGAATAATTTTTAACGCGGAATCGGAAAAGAGAGTTTTCATTTTTAAGAAAATGCTTAAGAACATATTTGAAATTTTTAATGGAAATTTGTTCATCAACTGCTTTTCAACAAATTTGCATTAAAAATTTTCAAAATGTTCTTGAACTTTATCTTAAAAATGAAACCTCCCTTTTCCGATTCCGCGTGAAAAATTATTTAAAATAAGGTTGATCTGAATAATTACTTAATTTTGACACAAAACTCAATAAAAAGTTTCTATCATAAAAAAAACCTTTTAAATAATAGTAAGTATAGATAAGTTGTATTTTAAGTGATTTGTTGTTGTATATACAATTTCGGTCAAATTAATAGCAGTGCGTAACACTAATAAAAATTTAAATCAGACAAAAGAACAATAATGTTATTTTGCTGTTACATACGATTACTTGAGAAATGCTCAAAATAGCTGTCAAAAACAATAATTAAAATGGCCACTTGTTATGAACTGCTTTAATTTTAAACACTTATTTTTTGAGTAGTGCCTTGAACTTTTGTGTTTTTTTTAACTTTTTAAACTTTTAGTTTTTGTTTTAAGAACACTCTTTTGAATTAAATTAAGCATATCGGGCCATAACCGCAAAAAAAGTGTAACCAACATGAAATCCAAAATGCACTTTTAAATGACAAACGATAGTACTATAACAAACCCATCAACTCCCAAAATTTCAGATCTATAAGTTAAACCGTTTTTAAGTTATACCGATCACGAAAATCGAGTTAACATGCATTGCTTATGCAGACAAATGCAGACAAAGGAAAAAAACTTGTATTAATGCTTCCAGCTATTTTTTTGACCGAAGATGTATATATTGTTTTGGTTCTAGGCCTGCAGTATAATAAATTATTAGAAAAATTTCTGTCTTCGTTTTGAATTATTATATTTTTAAAATTATTTTGTTTTCTAACTTTTTCGAAAATCTTCAGGAGAATTGTATATTTTAAGTAAATATTAGAACAATTTTCGCATTGTTCACACTGTCGTAACCTTGGTGCATTTTCCCACCAGATTTAGTGCATTTTGAAAATTTTTGCGCAAGAAACGTGAGGTTTGGTGCCTAATGCAATTTTTGTGCCCTTTTTAGTTTCGAAGGGATCGATTCAAAAAATAAAACAATTGATAATTAAGAATATGGCTAGGCTTCAGTGTTGCCATATGGTCCGATATATCGGATTTATAATGATTTTCAGACTTGAATCCGACGATCCGATATATGGCCAAAATTCTTAAAAATGTTACGATTTCAGGAAAAATAAATCCGACGTCCGATTTGGCATGCACAATACACACTCCATTATATATACCAATTAATGGTGGTCATGTAAATAAAAACAAGGGTATTTTTAGCATATTTTTTTTGTATTGAGACTTCATGTTCTAAGCAAATAAATACAGTAGTTTTTGAGTGTGGTACGATGTTTCGAAAAATAACATGTCGAAACTAAAAACACCGAAGAAAACGCATTTTTCAAAGCGAACAAAAAATTTATAGAATTAATTATTTCAGTCTTGAAAATGATAATGAATTGATAAATAAATTTAATAAAGCAATGCACAATATTTGACTTTAAAAAATAATTTTGTTTCAAACATGTCCTTTTCATTACTGACTTCTAATTTTTTGGTAGATTTAGCTGGCTAAAAACAATATTTTTTTTTTGTTAATTTACTCGAAGAAAAAGCTTTACATTTGGGGTATTCACGATGTGGTATATTTGTGATACATTTTTACAAAATTTAGAATATTTACAACTTATTGTGAACGAACCTTCACTAAAGTATTGCTTTTTTTAAATCAGCTAATTTTCGCATGTACTTTTGTTTGGAAATATTAATTTATATTATCATTTAACTAAAGGAAATCATACAAAAATTGAAAGGAAACACTAAATTATATTAGTTTTTATTAAATGAACTCACAGCGGAGCCGGTAGCTTCGTACATGCTGAGTAGAAACGCTTTTGCTATCAGCTGATCTAATACACAACGAAATTTACAAAGAATAGAATACGGTTTCATATTTGTATTTTTGACACAGGGTGGCATTTTGAACACTGAGCATTTTGTTTTTGTAATTTTACAAAATTTACTACAAATATCAAACTTATAAAAAATACACAATACAATGGTAAATACACCACATCGTGAATACCCCTATTTATAAAGCGGTATTTCAATCACATTGAAAAAATTAGTATTGTAGTTCTATATATTTAATTTTATATACATATATATAAGAGGTCCACACTAAAGCAAACTGTGTTACAAATTTATTTAATTTGGTTTTTTAAATTTTAAAATGCGGCCGAAAATTTCCGACGGGCTGAGTGCAAAAGTTACGACAAGAACATTTTTTTTATGGCAGCACTGCTAGGCTTAGAATTTAATTTAGTGTTGAATAAATTTAAAAATCTAATAAGTCTTGTGCACTTTTGAGGAAAAAGCGATTTTTTCACCATTTTGGTGAATTTGAGAATTAAAATTTGGCAGCACTTATGAACTTGTCGGTTACTTAAAAAAAGCTCAGCTATGTATTTTGCGTAGTGTAGACACAAACCCTTATTCGCCATTCAGCAGCGTTGTCAGCTCGTTGACGATTTTGAGTTTCTGTTCTTAGTCTCGCCACGCAGACGCCCATCACTGAACTTTTGAACAAAGCAACGTTCAAACAACGTTGAATTTAAAAAAAGCTTAGCAAGATTTTACTCACCTTCGCATTTTCTTTTATTTTATGAATTGAATAAAAAAACCCTTATAAAAGCTTTAAGTATTTTCAGCTATTTTCGCTCTTGATTTACTTATTTAAGCCATTAATTTAAAAGTAAAAATACGTTCTAATATATAAGGAACATAAAAACACAAAACGCAAAAGCATCAAAAGAATAATTCAGAAAAATATTTTCAAAAAATTTAAAAAACCAGTGAATTCGTTCGCCTCAATTTGTTCTATCTCGCACGATTTGTCTCAGCTTACTTTTGCCGACAATACCAAGTTCTACTGTTACTTTTTCGTAAGGGTGCAGGATTTTCTAATGTAATGAAGGCTTTTACTTACTTGTTAAAAGAATGTTTTATTTGAATGAGAAAAATTTTCAACACAACAGATTTTTCAATTTTGTTAGCTTTGCGCACATCTTGCTAAGCGTGGCACGCAACCTTTATATTGCTCAAATAGAGCTTAAAAAGGGAGAGCTTTTTTCTCAATGAGAAGAATACAGAAATTGTATGGTTATGCTCTTTTAGATTTAATTAATTATTTAAATAATAACACTATGCGACAATTTAAGGGTCATGGGATCTAACGAAAAAGCGACCAACACAGATCGATCTAGACCAACAAAACCCTCGAGTTTTGCAAAGTTAGCTCGCTTTTAAAAGATATCGGCATTGAAAGTTTGCCTATTGCAGAGTATTTTTTAAAAATAAATTGCTCATAAGGGCGTTAAATTTTTTTTAAAATTCTCATTGTCTCCAAAGAGAGGTCTCCAAAGTTTCATAGGGTGGTCAAGATCTCCCACAAAAATTTTAGGAAAAAAAAAGTCTCTCTCTTTCGCAAGGAGAAAGTTGTATTTTGAGAAAAACAGTAAAAATAACCGATTTATAAATGCTTTGATTTTTATAATAATAACTACATATGTCTTAAAGCAAAAGTAAATAAAGACTTTAACTAATAATATCTCGCCAAACAAGATGCCACTCTTGATTTTTACCCACAGTGTCAGGCCTGTAGCCAGACCCAGAAGACAGAGGGGTCAGACATGAATCTTAGGGGGGGGGGGGAAATTTTTTGCTATTTCATTTGAATAAGAAGAGACAATTTTTTTAACGAGTGAAATGAATACATTACACATATTTATTAAAAAAACAGTTGATTTTATAATATTTACATGGATATCTAGATCTTTTTATACATAAGATTAATACATAAAAAAATAAGATAAAAATTAATTCAGGACTTTGTAATAAAATAAAGGTAAAAGTACAAGATTTATTTAAAGTTGCTAGAAATACAAGAAAGAGTAGCGAAATGGGCTAGCATGTGTATAAGACATTTTTTAAGTAAAACAAATAAAAAAATTGAATTAACCCGCATCCGTCGTTTGCATCGAATTGATGCAAATTTTTTATTCAGATTTATATATTAAGAACAAATATGCATGTTTTGATTTAAATCTTTTGCTTGTTTAAATTTTTGCTAGAATTAAGATTTGCAGTTTTTTCTTATTTTAAAATTAATAAACATTCATCGTGCATAAAAAAAATATAAAATTAAAAACATTTCAATGAATTATATATTCTTTTTGTATCTGCATCAAATTGGTGCACAACGTGCTTTTCGTTCCTATAAAAAGTTCCTATGGATGCGGGTTAAAAAATTATTAAAATTCAAACAAAATTTTTTGGTAGCAAATGTTGGCGACCCAGTAGAAATTTGAAAAATTGTAACAATTTATCTAGTTTTGAATAGGGTGAATGTGTATATTTTTTGTTATTTTAAACTAAACTAATTTTAAAGCACTAAACAGATACATCTACAAAATGCATATTAATTATTCATTTAAAGTTTTTCATTGTCTGATTTGGCCAGGGGGTATTAAAACAATTGTTTTAATAGCGAAAAATATTTTTGGTACCACTGCTGATGCCTGAAAAAGTTGAAAAATTGCGTTCAAATATGCTTTTCACAAAAAAACAGTAAATGCATAGGCAAAAAATGTGTAAATTTTAAATACACCAAATATAAGGGACTCCACCAATCAATTGAGACTCATCGAATAACATGCTCAGAAACTCAAAATTTTAGTATAACATTTTGGTAAATGATGAGGTGAGGTGTTTTGACGAAATGATAAATTTCATGCTAGGAAGAAAAACTTTTATAAAAAATCGAAATACGAAAAAGAATCGTGGTCTTAACCTGGTGTTTTAAAAAAATACTTTTAGACAGTATTTCGTTCAGAAATATTTTAAGGATCCAAATTCAAATGCCCAAAATATATACAACCTTATTTTAATTTTTTTGAAAAAGTTATATAATTGCAATTAAAATACATTTCTCGAAAACAAGAAAATGTTTTTGTGAAAAATATGCAATTTTTTAATACACTAACACCAACATTTAGACAATCAGATAACAATCAAAAGTTCCATGCTATTTCGTGTGTACCTTTGGATTCAAATATCTCTCACACAGGACAATGAGGGTAGAAATAGGGAGTTGCACCTTGTTTGGCAAGCTATTGTTGGTTAAAGTCTGCATTTACTTTTGCTTTAAGATATATGTAGTTTTTCTTACAAAAAGCAAAGCATTTTTAGGTCGTTATTTTTTTACTATTTTTCTCAAAAAATAAATTTGTCCTTGTTTAAGAGGAAGACATCCTTTTTTTCTTTTTATTTTTTTTCAGATCTTGATCACCATGAAACTTTTGAGACCTCTTAGAATGTGAAATTCGAAAAAATTTTAAATCGATACGCCCTAATGAGCACTTTATTTTTAAAAATACTCTGCAAGGGACAAATTTTCAATGCATATATCTTTTTAAAGCGACCTATCTTTGCAAATTCCGTTTAGGGTTTTCTTAATATACACTACTATCATCCTGTGTTATCCGCTTTTCCGTTAGAAAAATGTGTTGCACAGTGTAATTAGCACATTTATATAGCTTAACTTTTAAATGGGTGCCATAGCTACCCAATATAAAAAAAATATAAAAACAGTGCCTACCGTTCTATAGCTCTGAAGGGACTAATACGTGAGTCTAGTTTAATATAATAGTATAGATATTAAAAACAATATAAGTTGTCATATCTGTAACGAATTGTATATTCAGTTAGTGAAAGAGTTCAACGATATTGAGTATTATACATTACGAATTGGCAATTTTTTTTTTTAATTCCATTTACGAGGAATTGATTTGTTCAATTACAAATTACAATTTATGTAATGTAGTTGACCATTTTTTGCAATTCCACTCCAAAATATCAATTACCAATTACTATTCCTGTAATTGAATTGACGATTTTTTTTTAATTCCATTTATGATGAATTGAGGTGTTCAGTTACCAATTACTATTCCTGTAACGGAATTGACGATTTTTTCCAATTATATTAATAAGGAATTTGAGGACCAATTACCAATTTCTAATTCCAAGGAATTGTAATTGAATCTTAATGAGTACTTTTTGATCCAGCTCTGAGTGTGCTCATATTTTGTCATTTGACGTATTTTTTGGAAATTAACCAATTACCTCTTACAAGCACCAATAATCAAAATATAAGAGATCAGCATTTACACATATTCTGACAGTCTTAAAACTTAAGGAAAATCCATATATTCTTCTCAATTAAAAATTTCAATTGCCGCGTGTTAAGTTTTTAGGTGGATATTTTCCATAAAAATAAATCTTCTAAGTGGTTTATAACGAATGGTCTTTAAATAGTTCACTTCATTTTTTAAAAATTTATCAACACCAAAAAGTAATTTGGTTTGTTCCGCATATTTCATATTTTTTAAAAGGCATTTCACCTTGCTGCTATAAGATTTTTGTCTATTTTTTAAACTACTAAATAACTTCCGCATTCCAATTCAGTTCCAATATGATGAAATCATTACATTTGAGAGCTAAAACGGCAGTATGATATTCAGGCATAACATTGTGAATATAGTATATGTAGGCTTCTGAAATGTTTTCTTTATTTATTCTTCACCTGCATTAACTTCTTGCGTATTGGGTACTCCTTGTCTTATGAACTCCCAAAGCTCTTTCAAATCAATTTTTTTCTTAAACAAGGGAAAATTGCATACATTTTAATCAAAATCGCTCGCGGTTTTAAGTGTATTTTTGTTTTTGCAAATTTCGGGACTTCAAGACAAAAACTGACTTAAAGACAAAATTTTTGAAAAAATTGTTCAAATAAATTTTAAAAGTCATCAATGAATTTCGTTTCCTTAATTTTTAAAATTTCTGACTTAGAAATGTGTTATAACTTGTTGTTATCTATTTCAATATTAATTCTAATGTAAAACTTTCAATTTGTATTCTTAAGTTATTTGTTCTAGTTTACCGCATGCACAAGCTATCATACTTATATAAGAATATGCTATCATGTATAACCTGCTCAATAAATACAAATACAAAACACAAAAACCGGGACTCGGGACACGAATTGAATATCCCGGTTAATCCCGGCAACCTGGCAGCCCTAGTCATTATACTAAAAATTAAGACAAATGTAGAAATTGTTTATATTTCTCCCGAAATGACCCCTAGACGGGAATATGAGCGTGTCCTTTTATTTTTTAAGGTCTTCGCTGCTAGATCTTAACAAAGCCGTAAGCGTGTCCCAAAAACTATAAACTTTGGATTCTGCAGTTTCCTTTTTAAAGTTAAGATAAGAAAATCAAACGAAACAATTTAAATTGAATTTGATGTTTACACAATTTCTATACTCAATTGTGTAAAAGTCATTAAAGTGCTTTATATTGCTCGCACTTAATATTTGTTTCTTTATTTATTTTTTTGTTTTCATTTCATCCTCTGTTGCTGCATTTTTCTCATTGCTGATGCTTGTAATAAAGCGTCTATTTATATCGTTGTAATGTGCCATAAACTCAGGATGTCATTTGAATTTTTTATGAAATTAAAAATCCTCTCCATAGTGTGCCAGTCAATGCACTTTAACGTAAAAATCGTACGTGTGGAAAGCGTGCTGCATGAAGCATAAAAATATGAATGAATTCCCTTACTGGAAAAATTTGCTCGGCTTTTAGAGTGTGGCAGCGTAAAAGGCGATTTACACACACGAGAACACACGCCATTCACCTACAGTTTAAGTACCTCGAACTTTGCTTAGAGTTCATCTTAAACTAGCTTTGATTCCCGTGGGTTCGTTTAAAGTCTTTATGACCACGATAAATTCTCCAGAGTTTCATTAAGATAATGTAAGACGACAACACGGTTTTAATGTTGAAGTGGTAAGATGTATTATGGTAAAGCATACTGGAATGTTGTAAAGGAAATTATTAGTATATATTAGAGTATGCAGTTATTGCTTTATGCAAAGTGTTGACAGTTTTATATCAGTTTTAAAACAGAACAGATGTTCGATAACTTTGTTAGTGATAATAATTTTGATATAGCAATTTAAGAGATATTTCAGCGCGTGAGACATTACCGTTTGATGTAGTCAATCTTAATGTGAGGTAGGCTAAGTTTTTATCCGATATGGCTTTTTTTGGAACTTAGACAAGATAATTTAAATCAAGTTTCATTACATTAGCTTTAAAATTTATTAAAAATGAACTCAGATCATATGGATCATATGAATTAGCCCAAAGATGAAATTTAAAACCTTGAGGGTTTCTATATTTATCCAAACCCAAAATGGTTTTAAATTTAAACCCAAATGTATGCCTATTTATGGTCGTTGTGACAAATTTAATATCCTAAGCCCCTTTCATAGTGGCACTATGAAATATCGCCCAACAGAAAAAACGCCCAACAGAAAAAACGCCCAAAAAAAAATCACCCAAAAGTGAATAAAAAAGACCCAAAAACGACATTTCACCCAACAAAAACGAAAAAAGCAAACATTTTTTTTAGCCATTTTTCCAAAAAAGCCCAAAAACGGAAAATTCACCAAAAAAAAGTCACTCAATTTTTTACATTGTTCCATTGTTCCCAGGAGAATAACTTTTTGTACGAAATGAGCAGAATTTTCAAGGCCCATTTTTTATGCTCATTTTAAATCAATGAATAATGTTTAAAATCAATAAAAGAGTTCAAGTCAATTTCTTTACATGAAATACAGTATTTATCCACACTGAAAATATAAATTGTGTATGCGCTCATAAAAAGCCAACATGAATTTTTCTTCTCAAGTAATTATCCCTCTTTAAAGAAATTTCATTACGCTCAATGTTAATTAATGTTGTAAGTTAATATCTGTTAACATAGTTGCACACAATACCATAGCAATCTTTATCTACTTTGAGAAGTACTTTTTATCTTTAGTTGTTGGAACTGGAAAATGTTGTTTAAGGCATTGCGTACTTACATGCTAGCATTTTAAAATAAAATAAAATATCAGGGTCGCAGTTTCAAGCAGTTATATTTTGTCGAAATTGAAAGTGGACCACCATGATGTTAGAACCAGAGCTGGGATGTAATTGATTACTTCGTAATTGATTACAGGTAAACTTTAATTACAATTAAAAATTATAATCGTTATCTAAACAAAATAATTATTACGATTACTGTACTCATAATCGAAATATTTTTGATTACAATTGCTGCAGTCGTAACCAAAATATTTTTATTACAATTTAAGTAATCGTTATCAATAAATAATTGCAATTACGATTACTTTAGTCGTAATCAAATTTTTTTATTATGATTACAGAACTTGATATAAAAACAAAATTAAAATTACGATTGCTGTTATTGTTTTTTAATTTAACTTAAAAAAGAAAAATAATGTGAAAATTTAATCAAAGTTAGGCAAATACTGCTGGGTAAGCATACAAACCCCGTAACTGAAAAATCAAACTCAATATCTGCAGGTCGCAGGGAAGTAAAAAATAATAGGTTTGGAATAATTAAGTGTTTTTTTCTTATACACTAAAATAATACTTTTTGATTAATTAATTGCGATGTATTCTTTGAATTTTTTGCATGAATGCAATTGTGAGCTTTTTAGATCAAGAAAGTTTGAAGAAGACAACAACAAATTTGTATAGAGTCAATCACTTATCTGACTATACATGTTTCGGAAATCGCTACATTTCTTCTTCAGTAGTCTTCAGTGATTCAACTGTGACCAACCCACTGTTTACACAGAAAGATGTCTATTTGCACAACCAAATGTTCAATTATTTATGACCTTGACCTAAATCGATCAGATGATTATTTTTAATTAAATTATTAATTAAACTTATTTTGGTCAGGCTCAAGTTGAATTTAATTAATAAGCTACCTTTCAGCTAAACACTAGCTTCTAGCGAAGCAGTAAAAACTCGTTCCAGTTCTAGGGTGTACCTCGGCAAACTCGTCAAGCCCAAATGAATAGCGAAACAAATAAGAAGCAACTGCAAACAGACACACAGTCTCTGGTAGAGTTATAGGCTTGATCAAAAATACTTACTGCTTTAATCGTCGTATGATAAAATGGCCAATGAGAGAATGTACTTCATTGAAGTTTATTCAGACAGGCTTGTCCAAAATCTATGAAACTTCGTCCAGAGTCTATGTATGGCCCTAAACTTTAACTGGCAAAATTTAAAGTTTTTACCTCCACAGGTAGGTAGGCCCGCTCATGCTGGGCGGACTGATGCATTTTTGCACCACTATCTGCATCACATACCTTCACAGCCGTACCTGCAAATTTTAAAACAGCAAATGGGCTTTAAATTTATTTTATCATAAAATTTAAAACTTATAATAGTTACTACTAAAAAGCAATTTTCGATATTGCGATTTGAAATTTTCCGGAATTTTCAAAAATCAAAAAAAAAAACCCAAATATTGCAACGCGCCATGGGCGTAAAATCCAAGGAAACAACCAAATCGACTCAAACTAAAAATAATGTTTGTCAAAGGTACATACTAATATAATTCCTTCAGTGCCAGGTAAAATCACTTTCGCGCTCAACTGAAGTAAATTCTAAAGTTGCTGGTGCAAAAATGCACCAATAGCTGGAAATGGGTTAAATCATGTAAAACTAAAACAGTGGGTTGGTCACAGTTGAATCACTAAAGACTACTGAAGAAGAAATGTAGCGATTTCCTAAACATGTATAGTCAGCTAAGTGATTGACTCAATACAGAGTTGTTGTTGTTGCCTTCTTCAAACTTACTTGATCTGAAAAGCTTTCAATTGAATTCATTTCAAAATAAGACTTTCCCATGAAATTTGTTTTGTAAACGCCGTCATAACATGTTATTATTTATGCAGTAATAAAATTACAAAGCAAAGATTATGATTGCAGTAATAGTAATTGTGACGGCCAACGTAATTGTTATTTTTTTTAGATTACGATTAAAGTAATTTTAATTGGAAAATAATTGTAGTCGCAAAATGCCCAGCTCTAGTCGGGACTAATTAGACCGGATCGATAAAAAGCGCAAACAAAGAAAACTCTATTAAATATTGATTTTTGTTCAATTTTAAATGTGTTCATTGATTTTTATTAAAAAATAAACTGCATATATTTTTATATATTAGTGAATACAGATAGCTGCTGTAAAAAATATTTCACAAGTTTCGTTATTTTATAGATTTTTCCTATCTGGATATCTGACTATAATAAAGTTTGCTTACATTAAGGAAACAGGATATTTAGAAAAATGATTTATTGCCACAAAAAAAATGTGCGGCGGAGCGGTATGTGGCCCATGTCTTTTTCAATTTAAGTAAAACTGAATGGCCTTTAATGACAATACCTATTTAAATTACTCTAATATTAAAAGGAGTAATAAAAAAAAAGAAGAACTGCTGCTTTTGCTTTGAATACCGTTATCTCTAAGAAAGTAAATTAAACATCCCCACGCGTACTGCATACGCATTTTACACATATTTCAATTTGTATTTATTTCATATGAGAAATCACCCAAAAAGAATTGGGTGATATTGCATTTTTGTTGGATAAAATTTTGTTTTTGGGTGAATTTACATATGAAATATTTTAGGCGGAATTTCACTTTTTATTTTTGTGTGATTTTTCATTTATTGTCTATTTTTCAATATTTGACAGAGAATTTAAACCTTGTGCCGAAATTGGGCAATTTTGCATTTTTGTTAGGTGAAATTTCGTTCTTTTGTATTCATATGAACGAAATTGTATAAAATAAATTGATTTTATCCACCCTATTTATATTAGGTATAGCTTTAATATGTTAAAACTCTATAGAAAATTATATTTTCATTATTATTTTGAATAATACATTTCTTTTTAAATACAATCAACAAAGTATTAAACAAAATAAAAAACACCAATCGGATCAGAACAAGTGGATATATAAGTTTCAATCATGCGAGAAAGTTTAACAAATTATCATAAATGAAATTATGGATATTTTGCAAAAACAAATATTTTAGCAAAACTATGATATATGTGTTAAATTAATTTGTTAAAAGAAGCAAAAAAAAAATTTTTATCACATTTCAAGAAATTAATTTTTTATCCCAAAATTCATGTTGTTCTTAAAAGAATGACTAAATACTCATCAAAACGGTTAAATCTCTGTAAATTGCACAAAATTTAGTGTAATGACTTGAAATTTTGCCCAAAAGTTTTACGGCCGTATTCATTACATTTGCTATGCACTCGTTAAAAACTGTTTTAGTTAGAACACAAACTATCCCTTAAAATGCTGTTTATGCATAAACGTATTTTAAGAGCATTTTAAGCAATATTGGAATTTTTTTAAAAACAGTAAGCAACACTTCATTAGCTGATAGCTTAACGAAAGAACTTGACAAAAAACAGAATTTTTGGCGCCTGATAGCTGATTTTGAAAAGTATGTTAGGTATTAAAAAAGCAAAAATTTAAAGTGAAAAATAAACAAAAATATAACAAGTTAAATAAAAGCTTATAAAAACAATGTACATGTTCAATATTTTGATTATCTGCTCTTATCTGTGATTATTGTCGCAGAAAGGGGTGGAAAGGGACCACCAGAGTTGCAAGTTCTCTCTGCAATTAGCTCTTCGAGTAGGAACGACGTCCAGGATGATTTTGACGATTGTTAAAATACTCGTTGATGCTAATATATGTTTACGTTGATGATAATATATGTTTATGCATAACAAAAAGTTTTTCTCTGTTTAACTATCGCTAAAACAGGTTTATGAATACGAGGGTTAGTTTTTAATATGCACTCTTACACCGTCTATCTCTTCAACTGCAAATGCAATTATAACAAAATTTGCAGGTATTAGCAGTTTGTACAGTTAACGCAAAATTTTTCTTAATTAGTTAGTTGACAAGTTCTTTAATTTTTATAGGATCTTTAAGATTATTATAGTTATGAATTAACAACATACTAATTTTTGTGTGTGGTTCATAAATTTTTAGTGAAAACTTTGTATCATTTTCTAAAAAAGATGAATTCTCAAAATATGTTATAAAATTTTTAAAAAATTATATAAAACATACTTTTTTAACCCTAACCATCCTGATAACATTTACATACGTTGACTCCTGATAAGGGTACCCGGGTACCCGTGTGTAATTTATATGGGAACACTGAAAATCATAGATAAGACATGTCCGTGCATTGTACTGTTTAGGACTAGCGTGATGTGAAGACAATGGTCGGGTGTGTATGTGTGTTTGTGAATGTTTAATTGTGTGTGAGCTCGTCGTTTCATCGCGTTGTCAGTTCGTGTTTAGTTTTCGGCTTGTCTAACTTTGGTTTGATTTTATAAAATTTTTTCGATGTCGCGCAAACGAAATGCATCTTTTATCGAAATTAAAGTTTCTTTAGGGAAATCTTCTAGCACAGCGCCATCATATATTGCTACACAAAATGCTACTGGGCCATCAAACCCCACTCAAGCCTCCATAATCAGAAAAAGTGTACCATCATCGAGTTCTTTGGACAATTTACCATGACGAAATGGTTATCTAAGTATCTCCACGCAAGTTATGTCGGCCAATCAGCAACGAGTTAGAGGAATCAGACTCGTTGGTACCCTATGACAAAATAAAACTTACATCCAAGAGAGCTAAGATCTCACCTCACAGACGATTTAGGTAAGCCCCGATATGCATTCAACAAAAATGGAACTATTGTCTGTCGCAACCAGGAAGAAGAAAAGCGTTTTCTTTTTGTCAATTATGAATTACTCACGAAGATTTGCAGCAGTAAATGGAAAAAATGACCCAAATGTTTTATGCAACAAATACAATGGCTGATTATACGTAATAGACCATATGCTGTCTAAATATAGCACCAAACTTAAAGCAAATAGATGGCCATTAGCCATTATTTACAACATGATCGACGTGGTTGCTTTGGTTGCATTTTGTGTCTATCCTAGCATTCATCAATATGCGAAAAAAAGACAAATCTCTCGTTGAGGCTTTTTTGCATCATTATCTCACGTGGTGGCGATGTCAATTGGCCGCCAAGATCATGTGATTTGACACCATTGGACTTCTTTCTTTAGGGTTTTGAAAGAAAAGGTGTACGGCGATAAGCCAGCAACAATTCAAGAGATAAAGGATGAGATAATTCGGCACATTAACGGCATAGGACCTCAATTATGTCTCAGCGGCCTCGAAAATTTGGACCATCGGATGGAGGTGTGCCACCGAGGTCGCGGTGGCCATTTGGCCGATATTTTGTTCCATACATAATTGAACCATACCAATATTATCATAATAAAAAGAAATGACAATAAATTTTTAAATAATTTGTATTTTATTCAAAATCAACATTGGCCCTTAAGATTTAACCACTCTTACATTAACCCTCATCGGTCCCCTGTATGCGCACGCATACAATTTTTGTCTTTAACCTTGCATAAAATAAAAACGGTTCAGCGGAATGACCTTGCATTTTGCAAAGTAGAATTATTTTGCCTGAACAACCAAATAAACCAGTTTTTGAATTTGTACCCTTACTGTATTTGCCTGTGCAGTTATAGTAACGAATCGGTCCCTGTGTATGTGCGCGCATACGCATAAGCAGGTACCTGGAATTGCCGCTTATTTTTATGTGTGGATTTATAGCACGCTCTTATTTTTTCGTTTTTTGAAATTCAGTTTTTTCTGGAACACACATAAGTGAAGTTTGTTTGCAAATTTATTTGAATTTTGGTTGTGTCAAAGTATTTGATAGAAAATGGATAGAGTTTTACGTGAAAGAAGGTAGCGAGATGAACTAGAAATGGACTTTGATTTGGAAAGCGAAGCTTGTGAATCTCCGTGCAATAGTGACGATGAGCTTGCATGTTCAGACGAGGAGAGTGATGAAAGTGAAGTTAGCGTGCATTCGGATGAAGACGACATTGAGCCACTTGAGCAAAATTTAGCAGAAGAAAATGCAGCAAATCCTGAAAATAAATATTTTTCAAGAAATAAGAAAATTGAATATTCATAGCAACCATTTGAAATAAATCAAAGAAATTCATTTCGACGTGCAGAAAATTTTACTTCAGGTAAAAACCTACCCTCTTTGTTATGGGTTCATGTTCATTATATGCTTCATTTTTGTTATAATTCAGGTCCAAAAGCATTAGCAGCTGCTACTATAGTTGATGTTTCGTCCGCATTTCACATGTTCCTTGAACCGGTTGAGAATATTATTTTGAACATGACGAATTTATATGGTGTGCGAAAGTACAAAGACGATTGGGAAAACATTGATTTGGACACTCTGCACGCATACTTTGTATTGTTGCTGCTTTCTGGTGTGTATCGGTCATACGATGAATGTGTCACTAAACTGTGGAATGACGAAACTGGTCGGCCAATATTTAGAGCAACAATGTCTTTGAAAATGGTCAAGCGTATCCATGGTTGCATTCGATTTGATGACCGCGAACAAAGTATGGCCAACACTGCATCTACAAGTAATTTGTCAAGTCTGTACGTGACAAATTGGCACCAATTCGAAATGTATACGATAAATGGAATCATAATTTGAAAGTTGTATACACACCAGGAAAAAACATTACCGTAGATGAACAGTTAGTTCCGTATCGTGGGCGATGTCCATTTCGTCAGTATATTCCATCCAAGCCGGCGAAATATGGCATCAAAATTTGGGTGCTAACAACACACAATTTTATGTAGGTAGGAATCGAAATGCCACTCCTGAACGTAATCTCGGACGGCGTGTTGTTTTGGATTTGGTGGAAGGACTTTCTGACAGAAATGTAACGTATGACAACTGTTTCACTTCGTATGAATTGGTAGAAGATTTACATAAGAATCGCATGACTATTTTGGGAACAACAAAGAAAAATAGGACTGAAACTCCTTCAGTTCTACTCGACATGTGTCAAAAGCCAATTTATCATACAGTAGTTGTATATGAACATAAATTGCAAGCATTTATGTTGTCATATGTTCCTCGCCGGTATTTGTGACATTGCTCAGTACATACCACAATGTTGTCAGCATAAATGAGAATAGTGAAAAGAAGAAACCTAACATCATTGAAGACTACAACAAAACCAAGAGTAGAGTTGATACTATGGATCAAATGGTGGCTACGTACACATGCAAACGAAAAGTCAATCGGTGGCCAATGGCAGTATTTTGTAACATGCGTTGAATGCATTCGTAACGTTCATTGCATCCCAGTGGGCATTTTAGCGAGTGCTACGCAAAAAAAGGCATGCTAGCAGTGCTATTATTGGCGTCAATACACCTTCCATGATCACTGCATTAATGAGTACTTCTGTAAGGCCTACCTTTTGAAGGTCTTTATTCTTTTCATATTATTTTATATGAAAAAATTTACAAAAAAAAATTCCAAAAAAATTTTTAATTACACAGAACAGTTTGTAAAAAAATGTAGATTTAAAAAAAACAAAAAAAAACTATTATTTTTTTGTCCGAGTTGGGTCTCGAACCCGGGCTCCCGAAAACTAACACATTATATATTATACTATATGAAAATATTTATATGGAAAAACTCTAAGTCTTTTCTTATATTTTTGTATGAAGAAAATTTACAAAAAAATTCAAAAAAAAATTTTGAATACACAGAACAGTTTGTAAAAAAATGTAGTTTTAAAAAAATAACAAAAAAATTTTTTTTTGTCCGAGTTGGTCTCGAACCCGGGCTCCCGAAAGCGTACTTTAATTTGTATTGTTGCAAAATAAGCAACTTATTTTTAACAACCAAGGCAGACGAGTGGGTAAGATGTCTGACCGGCGACCGAGAAGACCATGGTTCAAATCTCAAATTGTTAGTCGTTTGTTATTTGAGGTTGATATTTTTATTGCTTTTCCTTCTAACGTGACTTCTCGAAAGAGTGCTTCTGGCAGGTCTCTTTTGAGCAAGGAGAGCGGAAGGCCTGACAAATTTTCCCATTTCATATAAAAAAGCAAGTGTAATTGTATATGAGTGCGGCAGTACTCTAAAATCCATACGAAGGCTTGCTAGCAGTGCTGCCAATGCCTACTGGGATTGTTCTCGAATTGGAAAAATTCTAAAACGAACCATAATATTCGACGTCGCCTTTTTATCGAGGAGCTTGGATTGAAACTCGTTGAAAAACAGATCACTAAACGTAAAAAACAACTTCAAAGTAATGATGATTCCAGTGTTATTCAAAGAATTCGTGAGATTTGCCATTTAACAAGTACATCAAAACCGAGGCCGATGCTACATCTGCACATATAAAAATAACAAAAATCTTTTTGCTACACGCTGTGAAAAGTATAGAAATTTCATTTGTGCTGAACATAATTTCAATTTTTGCGAATAATGTACAAATAATTGACAAAAGTTAAAAATGCAATTTTTTTTTTCTAATATATGTAATATTCTAATTCTAAATCTACCTTTATGAAGTTCAAATATATTAATATGATAGTAAACAATGTAATAAACATAAAAAATCACAAAACATAAATGTTTGTTAGTTATTTTATCTTTTTTACCATTAAAAATATATGTGTATGCGAGCGTATACAATGGGACCGATTAGATGTATTTCTCGAGGGACCGATGAGGGTTAAAAAGCGTTTTTGTTTTTATATTTATGATATTTAAATTTTTTTTTTTTTAAACTATCATATTATGTAAAATGATATTTAATGAAAAAACTAATATGTTATTTATTAAAAATCAACACTTAAAAGATTTTTTTCGGCACAAAAATAAAGAAGCAAATACATTTTAAGAAGTTTAAACTCTAAAAACAAGGTGAAATCGCAGTATCTGCCTGTAGACGCCAATTTTTTTATCTCTGTTTATTTATATACTGCGTATTTTGCTTGAATGATTGCTTTAATTTGTGAAAGTATGCCATTTCAGATTAAAATAATAAGCAATTACGCAAAAAATACGCAATTTTTTTTTCATGTTCTTGGATATAAAAGAAAGATGATTAAATAAAAATAATAAAACTTATTTTGAATTTCATGCTAGATGCCGCACTCTTCCTTATGACGGCAGTTTCGGACTTCGTGAACGTTTCAATAAAAAAAAACTTAGTAAGACCAACTTTAAGTTATTTTTATTTTAAAACTAGCTGATATACCCGGTGTTTTTCGAGAGTCATTTATATAAACATTGTATGAAGTGTATGTGAAACTTCTCGATTAAATGTTTTTTTTAAAATCGGGAATAATGAAAAACATGTTGAATTTTATTTGAATTTTATTTTATTTAATTTTATTTATCCACCGTTTGCTAGGTAATTGAACGAACATTGATCCAAAAAAGTTTAGGAAAATTTTTGTTGTTGGTGGTTCCATCTCTTGCGGTGAGATAATTGAATTCAAAGAAGCGGTACGAAAAACAGATTTTAAAAATTAAAAAGAATTTTTATATTTTCTCAATCTTAAAGCAAGCACAATTAACTTTTAAAGCAAGCACAATTAAAAAACATATTGAACTTTTTAACAAAAACAATTTTAATGAAATATATTAAAAACAGCGGAGTAATTGGCATCGAAAGACCAAACTTTGATTTTCATGTAGTTTTTTTCTCATTCTTAGGTAACGATGTTTTATGAAAAAGTCGTTATACTGAAAATTTCTCCAATTTTGAAGATGTGTGAATGTTTTTGATGTCAAAATAACAGAAATTTTTTAAAATTAAATACAAAAAAATCTCCGATGGTAAAAAGTTTTATAATAAAAAAATTACCGTTAGTTGAAAAATTTCAGAGGGGGCGTGGCAAAAACTAAGTATGCAACATTTTAAGTTGGGATAAACCTAATATGTGTACCTAGTTTGAGCAAAATCCGTTGAGCCATTTACATTTGTATAAAGGCCAAACAAACAAACAAACAAACAAACAGAAAATGAGTTTTATTACTATAGATAGTCAATTGTATGAAAAAATAGATTTTAGCCATAATTTTTGATTGGAAAGAGATATTGGGGTAATTTTTTCACAGAAATTATTTTTGAGACTTGACTTTTTTGTAAAAAATATAAAAACAACATTTTGGAAAAAATAGATGACAAAAACAGTAAAATAATTTTTGCGCTTAGCTGGATGAATTTTTGCAAATAAATGCTATGTCATATGAAAGGTAGTCAGATTTTCTGTTTTTAATTGATTTCATTTTTACAACAACAACAATTTTTGAGTCATTTTTTGAGTAAAAAGTCAATATTTTTGACCTTTTTTGGCATAATCATAAAACATATATACACTGACTTAACGGTACAGTTCAACCTATTTTTGTGAAGTGATTTTATTGAACTTTTGAACAAAAAAAAAATTTTAATGAAAAATATTAATGGACAGCGGAGATATTTGCATCGAAAGACCAAACTTTGATTTTCATGTCGTTTTTTTCTCATTCTTAGGCAACGATGTTTTATGAAAAAGTCGTTATACTGAAAATTTCTCCAATTTTGAAGATATGTGAATATTTTTGATGTCAAAATAACATAAATTTTTTCAAATTAAATACAAAAAAATCTGCGATGCTAAAAAGTTTTATAATAAAAAAATTACCGTTAGTTGAAAAATTTCAGAGGGGGCGTGGCAAAAACTAAGTATGTAACATTTTAAGTTGGGATGCACTTAATATGTATACCTAGTTTGAGCAAAATCCGTTAAGCCGTTTAGATTTGTATAAAGGTCAAACAAACAAACAAACAAACAGAAAATGAGTTTTATTACTATAGATGAGGTTGGGATTCAGCTCTATTTCATAATGACCTTTCATGATTTTATAATGATTCAACATGACCATCCTAATGATTTTACAGGATTTCATAATGATTCAACATGAAAATTTGTTGCGATTTTTACATGAAAATTAAAATGATCTTACTAAAAATCTCTATAAAGCAAAATCATAGGGAAAACATGTGAAATCATTATGTTTCTAGTTGATTTTACAATGTTTTTTTTTTTGTGTGAACGATTTAAATTTCCCTTTTTATTTTAAACTGCACTGCAAAAATTTCAAGAGTGAGATGCGGGACACACTCTTGTCTAAATTGAATTTGTGTGTCAACAAACCAAAAATGAGTTAAAAATGAGCAAATATTTTTCAATTTATTTGAAATTCGACACATGCAGCAAATTGAATTGCATTTCATTTCGCATCTAAATGACAAACGAATATAGTTATGCATAACTATGTTGGCACATAATTTTGAAGTTTAACATAAAAATAACTTATTCAAAAATTATTTTCCAACTTGTCGCATGTGTAAGTTCTTTTTACCAAAAATATGAAAAAAAAACATCTCGCCATCATGCGATGCGGCACGTTAACTAGCTTGAACTACATTTTGACATTTCCAACTCGTTTCCTATGCTACCGTCCGCCACACATTCACACACAAATGCACACAGAATGTGGCTGCGACACATGAATGAATAAAAATCTGTTGAAATCCAATTCCGTGAAATTCTGCAGCATTCGCGTACTGGTTTCGTTAAGCGGTTGATTTTGTGTTTTATTTTTTTGCAATTTTATCACTGGGCGTGGCTTTTATTGCATTTGTTGCAAAGAGTATCCGGTGCGTGTTCATGCCATTCGGTGTCAAGCCAAAGTGTAAGTTTTTGCTTATATTTTGATATATATCTTTTATCTTTCAGTGTAAAATTTATGCACAAGCGTACGAAAGTTTTTTTTCAGCGTTTTTAACTTAACGTGACGTCTTACTTTAACACCAAACTTCTCTTTCGGCTTTAGGTCCTTTCCTTTCGGACTCCTTGAGCATTTTTTGGCGCACTTGCTGAGCTTTTGTTGCGTATTTTAAATTTATGTGATATTTTTTATATGTTTTTTTTTTGTGCAGGTGTGATGACATGAATATCTTGACGTTATCGGCTGAACGGGGTGTTGAAAACATTATTATAAACGTTTGTCATATGCAGCACCGGCACTCAGTAACTTAACCCATGTTGGCCTGGTACACCAAATTTGTTGAAATTTTTAACACATTCATTTTTTAGCCTTATTAAGATAAATTCTAAGTTTCGGTTTAGTGATTATGTACAAATATTGTTATGTTATCGAACTTTTCTATAGTGAATCTGGAAGGGCTCAGAAAGTGAATTCGATATATTGAAAACTCGTTTACAAAAACTTTGAAATTTTTTAAATATGTTGTAATTTTTTGCTCTTACAGCTTCAAAAAGGATACGTTGTATTAAAAAATTTGTTTTAAGACTGTCAAAATACCATTAAATTAGAACGTTCGAGCTGTTTTCTAGAAATAAATAATAAAGACCGTACCACATTAATCGAAAATAATTTCACACACCAATAAGTAAGCAATATACACGTGAAATTAGAGACAATGAATAGTAAGACTGCGTTCACTTTTTTCTCTTGAGTCAGGATATTTTTCAAAAGAGCTTTTTAGTCACAAAAACGAATTGTTTAAAAAAATTTATTTACATACTTTCAAAACATGACAATTGGATATCAAATGAAAAAGGACAATCTTTTTTATCAGAAATTCGAAGTGACAATACATCCATACCAAATATGTATGTAGATTAGTTTAATTGACTTATGTTTTATATGAAAATTTTGCTAGAAGCTTGCAAAAATTCCTTTGCTGCAATAAGATACTACGCTTCAAACCGAAAAGCGAATCACGTTTCCTTTTACAAATGTCAAGCAAGCAACTCTTCGCGGTTTTGGTCGTGATACGTAAACAATTTATTTTTTTTTATTTTTGTAACAGTGAACAGTTGCAGTAAATGTTATTGAACAATTTCAAATATTTCTTGCTATTAAGAAAAACCATACAGAAAGGCAATGGCAAAAGTAGGAAAAAGTTTATATTTATAAGAATCTCTCTCTTTAAGATAGAAATATAAAATTCAAAATAAAAGTTGATATCATTTGCAAAATTTGTATAAATCAATTGGAATAAAACATAAACTTTAGAGAGGAGTTTTGTTTAAACAAATTATATCAGAAAGTGGTTCCCATCAATTCCATTTTAAACGTACTGGCCATACGCAATGACCTCATGCGATTTGGATCAAATTTTGAATGGAGCATCACAGACGGAAATGAAAAACTTAAATTGGAGGAAAAAAGTTTGCCGGAATTTTTGGTGGAGTTACATGGTGCACAAGATTAAAAAAATTGGCAAAAACGTAAAAAGATCGATTCTTACGAAAATTCATGCCTTAAACCCTTTTTAACCGAATGTTAATTACCTTTCCAACAGTAGTTCAAATTTTTCATTCGGTTAAGAAGGGTTTGAGATAGAAATTTTCGTAAAAATCGATTTTCGACATTTTTGCCGATTTTTGTCAATTCTGTGCACCCTGCAATTCCGTCATAAATTACAACAAAGTTTTTTTCCTCCAAATTAAGTTTTTAATTTCCGTCTGTGATGCTCAATGCAAAATTGGAACCAAATCAGACGTGGTTTTGCTGATGCATAAATTTATTTTTCAATGTGTTTGTGACTTGGACTGCCATGACTTTTAAATCTGAATTTGCGGTTCGTTTTTTGAACAAACTCCGTCGCTAAGGGGTCGTCCATAAATTACGTTACTGATTTTACGGTTTTTTTACCCCCCTCCCCCTGAGTTACTTTTCGTAATGCTTTTCAAACCCCCCCCCCCCCATAAAGTAACGTGACTTATGAAATTAATTCATTCGAATGATTATAAATGCTTTCTGAAAATTTATATATTTCAATAGTATTTTTTTATTCCGATTTATTGTAAACGATATAATACAAACTTATGGCAATTCATAGAAGTTTTAAAAACGAAATACAAGCCGCAGGTAGGACACGACCTTGAACCGATTTCTTCTTTCTGAGAAGGACAGTACATGTCATACGGTATCTCCTTTGATCAAGAACATTCAGGCCTTAACGTCAAAGCCTGTCGCAAAAGCAAAGACCCAAATTTTTCAGACGTGTGCTGAGATGGTAAAAGAATACCAAAAGGTTCCTGTGTCGAGGGAAAAATTGGTGGAAGAAATCGTTGTAACAAAAAATAACCATCAATTTAGACGATCAAACATAAACATATAAGGTTAAAAATTTTTGAAATGATTGTGTTATTAATTAGAGGTTTTTCGTCGATTTTTTTAATTTTTGGTAACGTTTCAATATCTAAACACCTCCCCCCCTACCGTTACTTATCGTAGTGCATTTCAAAACCCCTCCCAACCCAAAATTGATACCGTAGTTTATGGACGACCCCTAAGTTCAGTTTTCAAATTTCTACTCAATACTCAGAATTGTTTTTTACAAAAACGTATTTTTTGAAGAACTAAATAAGATAGGAGAATATAATGATACCCTTATACGAAAACGCATTTGTTTCAAAATCGTTCTTTGATGGATTAAGATATATCATTCAATCTGCATACACTACAAAAATTTTGTAGCTATCCGACCACTAAAAGAGATATTTTTGTTAAGTTTTCAAAAGCCCTATCTTCACTTCAAAATTTTTTTAAATGAAAAATGCTCTAATCCACTTTACATAGAATTTGAGTATGCAAAATTATTTTGTAAAATTTATCAAATTTTATTAAATTTTTAAAGCTGTTATTTGGGCAAGTGTTCAGTGCCGAAACATCAAGTTTTGAAAGGTCTGAAGAAAAGATACAAAGATTGCAAAAAAAAATCCTCTATAGATATGGATTAAGAGAATTTTAAGGAGTTACAGAAAAAATTTGAAATGGAAATCATATTTTATTGTTAAAACTTTAAAGGGTAAGTGTTTGTACAATTTAAATGTTATTTTTTTTTCTTATTTCTTGCGATAGAAATATTTTTTAGTTGTTCAGGTTTCGTGTGGAAGCTAAAATTATATGCAAAAAGGGGATTAAAAGCAGCGATGCCACTGCATGAATTCCGTGTGGAGTAACATCAAAAATGTTTCGCGTATAATAAAAGTATAATTATTAATAGTAATAATTACAAAAATGTTATTATCAAGTTTGGGATTGATAATGAAACAATGCCATTAATATCGAGGTTTGGTTAATACATGTGTGACCTCCATTAAACTTCCCGCCTGGCTTATCGTCTACAAACATATCGCTTTTTTGAAAGTTGCGATATGTTAAAAATTGTATATATATTTAAAATAAAAGATAAATCACTCATTTTTTCAAACCTTGCTACGCTACAGACGGTCTTTTTACATTTAATTATTTTTGTTTGCATAAATCCGTTATTTCCTCTAAAAACTAATAAATTAAAGGAAAACGAAAACATCAGATATTAAAAGCTGAAACAATGACCTATCGGTTGTTGCATTAAATGTTAAACTATTTTCTCCATTGTGTCTGTATTTTTCATTTTGGTTTACATACTAGGTTGAACTGTACAATAATATGGTTTTAGATATGTAAGCAGCACGCTTGCCTATTATGAATGGAGATATGCATACTTTTAGGCTGAACATTTCTGAGAACAGTTTGAGATATATTGGGCACGTGGCAGCGTGCTTGCTTTTTATATATTAACTGCATTATTCTGTATCACGAAGAAGCACACCAACGATGAGAAAGACACGAGAAGCAATACTTTCTTCCATACAAAATTGTATTGCTTATCGTGTCTTTCTCATCGTTGGTGTGCTTGTTCGTGATACAGAATAATGCACTAAGATATTTTTTCTTAGCGAAACAAAAATATTACTTGGTTTTACAACATTACTTGTATTTTCCAGTTTAAAAGTTTAAAAAGTTTATAAAGCAGTTTAAAAAGGTGAGTACCATTCAATCTTAAATCAAGATCTATCTTTCTTTAATCAATCTTAAAAATTCTTAAGATAAGAAGGTGCATTCTTAAAATAAGCATTTCTCAATCTTGTATTAAGAACGTATGGAATTCATTCTAAAATATATATTCTCAAAAATGTACTAAAAGAATCTTAACAGAACGTATAAAAAAATATCAGTATAAAAAGTGGAATTTATTCTTGGTTTAAGAATTTTCAAGTTTAACAGATGGATGGCCTTGTTTAATGACCGTTCTTAGTGACTATAGACTATTTTTTTTCCTCATTGTAGTGTTGACAACTGGGACCACGCGAGTTGGTGTCTCCTTTAAAGCTCCTTGCCCAAAGCTTCGTTGGGATTGGACAAAAGCGAAGATTGTTTCTCGTTTTGTTGAAGAAGAAATCAGTCGCCGAACCATCTACAACATCTTGACAACGTTTGCTTTCAGAAATAAATCAATGGGAATCCAAAAAAAAATCAAGCAAAGTAAGGCAATGGTGTTGGGAACTCAAAAATGAGTCCAAAAAGTACGTTTGACAAATTTTGTTAAAATATTTTTTCCGCACTAAATGATATGATGTGCATTATGGATGACGAGTCATATTTCACATTAGAATGCCATGAGAGTCTAAGAAAGCACTTTTTTGACGGACATAAGCAACTAAAGACAATGTGTAATATTTGGAACATTGCAAGTTTCCAAAAAAGTCCTTTTGTGGCTCCCAATAAGTAATTTGGGTATGTCTGAGCCAGTTTTTTTTTTTGAGTCGGGCTTAGCCGTCAATGGTGAACGGTATGTCAACTTCTGTTTGCCAAAAGTAGCTGACTTTATAAGAAGCAAACACAACAATAAAAATATAGTGTTTTGGCCAGAACTTGCATCAAGCCATTACTGTCAACAGAGTTTAGAAGCTATTGATATTCTCCGGATACCTTATTTACATAAGGGGAATAATCCTCGCAATGTGCCGCAACTTCGTCCAATCGAAGACTTTTTGAATAATCTTAAACAAAAAGTATATACCATTGACTTTCGGCCCAAAACCACGGCAAATTTTATAGACAAAATAAAAACGGAGCTTATCAAAGTGTCAACATCGGTGTTTACACGTCCAATGGAAAAAGTGCCTCTAAATTGCCGCAAGGGCCCACGCATTGGGCTCAACTTTTTTTCTGCATTAACTATAAGTTTATAACTTTCATTTAAAATAAAATTTACCAAATCATATACTTCAGTTTTTTTAATACAGTTTTTTAATTGGTGCAAATTTCATTCCACATATGCCAATGTGATATCTTTAAAAAAAAATTTATGAATATGATGAACAAATTTTCATGTTGTAAACGTCATATCCATTATTTTTAGCCATGTCAGAACTTAATGCAAAAAAAAAAATAATTAATAAAATATATAGAACATGAAGATAAACTCTGATAACTTTTTCAAGGCAGTCATCAACATTGTGTGCTAAGATTTTCCTATTGTCAATGAAAGAGAATGCATTTTTTTTTTGTTTATACTCATATTTCAAGAAAATGTCAATTACGCTGCAACGCATTCGATGCTCATTTATTCATCCCTGACATAATTTTCATGACTGACATTAACATGTTTCACAGTCAGCTAGCCAACTCCCAGTCTGCGCCAACTAAGCTTGCTTTTGCTTGCCAGTGTGGCCTGATTGCCTGAAATTTCCTTGTCTTTTTGCTGTCTGCTCAACGTCGGTCTGTTGTTCTAATTAAAACGCGCTCTAAAGTGAAACTGAACACCAGCGAAAAATTGTTCGTACAATATTTTTAATTGTCTAATAGAAAAGCGGGCCTTCATAGAATGGAATGTCATTTAATATTTAAGTATGCAGTTTTTTAACGTTGTGCTTTTTTTTGTCCTTAGTTCTCGTTTTATATTCTAGTTAATTTATGCGTTTCATAAACATTTTCTACATTTAGGTCATTTGCTCTTATAGTATTATGACAGGAAACTGGCTTACAAAGCTACTAAACGATGCAAAATCAAAAAACTTATTCATTTTAAGCTTTCACTTACCAGTAAATAAATGTCAGTGAATGCATAAACTGTTACTTCTGTATCTTGCAAGTGATTAAGAAGCTTATTTTGACTCATACCCCAGAATGTGTATTTTTCTTTATGGATTAACTTTTTAAAAGTTTTTGCGGCCTCCATTTCTATTAACTTGATTTATTAGTTAGCTCATAAAATATTTTAGCTAAAGTTTGTGTTATAATTAAACCCATAATTATAATACTTCCTCGTATTTTTATGCCGAGATGTTTCTAAGCACGAACTTCAAAAGCCAATACCGACAATGTGCTCAATGAAGCCATCAGTATTGAAACTGACTTTGGCGGCAGAGCTAAAACAGTCGAAACTGTCAACGACTGACCACCCATAACATCAACAACAGTAACTGCAACAATAGCAAAAATACATGAAAACGAACCAAGCAACAACAACAATTATCATAATTTAGGCTATGACAACGTCTACAACAACAAAAACAACAACAACTACTACAAAAACCAACAACTGTCTTGACAGTATCCGCCTATTAGAGATTTGATCAATACAGCAGAAAAAGAACAGAAGAGAAAATAAAATAACAAAAGCAAGCAACCAGCATAAAGTAACTAACAATTTCCACAAAGTTGGTAGGTGGACACGTAATAAAAAAAATTAGTGTTATTCAAAGTGTTGTAAAATTTTATTGTTTTTACAACTTGTTTTAACAACTTCCAATGTTTTATAGCATTGATAGCCTTAACTATTAAAGGATTGATTAAATAATGCCATAAAGTGATACTGTAAAATAAATGCAAATTATTACCTTCTAAAGTTTTCCCAATACAATTTATTAAAATTTTTTCCTAATGTAAATCGTTTGGGAAAATGAGAAAATAAATTCGCCACCTCTAAGCCTTTACCAATTAAAGTACACTTCACACCTAGGACAATGGTGTTTATTAGGTCAAGTTAAAGAATTAAAGCCGCGGACATCTATCAAAATAAAAAAAATAATATTTTAGACCCACCCTAATCTATACTATTATATAAAAGGGGACTCACGTTTATTAGTCAACTTAGAGCTAGAGAACGGTAGGCTCTATTTCTATTTTTTTTTTATATTTGGTAGCTATGGTACCCATTTAAAAGTTACGCCATATAAATTTGCTAATCATTATTTAAATAATTAATTAAATCTAAAAGAGCATAATCATACAATTTCTGTATTCTTATTCTCAGTGAGAAAGAAGCTCTCCCTTTTTAAGCTCTATTTGAGCAATATAAAGGTTGCATGCCACGCTTAACAAGATGTACGCAAAGCTAACGAAATTGAAAAATCTGTTGTGTTGAAAAATTTTTTCTATTTCGCTGCTAGACAAAAGCATGGCACAATTACTGATCAGGTAGTAGCGTAGAAAAAATTAACTGTTCATGCAATTAATCCAAGAAATGTGGAAATAAATAAAAAGTAAAAAAAATTTTTATATATAAGCTTTTATTTAAAAAGACGTGAACTAAAAAGAAAAAATAAATTTAAGTGACATTTGTCATACATGTATATAGTAGGAATATTCTAGGTGCAGAAGAACCTCTCTCTTGGTTACTCATCATCATAGTATAAATGTATGTAAATTGGTAAGTTCTAGGGACTTATATAAACTTAGAATTTTTTAAATACATTTATATTTAAAAGCTTGATGCACCGATGCCCGATGTTATACAGGTTTACTACACAATATCAGTGCCTTAAGCTTTTAAATATAAATGTATTTGAAAAATTCTTAATTTATATAAGTCCTCAGAACTTACCAATTTACGCACGTTTATACTATGATGATGCGTAACCAAGAGAGAGGTTCTTCTGCACCTAGAATATACCTACTATATACATATATGACAAATGTCAATTAAATTTATTTTTTCTTTTTAGTTCACGTCTTATTAAAAAAAAGCTAATTTTTTAAAAAAAATTTTTTACTTTTTATTTATTATTTCCTTTTTAGTCTTAAAGGTTTATTATTAACGTCTTTTATTTTCCAAACTTATAGAGATATAGCATTTTTATTAATTTGTGGGCGGTAAAAGGGGGGCGTGGGACAATTTTTTCCTGAACCATTCTCTACTTGAAGGAAATTAACTGCCAAAATTTTAGCTGAATCAGCCCCGTAGATTTGGAGATATAGCATATTGATTGATTTGTGGGCGGTAAAAGGGGATGTGGCCAAATGTTTTTCATAAACCCATGCTTTATTTGATGAAACTTTGCTGTTTAAATTTCAGCAGAATCAGCCCCGTAGTTTTAGAGATATATATTTTTTATGGATTTGTGGGCGGTAAAAGAGGGAGTGGCAAAACATTTTCCTTTTTTATCCTCTACTCGAAGGAAAGTTACTGCCAAAATTTCAGCTGAATCGGTAAAGTAGTTTTAGAGATATAGCATTTTTATGGATTTGTGGGCGGTAAAAGGGGGAGTGGCAAATTTTTTCCTTAAATATCCTCTACTCAAAGGAAATTTACTGCCAAAATTGCAGCTGAATCGGCCCAGTAGTTTTAGAGTTATAGCATTTTTATTTATTTGTGGGCGGTAAAAAGGTGTGTGGCAAAATTTTTATCATATTATTGCATTATCACCGGACTTACATATGTATGCTAAATTTTAGCTTAATCGGATACCAACAAATTGTAGAAAAATGGCTTGCAATTTTGAAGACATACATACGAACGAAGCAAGTCAAATAAACAACGACTTATAAAAATAAACAACGACTTACAGACCTATTCTGGCAGCTTAACTAAGCTCACCACATTAACAAAATAGTTAATATTAATGGTATTCCCTTAACGCTTCTTAAACTGCTTAAACCTCTTAAACTGCTTAACTTTAAGCAATTGGGGAATTTTAAGCAAATTTTGTATGGGACATTTGTTACAAGGCTTAAGCTACATTTCTATGCGTAAATTATGTAAACATGTTTGCTTAAACTATCAGCTGTCAAACTTGAAACGATTCTATTATATGCTCAATTAATAAGTGCTGAAATGCAGATTGTTTTAAATATTTAATTAATTTTTTCTTTTCACTTTGCTTAGGCATCATAAATATTTAAATTTTATTTTGTTCAATTTATAACATCAGCTGCTATTGACATATGCGTGGAAAATTAAACAGAATGACAAAGAGTGCATTCCCTTAACAAGAGCTCTGAAGTTTACATGTTTACGAAATGGGAAATTTAAATTTTTAAGGGAATACCATTATTAACAATTTGTTAAGGTTTCGTATTCTGCTGCAAATTTAAAAGCTCTTTTCCTTACAATTTTGTTAATAACAGAAAGAGTCTTTACAACGAATGAAATGTATGTGCTTAGATAGAAGATTGTTGTGAAAATAATAAAAAAATACAAATTATAATATAACATTGAGTTCGAATACATTAAACTGAAAAATGGAAGAATTTTTTACTTATTTTAAGCGTTGATAATGAAATCTTTCAGTAGCCGTGGCAAATTTTTCAAGCGCTTGCAAAGTCACAAGCTGCACTCGAAGCATCTGTTTATATAGCGCATCTCTTCTTTCAATAGGCATATCGATTTTCACAATGCATGGTGAACTTTAAAAGCTTTTTAAGCTTTTATGTTAATAATTTTTAAGAATACCAACATTTACATAACATAACAATCAGCTTAACAAGAGCTCCTTAACTATTTCTTGTTAAGCTAACAACTAGAATAGGGCTGTTAATCATAGCTAGTCCATCGCATCAAACTTAAAACATTCCAATAAACTTCGCGAACAAATTTAACGAATCAAAGAAAAGTTAAAAATAAGCACGTAGCTAGTAAACAGCAGCAAACTACAACTCTTTAAGCTGTTTTTGACAACTACTAATAGCCAAAAAACTGTCACGGCTACCTTGTCAAATAATTATACAATGGACAAAAGCTCTCTTTTCAAGCTATTTTAAAAAAACACGATAAAAATTGTCAACAAGATACGCAAAAAAAGACAGCAACATGTATTGTGTGCGGTACCAATGCTACCACCTTTTTGAATGTGAAAATACCGCCACTTTTATAAAAACACCGACAAAATTTAGCTAGAGCAATTTTATGGCTTAAAGTACTTGAAACAAAACACATAGGGTCAATTTTTGGACCAGAGAAGATGAATGTACAAAGTCAGTTTCAGTTCAAGTTTTGGAGATAAAGGCAAAAATGTGAAAAAAGGTTCTTGACATTTGGAAAAAGTGTATTTTTCTATTGTATAGATTTCGTCTTCAAAGAACTTTGATTTATAAAGTTCTTTGTAAATTATTAAATTATGTTTTACAATGTTGCTTTAGTTTGCTAGCAACCAGTGTTGCCAGAAAAAGGAATTTTCAACGTTATGCAGGAATTTTCAACCCTAAAGGGAAAACAGGATTGACACTCTTAAAAACGGTGAAAATTAGGTTGACAGCATTTTTGTGCAAAAAGTGTAACTTCGTCACAAAATCAACAAATTATGTTTAGAATTTTTTAATATCTGGTAATTAAATACATTTTAAAATTATCTGAGACGTCTTGAGTTTTAATTTAATTTTATTGCTATTTTAATTAGCTTACATTCATTTTGATAGTCATCAGTTGTAAGCTCAAACGCATTTTTTTCTGTTCAGCGTAATTTGATTTTTTTGTTTGGCAAACTATGGAAAATGGGTAAATCAACTGAGAACTTTTACAAGATTTTAATTTATGGTACGAAATTTCGTCTTTTCGCAATTATGGATCTAATCGTTAAGAAAAACAAAACGTATCCTCATTAAGTCCGTGTTGTTCCTATTTATTTAAAAAATCTGAATATATATCGACTTAAAATATAGGTCACTAAAAATATTGATTTATGAAATTTAGTTACACAAGATATGCAAAATTTGTTGGCACCTTGACCTAAGAACTACAAACCCATTTTTTACTATAAACCGGGGCTAATACCTACCCCATGGGTTTCTTCTTCGTAAAATCGTTCTAGAAGCAGTAATCTGACTCTAAAATGCATGCATTTTTTTTTTGTTTTTTTACGTCAAAGAGAATGGTAAGGAACAAATTCAATATTATTAAGGTTTATTTGGTGATAAGTTGATTTAAATAGCTTTAAAATAGATTTAAAAGTACTGAAAAATGGTCAAACCGTACTTCAACAAACAAAAATTTCTGACTTTACTCTTAAACAATCGAATTTCAAATTTTAAACGGGATTGTAAAGAGGACACATAAGGCTTAAAGAAGAATAATACTAACATGATGCTTTGCTAAAAACGTCTGTTTATTTGACACTCTGCAAATTAAAAAAAAAAAAATCTGAATCTTATATATGGAAAAATAAAATCCTTGAAATATTGCTTTTCATGAATATATTTAAGTTTCTGTTGTGCAAAAAGTAAAAACAAGAAACTTCATACACATAAAAAAATATTCAAAAGTAAAGTAACGATTTACTCATTCAAAGGCGCCACAATCGCCTTTATGCCGATTTAACACCGGGATACATAATCTTAGTGTATGAATAACTTAAATGTGAACTCATAGCCGAAAATTTTATATCTAATGTTTTAATGTAAAAATATGCTTGAAAACGTATTAACGTGAATTAAATTTATTTTAGCAAGAAAAATAACTTACCTAGAAAAACCACTATTGGGAAGTTCAAGCCGGGGTAGAAATCAAACCCGCACAGACATCATGTCTTCACTCCGTCACAGTAAACAAGAAAGGGTCTCACGACCTATCCCTATTGTAATAATCTTGAAATTAATTGTGGTATAAGTCGTTAGTCGATAATGTCATTGACTAACTTAGAAACGTAGTTCGAAGTTTGCCTGAGGAAGATATCTAACCCAGTTTGTAGTTCCAGGGTTAAATATGAAATTTGAAAATACAAGTAAAATGTTCCCAAAAATTAAAAAAAAAATTAGTATCATTAATTTTTCTCACGCGCATAGCGGTGCATGAGCTTTTTCTGCCATAAATTTAAATAAAACTAATAGAAAAGCTAATAGAAAACTAAAAGAAAGCCGTTAGACAACCGTATGGTAAATGTCATTTTACACACCAATATACATATGAAAAATTTAAACTGCATAGGATTAGAAATCAAAAGAAAGTGCTTGCAGTTACACTCAAGTAAGTTAGTGATATATTTTGTTAGGCATATATTTAATTATTATAGTAAGGTTTGTATTATTATTGTTTCTATTTAAAATAAAACGCTGAACTTTAAAAAAGGGGGAAAACGGAAAAATGTTAAGGAAAAAACGGGAAAAACTTATTGAAATGCATGAACAAAAAGGGAATAATCTCTCCCTAAATCTGGCAATACTGCTTGCAATGCTTAACAAGTTGTGCGCAAAGCTAACAAGATTCACAAATCCGTTGTGTTGAAAAAATTTTTCTAATTTGCTGAGAGACAAAAGCTCTTTTTTCAATCTTTTTTTGAGAAAAATAAAAATAAGTCAACAAGAAACGCAAAAAGGAGACATCGCACGAGATAAAACATATTGAAACGAACGATTTCGCAGGTTTTTTTAATTTGTTGAAAACGTTTTTGGGAATTATTCTTTTGATGCTTTTGTATTTTTATGTTCATAATATATTAGAACATAATTTTACTTTTGAATTAATAGCTTTAAAAAGTAAATCAAGTGCGAAAATAGTTGAAAATAATGAAAGATTTTATAATGGTTTCTTTCTACAATTTATAAAATAAAAAATAAAAAATACGAAGGTGAATACACTCTTGCTAAGCTTTTTTAAAATTCAGCATTGAACGTTGCTTTGTACAGTGATGGGCGTCTGCGTGGCGAGACTAGGAACAGAAACTTAAAATTGTCAACGAGCTGACAACTCTGCTGAATTGCGAATAAGGGTTTGTGTATACACTTCACAAAATACATAACTGAGCTTTTCTTAAATAACCGAGAAGTTCATATGTGTTGCCAAATTTTTAAATATAAAATTCATCAAAAAGGTGAAAAAAGAGCTTTTTCCTCAAAAGTGCACTAGATTTATTAGATTTTTATATATATTCAACACTAAATTAAATTCAAGACCTAACAATATTCTTACTTGTCAAGTGTTTTATTTATTGATTTGATCCCTCCGAAACTAAAATAAAGCACAAAAAATGCATGTTTCTTGCGACAGAGTGAACAATGCGAAAATTGTTCAAAAATTTATTTGAAATATACAATCCTCCTGAAGATTTTAAAAAAAAAAATTTAGATAACGAAATAATTTTAGAAATATAATAATTTAAAACGAAGACAGAAATTTTTCTAATAATAATAAATTATCGTAGGCCAAGAACCAAAACAACATATACAACTTCGGTCAAAAAAAAATAGCAGTAAGCATTAATACAAACAAATTAAAATTTAAAGAGTTTTTTAGAAAAATCAGCTCATGATTATTTTATTTTCAAAATATCAAGCCATAACCGCAAAACAAGTGTATCCAACATAAGCAAAATTTTATTGGAGTAGCAATTTTCTAGCTTTGTAAACATAAGCAGTGCATATAAACTCGATCGGAATTTAATATTTTAAAGGTTTTGTGAAAACAATATAAAATATTGAAAGGGTTAATCTTTTCTCATTTCTCCAAATTCACTTAATTGAGCTTTCAGACAAAGGAAATTTGATGAACATCGATTTGAAAATGGCAGAGATGAATTAAAAAATGGAATTTTTTCTCATCTTAATTCTCAAGAAAATGTGTTAAATATGAGAAAATCTGTAGCAATAACTTTGATGTCATAATAACGGAAATTTTCAGTATACTAGAAATACGTACAAAATATTTTCGAAAAATCTTTCGTTTACCGTTATTTTTATTAATTAATTACTTTTCATAAAAAATGCGTTGTACTAAGGAAATCTACAGTTTTCGAGATATAGCCAAAAGTTTCATGTCATAATAATGAACATTTTTCAAAACTTAAGAAGAATATATTCTAAGAAGAACTTAAGAAGAATCTAAGCTAAAAAATTACATTTCTGAATCACAAATTTAAAAAATGTTTTACCAATATTTTTGTATAATCCTGTTAAGCAGGTCTTATTAAAAAATCAAAATACAGAAAAAGCCAAGCAACTTTATGTCACCAAATTAATTACTAATTCAAATTAAATAAAGTACCTAATTTTTTAATATTTTTACCATTTTTTAATTATTAAGCAAACACAAATATTTTTATATTTTGCATTTGAAGATAAAAAAAATAATTTATTTTAAGATTTCAAATTTTTACATGGTATTTAATATTTTTATCGCAGGCGAAGCAGCGGGTATTTGCTAGTATACATATTAAAGCTATACACTGAGAGAAATTTGTGTTTAAATTAAATGAAATTGTGTTCAAACTAAACGAATTTGTTTTAAAATAGAGCTTGAAACAATTTCATTTAAGTTAAATATAAATGTTTTTAAGATTAAATTAAAGACGAAAGTTTTGGTTTTCAAAACAATGTTTTTAAATATAAGTTTAAAGAAAATATTTTAAGTTTAAAAACATTTCTTTAAAAAAAAAAAAAATAAAAATTCTAATATTTAAAACAAATATTTTGAAACATAATTTCAATATATTGTTCTTATTAAAAACAATTTTTTAAAAACTAAATTTTTATAAAAAGCTGGCGAAATAAAAGCCGTGCTGTTTTTTGTTCTTTTTTTTATTGAGTAATAAATTTTTGGAAAACATAAAAATTATATACATTACCAAAAATTAAAATTAAATACTTTTCTATTTGTAAGGAAGTGTTGTGAAAATATCAGTTGTATTAAACTCTAATTTTTGTTCACATTTTCCAACTTCATAAGCGTAAAAATGAGTATCAAACATACTAATTTCAATTGGTATAGCGAATTTTTTCCAAATAAATAACAATAACATCATTTTCAATATGAAAAGGAAATCATCACTAGGTGATTTTATTGCAATTTCGGCCCTGCTACAGGCTTCTTCAGAAACCTTTGTGATGCCACCGCCGGAAATCGAACCCGGACCGTGGTCGCCGTGCAAGCGCATTTTAGCGCACTACAACAACAGAGGCCATGAGATTTCAGTATCAATTACTCAGTTTTTCTCCCTTTCATATTTCTTGTTGTTCTTTTTGCTTTACTTTAGTTTATGCTTATGTTATTATGAAGTCGAACAGTCTGTTGGAATTCGCAACTAACAAAGCATGGGTACTGAAATCGTTTTTGGATTTGCTGAAAAATCTACAGGCTGTTTGAGTGTTTTGTTTGGTCTGGCTCTACCATTTGATTACAATTGAAAGTTTTCTATATGACCTTGTTATGTATTATGTTGATTTTCTATGATTTTAATAAAAATTCTAAATGTTTGATAGTTTAAATCATTCTTGATTTGATTCTGTTGGCCTTTGTAGTCTAGTGGACAGTGCGTTAGACTATCAACCCAGAGGTCCCTGGTTCGAATCCGGGTTCCGGGCATGGTTCTTTTCACTTTCTTTGTTCTTTCCTACATTTAAGAATTATGGACAACTAAAAATCCACAACTTAATTGTGGAAAATGTGGAATTAAAGGACAGGAACAATTAAGGGCTGGAAATGCTTACCGAGGTTGAGGCATAACACTAGCCTCGGTTAAAAGCAATTCAAATTGTCTTTCACGGTTGTTTCGCCTAATCAATAATTCACGTATGGTTCCAATCAATTTTTTTAAATAAATCTATCCCTTTCCGTTCAGATCAAAGACCAAACCTTTTTTATATAAGGCGCATGCCTTGGATCTTTGGCCTTTTTTTAAAAAAAAAACCAATTTTTGGTTGTTTTAAAGTTTAAAATCGTTTATTGAGCTCAGGTTAGAACAATTAATTGCTCTATCGAATTTTTTCCAAGAAAACAACAATAACAACATTTTCAATATGAAAAGGAAAACATCAAAATGTTATTTAAATAAAGAATAAAAATAAATATTTTAAGCAATTTGATATTTGATTGAGAATTCCAATATAAAACTTTTTTTATAAGTGGTATTTTTGTAAACAAGGGAATTAAAATAACTTTTAATTTATTATACAATGTATAATTCAAGTATCGATTGTCTGCCAGACGAGTGTTTTAATATATCTGATAGTGGCTAAAATTAACAAAACATTTTAAAAATTTGTACAAAGATATAATATTGGGTTGGTGAAAAAGTATTCGGCGTTTTTTTAGTAAAAATAAACAACAATTTATTTAAAAAAATGATTTTATTAATACAAATATTTTCTATTCTTTTTAACTACCTTCTGCCATTTTTGAGTTAAGACCATGATTCCTTTATTGTAAAATTCCGGGCTTTTATCGTTGAAAAACTGACGTAGGTGGTTTTCGCAGTTATCTTTTGAGGTTAATTTTTTCCAAGCAAGGCAGTGTTGGAGAGATCGGAACAAATGATAATCTGACGGTGCAATGTCAGGACTGTACGGTGGATGCATCAAAACTTCCCAGCTAAATTCTTTAAGTTTTTGTCGGGTCAATAAAGATGTGTGTGGCCTTGCGTTGTCGTGATGAAACACAACACCATTCCTGTTGATCAATTCCGGCTTCATCTTTTTTCAACCAAGACCGTTTTCGAATAATATTATCGTACGTAATCCACTTTTCATCACCTGTTACTAAACGTTTCAAAAATGGCTCGATTTCGTTTCGTTTTGTAGCGAATCGCAGATAGAAATTCGGTCTATTACATTTTTTGCACTAAGTTCATAAGGCATCCAAACATCAAGCTTTTTTTTAAAACCAACTTTCTTAAATTATTTTGTGGTCGATCTTCAATTCCTTAGCGATGTCGCGCCTGCTCACATGGCGCATTTTTATCTTTATCGTAGTAAAATTGCAAAATATGACGTATTTTTTCTGAAATTTCACTCATCTTTGCTTTGCAATAATTTTTAACACGATGCACCAATATCGGCAAAATGGTGCATCGTGTAAAATCACAAATAATCAACTGATTTGCCTTCTGTTAAGAGGAAAAAAGAGTTGCGAGATGCAGCTTACCATTTCAATGTTATGACACTTTGAAATCATGTGAACTCAAAAACGCCGAATACTTTTTCCCCAACCCAATATAACTATACATGAAGTATTGTCTAGACAAGCGTTTCTTAATCATTTTTGTAGTGTTACAAGATTTAACTTGTGATTTTTTTTTTTACTTTTGGAACAAATAAAGTGATATTAGGGTTGAAAAAAAATTACCAGCAGACACTGGCTTAATCGCTTGAGTATGGTGAGTGTTTAAGCATCCAATTTTGTTTTGCACATGATGAAATTAAGCACAATGCTTCCTACCTTCTCATTTAAACGACTTGGCTTTCACCAGGAGCATTAGAGGTGCAAACATTTTTTGCAATGATATATGGACTTATGAAAAAAAAACTTATCTGATACAGTTGCTTTGGTTTATATGAACTTGGATATTTCTGCTACGCGCTTTGGGCTAAGCGATTTGATTTTGCATAGGCGCAGTACACAGCTTTAGTTTCTGAATAATCTTTTTCTCAAAACACATGACAGCAACAGCAGTTTTTAGAAATTTGTACTCTAGTTGGCTCTGATTTAAATAAACTGTCCCCTCCTTTATTACTGCTACAATTTTTTGGTTGTAAGGTTACTCAAAAAGTTGTAACAGCTTCAGAAAAATGTATGGATATGCGAAAAATGGAAATGGAAGCGCAGTACGCTTATGCAAATACGTTGCGCATCTCACGTATCATTCAGCTCCAAGACTAAATGGGCAGAAGCTAGCAACGTTTCGGTTTACAATACGCACACACATCTTGTTTTTGCCAAAAAAAAAGATTTTCAGGGAATTCTGAGCGCTTGCCGACATTTTTAATGGCGTGTGCAATATCGCTATCATTCAAATATTGAAGGCTTCTTTATACGTTACGCCAGCAGCTACGAAAAAGAACTAATGGAATATTAAGTGAACATTTTATTACATACTTACTTACATATTAAATCATCTAAAACATCGATGAGGCCAAATGATTTCAGCAAAGTAATTAACTTTTCACACATTTTTAAAAATTACTTTTATAACTTGCGTGTAACAATTTCAATACTCGACAGATATTTTGAAGATAAGTTGAGGAAAAAAAAAATTATTTTATAGTTGAAAATTAAAATCGCTTGTTTTGAATTTGTTTTTGTAGAAACGCTTTATTTAATTTTAAAGAATGTTTTTCTTCTCAGTGTACATATTTAAAATGTAATTTTTAATCAGCATCGCAATCACACAGAAAAAAAATCAATAGTAATAAAATTAGCCAATAAGTAAAAAATGATACGGCTTTTAAAGGGGCTATCTAAACACCAATCAAACAGTTTGTTAAGTTAAATGTGTTTATCAAAGCTAAATTAAGTATTCAATGAGCTAGATATTGCTTATGTAAAACAGAATAAAAACAATAATTCCATGTGAATTGAAATTAAATCATGTCTATGGCTATTGTGCGTGGGTGGCCGGTATTTAAACATGAAATAATAATGTTATAAAGGTTATTTATTTAATACGATGTTAAAATACTGAGCACAAGAAAACACAAACAATAACATGTAAGAGTGAGTATGCCCTAAGCAGTTGATACACAAACAAATAATTTTCAATGTTTGTATGTAATTTCCCAAAACGAAGTTAATTAAAATTTTGTTATCATAGCAAATATTCAAACAATTTAAGAAACCTTTAAAATTTTAAAGAAAAAAAAATTTACTTAAGAATAAGAATGTCTAAACAATCTTAAAAGTTAATCTGTATAGATTTTAGTAACTAAATCATTAAAAGTTAAAATTCTTGTCTACTTTGCAAGATAAGCAGATAGGTTAGGTTAGGTTAGGTTGAGGCGGCAGCCGCTGTACGTGCTTAAAACCAAAACGCACGTACCACAGCTCACTTAGACCAGTGAGGTCCGTTGTGATACCGCTGCACACTTGGCCTTCAGTCCGAGTGGAACCACATTGAGCTCTTAATAAAGCTTGTTAGACGTTTGACGCTTGTCCCCGACAGGTCGTCAAGCTCCGAAAAGAAGAATGACCCCAAATGTTTATGCCTTCTTCTCGCAAGCGCGGGACAGGAACATAGAAGGTGGGAGATAGTTTCCTCCTCCTCCTCGTCCCTGCAGCTTCTGCAGAAGTCATTAGTGATGACTCCCAATCTGGAGGCATGTCTGCCTATTAGGCAGTGCCCTGTGGTAACAGCCACTAACGTAGCCACCTCTGATCTTCCCAACGAGAGAAGGACTCTCGATCGCTTTGGGTTTAGAGTCGGCCAGATAAGCCTTGTTGTTCTGCATGTTGAGAGTTCAGCCCATCTTGAGTTGGCTTTAGATGTGGTGTACTCATTAAGTAGCATTTTGACAGTTGCCATCGGGATGCTCGGCGAGTTTCGACCCATTAGAGTCACCGATGTACCTTTCCTAGCAAGCTCGTCTGCTTTTTCATTTCCACGTATGCCCTTCTGCCCAGGTACCCAGATTAAGCTGATGTCAAAGAACTTTGACATTTCGCCTAATGCAGCACGGCATTCTCTGGCTACTTTAGAGTTGATGGATACCTGCTCAATCGATTTGATCGCTGCTTGGCTGTCCGAGAAAATATGTATTTCTCGTTTAGAGATGACGTTCTCTGAGAGCCAGGTTGCAACTTCTTTAATCGCCATCACTTCGGCTTGGTAAACACTACAGTGATCCGGCAGCCTACGAACTAAGGATACCCCTAATTCTTTTGAGTAGACCCCATACCCGACCTTGCCCTTTTAATTTTGACCCATCTGTATAGAAATAAAGACACCCCGGTTTCCACGGCGCACCTTTATTCCAGTATGTTCTAGGTGGAATAAGCGTACCGTAGTTTCCATCAAAGGAAAGCAGTGGTTTACAATAATCAGTCCTTGGTGGAATGAAGTTGAATTTGTAGAGTATAGATGCGTGTCCTGAACCCAGGCTTTTCCATACTCCAGTTTCCCTAAGTCTGACCGCCGAACAAGCTGCCTGTTGCCTAGCAACCAAGTCAAGCGGTAGAAGGTGTAATAAGGTCTCTAAAGCCGCAGTCGGTGTTGTTCTCAGAGCACCACTGATGCAAATAGATGCCATTCTTTGGACTTTTTGGAGCTGGTTGAAATATGTGACCTTGGTTGAAATATGAAGATAAGCAGATAGGTACAATAAAATTTGGCAAGACTTGAGCAAATAAAAAAAATAAAATTCATATGATTAATATAAGGAAATTTTTTTCTAAGTATGCATATATTGACGAAAAATAAGTATTTATTTAATTAAATTATTGGCAAATGAAATCAATACTGTTCACTGAACAATCAATCAACCGACATATATTTTGACATTGATTCTACGCTGTGTGCATAATAAATTCTTTTCGTTGACTGCCTGCTTACATTATCTTCAAATAATCTAAAAAAAAAAAAATTAAAAGACTAAATATTAAAGAAAAAAAAATCCAAACTATTAACTAATTACTTGGAATATCATGTTAAGGCGCAGTTAAAAACACAAAACACGTAGCTGCAGCTGTGGACGCTCAGAACACATGAGGTGTCAGGTTGACATTCTGCATTGACGGCCCTGAAAAGGCATATTGAGCAAAGTGTTAGCAAGGAAGACAGACAGACAGCTTGCCAGTTGTAATCGCTATTAAAGGATCAATGTCACAATCATGAAACGTGTTGTTGTCTTTAGAGGTATTTAAAATGCATGTATTCAATTTTGAAAAAGCAGGCTTAAAAGGAATTCCAAGCCTGGATTAAAGGAAGTGATTTAAATTCAATTTAATACTTGAAATGTTTAAAATTTTTATGGAGTTTGTATTGTTCTTTTTTCGAAATCCGCACTTGAAATCGGAGTCTCACACATTCCAATGATTTATTTGAGTGGCGTCCGTCAATGTGGCTCGACTTATGATGCGAAACCCTACAAAGTAGTAAGGCCGTGAGCTCAGCTTGTCATGGCTAACAATGTCTATGCTTTACTAAGCTGCTGTCTTGTTTGTAGTTTTGTATCCGCAACTGCTCGTTTTTTAACCTTCATTCTCGTCTTAAGCGCGATCAGTTTCGCGCATCGAATTTCATACTTCTTGTTCGGTTGGTCTTTTCAGTTATACACTTCGTACGGTATGACAAGGTTTTCGATTATATTAAAGCAGGTTGCTCTCATTTAACAACAACATCTAAGCTTTTACAATCAGATTCTTCTTGCATTGAGGCTACCGTTGTTTTTTTTTTCTGTTTACACAGAGCAGCAGAATATCTTTTTATAAACCTTTGATGGATCTTATTACAACTTGTTATTGTTGTTGTTGAAAATATCAATTTCATTAACACAACCTCAGGTTGCTGATATGCTGTAATCATGACTAATTTGTTAGTGGTTAAGAGTAAATAAATTGCTATTCTTTTCATGGCTTAGTATGGCGCAACTGGCTTACAAGCCCGGCTTAGATAACAATAATGAGATGACTTTTTTAAGTTTTTGTGTCAAATTGTTTATAATGAGGCTTAATAAACAATCATGACTAGTGCACCTGTAATATGCTTAACTCAATCAGTAGAATCCTTAGAAATACACATTTAAATAATTCAAAAGGAGTTATTTCTTGTGCTATTTGAAGAAATGTATAAATTAAAGTTGAAGCTTATTTCGAGCACAGGAGAGTGATGTTTATATTTTAGTTCTCTTTCGTGTTTAAAAAAATTAACAGAAACGTTTTTAAGGGACATTTTATATATATTAAGCAAACGTAAATTTTGTATGGCGTAAGGCTTTTTAAATACAAGTCCAATCTTAATAAATTTAGTATGGTTTTGTAGGTTTAGACCTGTGGATGTGCAAACTGAACTTTTTATTTCATAAAAATTTATATTCTTTAAGTTATAACGAGTTAAAGTTTGCATATAATTGTTGTCATGTTGCTTTTTCTCTTTTTAATTTCAGCATATGCCTAAAAAAATTTGAGGTATTTAGCGCCACCGCTATGAAACTGTTATACTGAAGAATAATCTTTTATAATTTCACAGCTAAAACCAGTGATGCCAGCCCGAGGAGAGTAAAAATCCACAAATGCGACATAAAAAAATCCGTGTAAAACCGTATTAGCAAATTTATATTTTTTTTTCTATTTAAAACTAACAGCTAATAAAACTATTCAATTGAAGTCTTTAATAGTTTTTACAAATTTTTCATATTTGATTTTTTTTATAAAATTTGCATTGAACTTATTAAAGTTACAAACAACGTAAAACATAACTAAAAGTAAAAATAGTTAACAACTATTACTTTTAGTACAACTATTATTAAAACGGAAACTTAAAAACATAACATTAAACGTAACTTTTATTCATTTTAAAGGAACATTAGATATTTTAAATCTGTAATTATTATAAATATATTAACATTGAAATACATTTTGGAGGCACTTTAAGTTTGTTTTAACCCATTAATGACAACGTATGATATGTCATACTGCAGTATTTCAAAGAAAAGTGAAAAATTCCACTCAGATGAGCTATTTTTTTATAGACGTTGAACGGCTGCGCTACGAAATGATATTTTCCAACTTCTACTTTTTTAGGTTTTTATTTCTTTACTTACAGACCCCTTATACGTTTATGATCTTATATGTTTACACAATTCACCACACCCAAATCCTTTGAATTTTTTCTTAAACTTCAGAGTTTTCCGTTTAAAATTAATACAAATTAATGCCGAAAATTTCTAAAAATAAACTCAACGAGTTCTGGTGGTGAGCATTAATGGGTTAAGCTATATACACTTGCCTCAAATGAGGCTGCCCACTGGCTCATTTCGAAATTAGATTCCTTAAAACAGTTTATTATTTGCAAGTGTTGATAAGCGCAAAGTTTTAAAAAATTATGTAAATAAATTAGTTAGTCATAAGTTAATTTTTTTTACGTAAAAATTTTTGAAAGTTTAGTGAAAAAAGCGAAATCTACGAAAATTATGTGTGATATTCTTAAAAATTCGTTGATTTACCTTATTTCGCCACTGTTGTCCGTTTATCTGTGCAAGGCTTAAATATCCGTAGAAATCCGTAATATCGGTGTAGTTGGCATCACTGGCTAAAACTATGAATTTATGTATTCAATATCAAAGTATACTAGAATGATTTCCTACAGTTGAAAAAAAATTTCTAAACTGTTGATCGGAAAATTTAAGCACGGCCAAATAAGTTTAATTAAAGTCAAATTAATTAAATAAATCTAATAATTGATCGATTTTTCGGTCAAAGTCATGTGTAATTGAACATTTGGTTGTGAAAATAGCCACCTTTCAGTAAGAACACTAGCTTCTGGCGAAGCAAAAACTCGTTTCATTTCTATGGTGCATTTCGACAAACAATCGAACACCAATGAATATTGAAATAAATGAAGAAGCAACTAGAACAGATGGCAACCCTTGATAGAGTTAATGGCGGTGATCTAAAATGGCCTCCTGCTTTGAAGTGTCATATGATTAGCAGCCATACAATTCATGAGAATGAATTAGAGGATCTGTACATTCATATGCTAGTTTAAACAGTGAGTTGATCACAGCTTAATCACTCAAAGACTACTGATGAGGAATATGTAGCGATTTCCGAAACAGACTGTCTAGTCAGCTAAGTGATTGACTCTATACAGAGTTGTTGTTGTTGTTGTTGTTGTTGTTGCCTTCTTGAAAACTCACTTGATCTAAAGCTCACAATCTTAATTCACGGAAAATTTTTTAATTTTAAAAATTTATACAAAAATTTAATAAGAAAAACCGCGTATATTGATAAAAAGCAAAAGTTAATTTAATTTCAATTTTGATCAGTTGAAAATCTATTCAATAGCTTAAAATTTAATTTTGGTATGTTACATTTTGGCATTTTAACGCCACACGGGCTTACTAGTTATATATATTGTGCAATTCGCTTTCAAGAATGGAAGAAAATATTCCATTTTTAATTTTTTTTTTTATATACAATGTTGATTGTATAAATTTTAGCTACAAGTGAACCAAATCTCATGATTTTCATGACGGTGCACAATGTAAGATATTAGCGTTTGAACGCTCAAAACTATCATATGCAAAGTATGTAATCTAAATACTTTTTTAAGATGCTAAATAACAATTGTACGAGCTTTTCAATTTCGGAAGCAGTTTTTCTATATCTTTGATACATTCTAAAATATATGCGCCTGAAATTAAAACTTTTTATTCTCTGCGCAAATGTTTTAAATTAACACTTATTTTTTAAATTTTAAACTCTTCTGTAAGAAAACGCTTAATGATTATAAGTTACGATTTTCTTTTTAAGCACAATGAAGATTTTATTTAGCAAGCAGCTTTATTTGCCTGTTGAACACAGTAACTGAAATCCAGAAACGAATTTTTCAACTTTCGGTAAGTTTTTAAAATTTCAAGCAAACTCAAGCAATGGAGAAACTATAATACAATAATAATTGCTTAATCCTCTTTTCAACTATATTTAAATTTCTACCGCCTTGGGCCCCCTTATTTTTTCCTTTTTTGTGTGTTCCGATGATACGTTACAAAAATTTAGCTTAATAATTGTTAAAACAAGTAAGGAAACTCACGTAATACTTAATAAGAGAGCAAACAATTAAATAGTACATTGATAATATGAGTTAACAGTAAAAATCTTGAACAGATCGAATTTTAACACTTTGACTGCCAAGGCATTTTTCGCATTCCGGTACGATAATTCAAATCGATTTTATCATATTATATTATAAAAAATAACAAAAATGATTCGTAACAATAAATTCAATAAAATTTCTATTCGTCTCAGCAAAAGTTGATTGCTTATTTTCTACCAGGAGGACATCGATTCATATTTGCACTTATTAACTACGAACTTTCACGAACTTGTAGCGGCGCAAAAGTGGCAAGTCAAGAAACTACGAGATAACTCGTATTGGGCGTCCCGAGGAAGAGCGTAAATACGAGCTATCTCGTGTTGGGCTGTCAACGTGTTAATATAACTTCGGGAGTCGACTCGCATCGTTTAAACGGTGAGGTTGTGAAGTGCAACCAGTCATTTATAATTAAAATCGCCCATGTGCGGCTTTTTTAGTTAATACAAATAACAGTTAGAGTAACTTCGGGTAATATGATATAGGTACTTTTATTTTTATAATTACTCCCAATTTTCTTACGTTAGCTTATACCGCATTACACAGGATACTTTTTTGATGCATTGTGCAGTGTATTATGACTTCGTAGCTTTATAGCGTTACCCATTTTGGAGCATTTTTAACCCAATGAAAAAAAGCCATGTACACCTAATTAATGAACTTGGCTGGTTAAGTGACATATTACGTTCGGATAATATGATATACGGTGAAAAAATATAAACAAAAGCAACTGAATACGAATACGCAAGTAAAAACTTAACAAAAAAATAGCTTAAATAGCTGATAGGCTTATCACTGCTAGCTGCTCTTTACAGCATTGGAAATGAAACTCCGAATGTCTTTAACGCCAACAGTAAAACCATTGCTCTTTTTATGACTGCCAAAATAATCTTTCTTCTTCCTTCTGGATTCCACTTACGTATCTGTCCTTTGTTTGGGAACATCTGCAATTTATTATAATAATAATAATAATTTATAATTGATAGCTCAGAGGGATATATCACATTATATAACTTTGACTATATCACAATAGCCGAATTCGGTTATCAAACCAATCAGGTTATTTTTACAAAATTACACTTCAGAAAATAAAGAACTCAACTCATTTATGGATAACTGTATTTAAACAATAACAAATTTATTTATTCAAACTTTCAATTCTGCTACAGTTTTCTCGTATCTAATTCACAAAGCTAACTCAAAAAAAAAATATCGACTATACCGACGAAACTATTTTTCAACAATAAGAACAAACACAGCGAATGATAGAGAGTACGCATAAAACTGCAGTACGTGCCTTTTTCCTTTACCGTTATGTTTACATATATATTCTATTCAAAATTTGCGTATCTAACAAAATATGCAGGTATATCGCACTACCCGACCATATCACAATACCTGAAGTTACTCCATACGAAAACTTAATAAGTTTTGTTAACAAAAAGTGTTGGGAGCTACAGTAAGAACTTTGGGTTCATGGTTCCTTTTTGACGCTGCTAACGCTAAACATGGCTTGTATAGCATTTGTTTATCAGAAGAAGATACTTGATACGCAAAACGAGTTGAAGCGAATTGTGACTACATAAGTATTTCCGCCTAGCTGCAGCAATTGGATTCAACTGGACAGCTGGATATTTTTAGTGATTATTGTGAATGTAATATTAATGATTTAATATTTGGTCTACATAGTGATTGTGTTTTTTAAAAAAAATTAAATATTTGAACGTTAAATGCATATCTGATGTAATTATTGTATGCATTTATTTAACTATATACCTCATTGATAAACTAGGCCTGCATTGTATATAGTATTTTTAGTGCCTGCATATGGCTCGCCATGTTCAGGTTGTCGTTGCCTCTTTCACCCTTATATTTTAGGACAATCGTCAAAAGCAACTGTTATAATAATCTTTGAGCAGGAGTAAATAAGTCTGTAATAATATTGTAGCCAAGTGACAGTCAATTGATTAATTTACTTTATAGTGTAACAGATTATGCAGGCTATACATTACAGCCGCGAAGTTAACAAATAAACTGTTCATATATATCTTGTAATATCGTCTCATAAAAGACTCAAAGAAGTACTACTACTACTACTACTACTACTACTACTACTACTACTACTACTACTACTACTACTACTACTACTAGTACTTGTTTTGTTTTTGTTGGACGTAGTGATAGCGCGCTATCATCTAGTGGCCCCACGATACTCCACCAGCTCCACCCCGGAACCGCGTCAGCATTTCATCAGGACGGGGGTTTGATTTCGTAAGATTCCTACGTCCTCCTTAAGCAAGGAGGTTCGGAACTACTGAAGTTTCTCTCCTTTAATATTTTATTTATGTGTCTTTCACACAAAGTCCATGCATGTTCAGATTTTAGCATTTCGTTCAACACATTCTCTTGAGTTAATGTAACACCTAGCATATCATTTAAAGCTCGTCTCTCCTCCAACCACTTTTCACATTCGAAAAGTATGTGCTTTGCATCTTCTTCTAGCGCTGCGCATGAATCACAGCTGCTAATTTTTTTTAGTTGAAATCTATGCAGGTATTTGTTAAAACTACCATGATTTGTCATAGCCTGAGTCAGAAAATATCCCTTGTTTTCATGTCGTCTTTCCAGCCAGACTTTTATATTGGGGATAAGGCTATATGTCCAGCTCCCGTTCATGTTTTGATTCCAACGTTCTTGCCATTTAGTCACTACATTGTCCCTGGCATTAATTTTTATTTCTGAAATTTTTTTCTTTCGCTCTTGTGTATTAGTGTTCGCCCAACTTATAAGTTTAGTTTGGGTATATATTTCTTCTCTTTCCAGTATTAATAAGTCCATTGGTGGCAGACCTGCAAGCACTAATGCCGCACTTGTGGACACTGTACGGTACGCTGATATAATACGGAGAGCACTAACTCTCTGTGCTTTCTGTAGTTCCCTCATATTATTCTTCAGATTCAGTGCCCTTGTTGGAGCAAAGGTTGGAGCAGCAAAAAGAAGCTGGGAGTGTACTACGCTGTTTATTAATTTTCTCATCTGCGGCCTTGGGCCACCACAGTTTGGCATTATTCTGGTCAATGATGCTGCCGTTCGCAAAGCTTTGTCACGAATATTTACTACGTGCTGTCCAAAGCTAAGTTTGTCATCTAATTGCACACCCAAATAGCATAAGTTTCGTTTAAAGGGTATCTCTCTATCTTGTAGACGTATTTTCGGTATTTTGAAGACCCTACGATCTGCACTAATAATAAAAAGCAGTATACGATTAACGTCTACCTCTTCAAGATCCTCCAGATCATAAAAAGAGGCTAACTAGATGCTTATGTCTTCTGCGGAATAGAGCGGGGCATAAACAGAGGAAATGCGATACCGTCTCTTCCTCTTCCTCATCCCTGCAAATACTGCAGAAGCTTGCCTTTAAGACAGTGCCCTGTGATAACGCCTATCAGAGTGGAGAGATCTTTCCTCGCCATTTGAGTGAGTTTCATCGTTCGTTTCTCAATAAAACTAGGCCATATCTGTCTAGCAGTGTTAGAGGTGGTGCTATGCTTCCATCTGAAATTATCTTTTTCTGTGGCGTGTAGTCATAGAGCCAGCTTTCACGGCGCAAGTGGCATACCTAATGTTTCCATGTCAGGCAGCAGCGTTACCGTTGTACCTTCTCATTGTAGAGCTCACCCACTCTACAGTTTCCAGGAATGTCCCTATGCCCTGGTACACAGACCAGTTGAATATCCTGGCTTTCAATCTATATGAAATCTGTGCAACAGCTGTGAACAATATTCGCCTGTGATCGTTTGAACCTTTTTAAGGTAATCGAAGTGAATGACTCCGCATGCATCCCAAAAATCTGTCGCCATGTTGGTCGACTGACCCAACTTGGCCTTTTTTGGTATACCTTCATCCGGAGAAGTCTTCTGCTTTGACTGCTCCTTGAGGTGTGGTGTGTTGTAATATATCCATGTTTCGTCTAAGGTGCAAAAACTCCTTAGGACTGCGGTTGAATATCACTAAAAACTCCTTTGAAGTGGTCACACAGCTGCGGTTATGGTCGAGTGTGAACAATCGCAGCACCCATTGCCCGTATAGATAACTTTTTCATGTCCAAATATTCATGTTATATATTGTACATCCGTTCAGTTAAGATGCCTGCAGCCTGAACCACCTCTCGCATTATCATTCTCCGATCGTCCAATATCATGCTATGGATTTTATTGCGATTTCTGGCGACCTAAGCGTTCAACGTAACTTGTGCTGGAACGACCACAAAGAAATTTGTTCGTGCTTAAATGACAAGAATTACAGCAAAGATTTTAATAAGGACTTGGACATGTATTTTGATATGAATTTGGACAAGAGTCAGAACAAGGATTAGAACAAGGATTAAAACATTGTTAAAAATTGGGACAAGTTTTTTGAAAACTAGACTTCAAAAAGTAGACTTATAGTTTTCACAGTAACTTCGGCGAGGTATACAAAGATTCATTGTCACGTCTATGTAATTGCTAATATGTGTGTCGAGGATACAGCCAAACTAATTCTTACCTAAATTTGCACCACAAATATCATATTTAATTTTTTTACTTTGTCTGAATCGTTAGCAAATTCTTCATTACCATAAGAAGTTCTCAAAACTTCCACCAAAAGTTCGCAAGTTGTGCTTTTGTTTTTTGTAAATACTGACAAACAATAAACTTTTGGTATTCTAGGCGAAACGCCATCTAGCCTTACTCATGAATTACTATTTCTACTGCATTATTACAAGATTATCCGCTACACACTTTGCTCCCTTGTTACGAAACATACGAACTCACAAATTAGTTCACCTCCCCCGCGGAATCTTGTATTAAGACGAACAACAGCTGTGCGTGTTTTTGAATATTTTCATAGATTCATACATACGTATGTACATAAAGCAAGATATTTTGTTTTGTAGCATATTTAAAGGAGGCATGCAGTGGAATGCGGATTGTTGTATGCAAACCTTGCCAACAGAGATGAATAAATTTATACAAAAGTTTGCACGTTTTTAACTTTTCTTCTACTTTTTTGTTTTTTGTACACGTCTTCTATTACTGTTTGAGTTTCTTTCGAATATATTTACTATTTTTATTTTTATATTTTACCAAACTTTAAGTAATGAATGTTTTCTGCACAGTAACTTCAAAAAGTTTTCCAACATTTAAACAAATGTTCATTTCATTGTCACAATTAAATTATGTTCAAGAGCTAAATAAGTTTAAGCTTAAAATTCTGACATTTTCAAAGTTATTTCAGAGATTGTTTTCTTTTTTCTTTTTATACATAAGTTGGTGTACGATGTACAGCTTAAATCGTGTTGCCGAGATAGTTGATTCAAATTTATAAGGACAATAATGTTTGGAATTTAGATATGATATATTATTAGATGTTAAGCGATGGGATATTATTATGTGGTTAAAAAACTTATGAGTTTAATGAAGATATATTTGAAAATAATACTGATTTAAAACACTGCTCGTTTTATTTTTTAGCTGGTAAATAATATAAATAAAATTATATATTTCTAAACTCAAATTATAATTTTTGATATGAAGATATTTGTTCAGATTTTCGGATGTTAGCAGTTTACGTGCATACATTTCCTAGCAGTGTATCCTCGCGAATCCTAAAACAACAATTAAATATTTATCACCCATGTTTTGTTCCTTTTCGTAAAATTTTACTGTCAACATTTTGTAGTTAATTAAAAAAGCTTAGAAAATGCAACCTTCAGCTTCAGCTTGGATCAAGTTACACTGTTGCAAAGTAAACAATGTTGGTGTACTTGTCGTTCATCAACAAGGGACCAGGCACACACATTAATTATTTTACAGTTGGACACATTTTTTATTCATTAAATGAAAGCAACATGTTTTTGTTTCATATTGTTCTACTAAAATTTGGTTGAACGTCCTGTTCAACTGTCCAGTTCAGTTTTGTTTTTGTTCTATTTTTTTTCACAAATTTTTCTAAAATATTTATTATGCTTTAAGATATGTTAAAATTTTTGCTGCCATTCAATGTGTTTGGAAGATATCATTCCTAAAAGTCATAAAAATTATGACTTAGCGCTTTAATATTGTAAGAGATTGTTTTGTACTTTGGAAATTTTTATTTTGTACAAATCTGATCTAATAAATCGATGGCAAATTTAAGCATTTTAGAGTAAATTATAGAAAATTAGAGAGAAAAAAATCGAAATTTTTACAAATACTATTTTGGGGTACGAAAAAATGAAAGGCATACAGTATTTGAGAAAATTTTTAAGATGTTAAGCCTCCTTTGAAGAAATATTTTAATATTTCTGACCTTGCACGTTATTTCAGCTACGATTCGAACATACTCTAATTTTCTTCAAATTTCGAAGATCGAAATACATAAAAAACCAAGAATCCTAAATGTTGGCTTTTTGTAACATATTTAAAAAAGTAACTGAGCAGAGGAAAAATCTTGCAAACATTTCTAATCGCCTCAGAATCGCCAGCAAATCGCTTGGAAGATGAGACAATCGCCAGCAAGCTATTTTGGGAGTCATCCGAGTATTACCGACTGCAAGCAGCTGAGGCCATAAAAGCTATTCGCTGCGAAGAGTCACGATGGGATCGCCAAGAGGGGTTTTAAGCGATTCACTGGAAAGTGTTTGAAATGAATCGCCAAGAGAAGTATTTAGCGATTTATTTGCATTCGAAAAAGTCTCACTCAAATCGGAAAAAGGGGGCTTAAGAGATTCACCAAAAAGAGTGCCAAACGCTTAGTTTTTAGCGATTCTCAATGATTTTTTTGATCGTTTTTAATGTTTCAAGTTGTTTTATAGTTTAAATAAAAGAAAACTATTTGAATTAATGATTATTTTAATTATGTATTAAATAGAGTTACGCAAGATGTTTACCTTTAAGGGCTAACACCACTGCTTTTTTTTACTTTTTGTGAGCAAGGAAACACAATTTATGTGAAATATACATGCGTGGTTTTATTAAGTATATTGTATATAATACTAGCTGGCCCTGTAGACGTTGTTCTCCCATTTCCGGTAGTTAGCTTTATGACTGCAAGTCTCATTTCATAACTCAGTTTCGGCGGGTCTATATTTCAAATAAGTATTAATTATAAACGAACTTTCACGGTCAATACATAATATGATATTCCATACTGTTTCATGAGTTCTTGCAGCTCCATCTAATGTTCAAGATATAGCAAAATAGATAAAGCCAAAGCAATCCCCGAACCTGTAAACACTTTCCGTCTTCGAAAACACCTCTTTGATGATTGTAGCTCTTAATAAGCGATTATGACGGTTTGCACGTGCAGGATCTCGACACGTATACGACTTACTTAGACGACCTATGTTAGCTCGTCCTCTATTTGGCATTGTAATAAACACATAAAAACGACAAGGAATTGTTTTCACAGTAACTCAAATCTGTTGAACTTACCTAGATAATTTCACAATATTGAAATCTTAAAAACTCGAGTCCTCGAGTCTTGCTAAGCCACGTTGGTGCCGTTAAATAGCTATTAAATTTCTAAAATTTAGTTTATACGGGAGGTGCCACGCCTCCTTTTCCCACGCCATACAATTTTATCAGAGAAATGGAACGTGAAATTGTAGTCGAATACCAAATTCAGAGGCTGTGCGGCCTATAACTCCGAAGCTATTCGATATCGCAAATTTCGGTTGTATGGAAGGTGCCACGCCCCTTGTCTAACTCCCTTAAAATGTTATCAGTGAAGCGGCACGTGCAAGTTGTGGTCGAATACCGAATTCGGAGCCTGTGCGAATAGCTACAAAGCTATTCGAATATTTCCCATAAAAATAACAAAATATCCATACAAAAAGCTTATTGTTTTGAAGGCGGTAAAAGGGGGTATGGCAAATTTTAAATTTTTTATAAACCTTCCCTGATATGAGGCGAAGAAAACACAAAAAATTAATTTATTTTTAGAGCCTTAGCAAGACTAACGCACAGCAATTGATTTTTATATATTATCGGTAAGACTTTTTTCTGTATAGTAAATTTTTTCTTACATCTCTATATTTAGTAAATACTATTAACAAAATTCCTAAAAATTGGTTTCGGACTAAAACTCAATCATTAGTAACGAAGCTCTAGTAATTGGCTCATTTAAGGCATAGTTTGTTCTACAATATACATAATATTATATATATATATATATATTATATATATATATAAAAATCAATTGCCACATGTAGGACGTTTCATCACTTCAGAACGGTTGAACCGATTTAGTTGATTTTCTTTTTGTTGTGTTCCTTATTATAAGGACAAGGTTTGTATATAAAGAAAAATTGGAAAAGTTGTGTGTAAAATTGGGAAAATTGCAAGAACCCGAAGAAGCTTTTTGTATGAAAATTTTGTATATTTTATGCGAAATATCACACACCTCCGGAAATTCTTTACTAAATGCTTCGATATTTGGCAGAGAGGTAGACTCCCACTCATGCCAGGTTTAAAGATTAATTTTTTGTCGCTTCCATTCAAACCACCTACTAAAGGTGTGGAAACAGTTTCATTATACGAAGAAGAGCATATGTGAGTGTATAACTTAGAATTGATTCCAAATATTGTCACGATTCTTTCACTGAACTTTTTTTATGTAAATAAAAACCAATGGGCCGTTTCAGCCCTTGAAAAAGCTTTGACCGAGCTTATTATAGTCAGTTGTGTTGTGTGTTTTTTTGACTAAAATCTGGATTTATCATCGTGGAATCTATCCTCAACTGCGAAAAAGTTGTGTCCACTGTCGTCTTACTTGAGGTAACCGGCCCCGTACAGCTGCATCCAAAATTGGACCCAAAAAATTCCTTGGACAGAACTGCGACACACAAATTTCAGTCTCAATTTGAATATTCTACTTTCGATTTATACTTACGATCGATTTGTTCGATAATTTAGATGTCAAAAAAAAGTTTGCCGGGTGAGCTAGTATAAACACAAATATAATTATATATACTAGCTTATATACCCGTTGTTACTGTGGCCTTGGTTAAGGTCTTCAGATTCAGCAAACACTTTAAATGTTTAAGGTAAAAAATCTGCCATGCAAAAATTTTGAAAGTTATATTACTGCAATTTGGTAATTGCATACCTTTGCGGTAAGTAACATTCTTGGTTTAGATGTCTTTTATTAGAAAAATTTCGTTTTCTATACGAACATGCAAAATGCTAAAAATTTCCACGAAATAGACACCCCATAAATGTTCGTACTAATTTTATTTTTTTGGTGAAAAGAAAAAAAAAAATCAATCAAAAATGAAAATGCTGGCTTTGAAAGTGAATAACTCGGTCATGTTACAAGGGATTGCATTATTTTTTTTTTTGAAATTTTGATTAACTGTCAGTTCAATCGTGTTTTAATCTTTTTCATTTTCGTTTCTCTTCTGATTTGTATAATTTTCCAAAGTAAAACCTTAACGAATTTCCTTATTTCGCAAAAAACTTTGGTAAAAATATTTGTTTTTGAAAAATATTCAAAACTTAAAATGGCTTTTTTAATTTAAAACGAATTCAAGAGTATTTTTAAACAATCGAATGTTAAGTCGGGTTTTTTATCAGCTTGGTCTCAATTGTTTGGTCAATGATTCAACTACACATAATTTTTTAATTAAATCTCAGATAAATTTTTTTTTGTTAGAAATAATAAGAAAAAATTAAAAAAATATGAATTTATAGTTTAAAATTAAACACGCTTGTTTTATTGTTGTTAAATTTCTACGCTTGTTAAATTTCTGTTGCGTTAAATTTCTATTTTAAAATTTTTTATTTAATTTTAAAGCATGTTTTTAGTCTCAGTGTATGTTCTAACAAGATTATTTTTCAACACTACATGTGTGGGAACAGTTTTTGCGTCAGGTTCGCCTGTTACTCAAGTCTCATTACACAGCCAATCTGCTGCTTCTGCTGCTTCTGCTGCTATTTTTTAAAGCTATATTGATATAAGAAGGTGCATAAATAACATCAACATGACGTGATGCTAACAGTACAACTGTAAACAGCTGATTGTCAGCTTAATTGCAAAGATATAGCTATAGCTATGTAGGTACAAATTCTTTTTATTATACATTATTTTTCGGGTGTTAAATAAGCCAACATAAACGATAACAATGAAAAGAGGCATTATTGAAAAAGTGGTGTAAATCGTTCGTCCCGCCATTCAATTGCCTCTCATACCACGTTTAAAGCTTCTTAGCTTTGGGAACACTTAATATGTCTGTCTTTCTGACAAGCACTCTTGATTGAAACTGATGCGCATTCGAGCTGTCAATTTGACACTGCTGCTACAATTGTTTGTGTTTTTGTAATGTTTTTCGTTTAAACTTTGATTGTGCTTTAATTTTCAAAAGACTTCAAAAGGTTCTCAGTTTGTTAAACGGTTGCTGAAAGAAAAACAACATCGTTAAATGCTAGGTGTCAATTGCTTGATAGCACATTCGAGGTGTTAAATTGTAATACAAATTGAAGATCAATCAAAAATTTTGTAAGTTTCAAAAGAACGGTTATATTTTATAAGCGTTTTGAATGGCCTGGAAGTTTAGCAACATGTTTAAGTTAAAAGAAGAAAAATTTGTAAACGAATCATTAGATACAAAGAAAAATAAAGTTAAATTGATATAACTAAATACAAATTTCTTCTGCTTATATCAAAACAAAAATTCGCTGGCTAAATTTTAACAATTCACATAACTGCTAACCGTGTTTGCTTACTAGCAAAGTCGGTTACCCTAAACATATTAAACTGAAAACTCCAAGGAAACAATAAGTTTGCACCACTACAACACCAACTTTATCTAACCTACCTTATGTGTGGAATGTTTCAATGCTTTACCATACTCATAATTTCCTGTCGAACATGCATTAAAGACACATCCCTGTCTCATGTTTTTGTGCTCACTCAACCTGTTTCTTTATTAACATAATTTCAAAATTCTGTTTTAATGTCGTACCTTATTAATAGAGCTTCTAAGATTAATTTTAATTTTAACCCAATTTTACCTTACAAACCAAAATTCCGGTTTGTATCCTTTTTTGCTTTACAACAGCCTTCATATTACCTCACACACAAACACACACACAAGACTTTCTCATTCATCAAGAGGCGCTTGTCTAGCTTAATTTCCGTCACTACCTTCAGCTGACAAAGCACGCTACTACACTGTGAAATCTTTAACGAAGCCATTTCTCACTTCAGCCCCAACAACCATTGAAGCAGTTAAAGTTGTCAACCTGACTTCGTTGAATCTCCCACAATTTTGTGGATACATTAAAAAGCACCTGGTTGCTGAACGTGTTTCGTATGCGTTTGGCGCATCAAGTGAGTTTAAAGTTTTAGCAACAATTTACAGTGACGTGCGTTAAAGTTGATTTGTAACTATCTGCATTTTTTCCAATGCATATCTCTTGAAACCGTAAATGTAATAAGTTAAAGTTGAATGTGGATTAAAATTTAAAATGGCGTGTCAATTATTTCTTTTGGCGGCAAGAGACTCACTCACTCTTTTTAACCTACTGTGTTGTAAATGGTGTCTGGCAGGTGACAGCACATGAAACACCTCGTTGCAAGAGTTGGTAAGATCTTAGCTAGTACTTACTTCATGATCTGGGATAATATGTCATTTAATGTAAGGATAAAAATGACTTGAGTTTTTCTTTCTGCAGTTTTCTGACAATGCGTACAAAATATTATTTAACCATTTTCTATAAAATAAGTGAGAAATCTTTTAAAAAAAAATTCTTGTGCTGAGTGACATAATGCAAAATTTTATAAAAAAAAAAAAAATTTCGTTAGATATTTCAAACCTTCGTACCCCTTCTTATAGATTTGCTTTGCATTCCTTGCTAAGTTCCAGTGGGCAATAACAGAGAATCAAAGTGGACTACAAGGCCTTAAATAAGAAAAGAACAAAGTTATTGCTTGCATAAGAAAACATTCTTAATTAAGCCATTAAGAAAACATTCTTAACTAAGCCATTTTAAGGAAGTGCTTCTAGCTGGCCACTTTAGAGCAATGCAAGCAATAACTTTGTTCTTTTCTTATTTAAGGCCTTGTAGTCCGCTTTGATTCTCTGTTATTGCCCACTGGAACTTAGCAAGGAATGCAAAGCAAATCTATAAGAAGGGGTACGAAGGTTTGAAATATCTAACGAAATTTTTTTTTTTTTTTGATAAAATTTTGCATTATGTCACTCAGCACAAGAATTTTTTTTTAAAAGATTTCTCACTTATTTTATAGAAAATGGTTAAATATTATTTTGTATGCATTGTCAGAAAACTGTAGTCCAAATGAATGTAAAAAAATATTCTACATGTTGTATTTTTCTTTGAGTTTTTTTTAGGGTTTTTCTTCTGCCAGATTATTTTCAATCTAAAATCTTCTGATGCTTGGGTATGTAAAATTCAAAGGGTGTCATTGCAATGATCTAAAAAAGTCAAGTTTCTAAATTTAACTGATGCAAGCCTACCGGTTCACCGTTGCCAAAAACTATAAATATTTTTAACCCTTTCTCAAATAAATGGGTTCAAACTCCTTTTTCAAGCAATGAATTTACTTTTTTTTTTAAAGTAAACTACTTCGCATATATTTATAATTATGGCCTTGTTGTCTTCATCTCTCTAGCCCTCCTGATATCTTCTACGGTAACACTTCATTTAAACCTCATTTAATCTTCAGATTTTCATTATTAAAATGGATAAATTTGTCACTTGGCGCCATGTTGGCACCATGTTGATAAAAACTTATTTACGAAGAAAGAAAAAATGTTATCCTTAATACACACAATGTTCCAAAATTCCACAAAAATCAATTTAAAACTCATTTAGAATATGATGCCAAAAATAAAGACCAAGTTTGAAAATTTATGCATTTGCACAGTTGAGGTCGCAGCATTCCAGGAAACACTAAACTAAAATGGAGCTAATTTGGTGCTTGTCATGTCGTCGCCCCAATGTTTTCGAGCATCAGTTCTACTCGACTTTGCATTTCGTGTCTGATTTTTTTTTTGGCTGAATTAAATGCTGCTTCTTCTGTGAGTTTAAAATTTTTAACCAGAAAAAGCAACAACAATTAAGAGGTTGAGTTCGCAAGATGTTCGACAGCGGTGCAGTTGACTAACATAGTAGATATGCGGATTGAATGGGATGATGGCATGTGTGCAAAGTGCATATGAGATAGTGTGCATGTGTGAGTGAGTTGATTTATCGATTAAAAGTGGGCGTTTTTAATTAATTTCTTGCCACAAGCATTTGCCAGAGTTGCCATAGTAGCAAATCTTATGTTGACATGTTAAGCTAACATTTTGTCATATTAAAGGATCTCTTTTTATTTTCTTTCGCACGTAATGCTCACATAAGTAAATAATTGGGAAAAAAGTGTGTGGATGTTGCTACAGTGACGTAATTATGAATCACAATTGTAAATAATTGTTTTTTTTTATTATGAAAGATTAAGAAATGGGCTGTGATTTCATGTCACTGATTCGACCACAAAACACTACATGTCCCCGATATTCTTCATTTTAGGGAATGAGACAATAATTAAATCTAAAGTTTCTAGTTCATTATGTAGATAAATTTATAGAACTTACAGTGCAGAAAAAAAACTACGTACTTATTTTTGTTCGATTATTTCAAAACTTAAAAAAGGGAAAATTGCAAAATAGTAACACATTTTTCTGAAAATATTTACTTTAAAATACATAATTAACAAAAATGTTTTTTTAAGAAATTATAATGTACTTTGATAACATTAAAAAATATCAAGACTTTAAAAAATTATTTATATCAAATTTTTTTTTACATTTTACTAAAAACAAAGTAAAAAGAAAATAAAAAAATTTTCAGCGTCATTTTTTTAAAAATCTGGACTTTTTTAATGATATCGAAGTATATTATATTTTCTTAAAACAAACTTTTTGTTTATTATTTTAAAGTACAAATTTTTAAATAAATGTGTATAGATGGACAATTTTCTCATATTTCAAACATATTTTTTTCTGAACTGTTACTTTTTTAAATATGCATTTAAAAACACCAAAATTATGTATTTCGTAATTTTCTATGCTTGTGCATCCACCCTCACTTTGAAGCAAATCGTTGAAATGAAGTGTGGATTGTTTCCGAATTTGCGTAGAAGGCCCCAGATATTTAAATCGTCGATTTAAAAAACGCCCATTGCTCAGTGAAAATCGTATTCTAGGGATCGAAATAAGAAACTTTGCCCGAGGAACTATACCTCTAAAATGAATTCTAGTGCCCCAACTTTTGACTTTTGTCTCGTAAGGTCAAATTTTGAAAAATCCCTCTTTGACCCATTTAGAGTGCCCCAATCGAGTCCAAATGTATGACCGACCCCCACTAACTTTGGAGGGCCGATCCACCCATGCCAGTGGCACACCCTGGTTGATTTGAAATGGTGATTTTTTGAAATGTTTGTATGGGGAACTCTCAGAGAGTTCCAGGGGGTGTGACACTGACATGGGTGGATCGGCCCTCCAAAGTAAGTAGGGGTCGGTTATACAATTGGACTCGATTGGGGCACTCTTAGTGGGTCAAAGAGGGATTGTCAAAAATTTGACCCTTCGGGACAAAAGTCAAAAGTTGGGGCATTATAATTCGATTTAGAGGTATAGTTCCTCGGGCAAAGTTTTTTATTTTGATGCCTAGAATACGATTTTCTTTGAGCAATGGATGATTTTTTGCTTCCCTACAAATCGACCCGGCATAATGTTCATATGTATTATATACCGTCACAAGTAGGCAATGATGTGCTTTTTTATGTGTTTGTGATATACGGGTTTTAAGAATAAAATGCTTCTCAGAATTCGGGATATAAACTTAAAAAAAAAATTAGGTAGTTAGGCTAGGTAACTTCGTGTTATTAATGGGAAAAAATAAAACTAATGAAATAATTGCAGTAAGTTGACATAGTCTTAATTTCAAAGTATAATACTATGTTAGAAACAGGTGCTGTAATTATTTTTTCATTATCATTATTTTAATTTTATTTACGTTCTATTACCTTGCCTACGATATAATAGGTCTGTTTCCGTACTAACTTCAAGTAATTGTTATAAATTAGAGAGTGACATTTTGCATGTTATTCTTCTCTCTCGAGCTTCAAAAATTTGTAAAATAACGCTTAAAAAGCAGCTTCAAGTTACTTGAATCGAGTACGAGAACAGACCTAATATATCGGTGTGCTTACGAAGAGTTCAAAAGTTATGGCTTAAAACGTAAAGTGTTCATGAATTTTCATTTTAAATTCAACTAGTTATTAACACTTTTGAATTTTTCAACTTTCAGTTTGTTCAATTTTTAATTTAATGCTAGTTATAAATAATGAAAAAAGAAAATTATAGTGAATGTTGCTGGCATGGTATTAAATTTAAAAATTAAGAATGGATGAACTAACTGCAATTTTTTCAAAAGTTTTATATTTTTTACTTAAAAAAAGACAAATTAACTTATTCAATGAAACTCTATTTACGAAAATCGCTTTTAAATTAACTGAGCTACGTTTTCTCAAAATATACCCTATTTTGACATTCGTATGGCTGTGGGGATTGACATTCGAGATCTTAGAGCTCATTGTTTCCTAAAATATATTCTGACCTCACAGAATGCAGAATTTTTTAGATTCTGACCTGAGCTTACAGAATGTTGACCTCTTTTGATCTAAAAATAGAACGGAAAAATGCAATATTTTTTTTCATTTGATATTGGCTGCACTGTTGTTTTATGTTATGTTTTATACACTTCGATGTATTTACGATTGAGGTTATGTATAGTGCCGACTGCATGGAATTTTTAACAAATGTTAATCGAGCTGTTCAGTTTTATTATAACTAACAACTTTAATCAAAATTGATTAGGATTAAATTTCAAAAAATTTTTAAAATTGAAACATTTTGCTTCTCACAATTGTCACTGCACATAATATTAATGTCAAAACTATTAATTTTTTTGTTTTTATATTGGTATCACTAGAGAGCAGAATGCAGAACTGCCGAGTTTTAAAGGACAAGAAATACTGAATTTGTTATACTTATGCGTTCAGAATTTTCGAGAAAAGAACACTATTTATTTTGAGGACAAAATTTTTTTTAAAAAAAGAAACGGAATCAATACCGAACTCTTGAAGAGGTAAAAAAAAATAAATGCAGAACTTTTTCCAGAAAGGAATGCTCTATAAGAACAAAATTTGAGCCATATTGGAGATGGTCAGTGCAATTTATATTGCACTTAAATTTAAAATGGGCGATATAGCTTTGAATGTGTCTAAAAAATAGGAATATAAGTTTTATAATATTTTTCTTTTGCAAGCTTGTGGGCATTTACGTTTGTAAAATATAATAATCAACTTTCCTTCGATAGTTGATTAACTCTTAGAACTTTTTAGCTCAAATGGCTTCAATGTGCAGGGTTACGCTGATGACATCGCGATTCTTATCAGAGTAAAATACGAGGACAATTTATCGTATCTCCTCCAGAGATCACTCAACATAATAGCTAAATGGTGCAGGGAAACAGGGCTCAACGTCAACCGTAAGAAAACCAACATTATCGTCTTCACCAGGAAAAGAGTCCGAGAAAATCTAACTGAACCTGCTCTTTTCGGTGAAACTATAAAATTCTCAAAAGAAGTCAAATACTTAGATGTGACGTTTGATGATAAACTCACACGGAACCCAGGGCCTAAGTCCTTAACTAGCCATGTGGATATATACTTCCATCACAAGACCTATCGTCTTATATGCTGCACCAATATGGTGGAGTAAGACGATCCAAAAACAGCTCAAGCCACATTCAGCAAGTTGCAACGACTAGTTTGTGTCTATATCACACGAGCGATGCGTACTACTCCAACTGCTGCTTAAGAGATTTTGCTTGGTATACCACCATTACATCTTCTTGTCAGAAAAGAAGCTCTGATCTTCACAGTCAGGCTCATCATTAACAACAACTTGATTAAACCAAGTAACACTCACCCAGCGCTATTTGAAGAAATAACTAAGGACGAGAATCTAAGGTTATAACCCTGTAAAATAATACAACTTCTGTAAAAAATTTCTAGTCTCCTTCCCAAACAGAACCACTTGGGAAACAGAAAGGCCACGGTTCACTGGTGACTATCAAGCCTGATATACTGAGCTGGTGGGAGCTGGCGTTTTTGGCTCAAGGCAGGCAAAATCAATATATGCCAGCATTTGCACAGGTAACTCAGTCTTTCAAGCTGAAGTTCATGCAATTGAGATCTGCCTAAGAGAGTATGTAAACAGTCCCACTAGGAACAAAAACATTTACATTCAATTCATGTCCAATCTCCCATGGGATTGCCTACAGCTGCTTACCAAAGTGCCTACTCATAACAGAGTCCACATCATACGGGTACCAGGCCATAGCGGCTGTTTAGGAAACACGATTGCGGACGAACTAGCCATAAAAGGAGCTGCAAGTTCTTTCAAAGGCCCAGAACTATTCTGCGGGCTACTATAGGCTACCATAGTATGCACCATAACAAGTAAATTTGGCTAAACATAGAGGCACTTCATTACTGGAATTAAACCGAAGGTAACAGACAGGCACAAACATTCATGCCAACCACTTCGCTCCAAAGAATGAAAAAATTCCTTACTTTAAGTGAAATATCTATCAAGCTTGTAACAGGTTTCCTTACTGGACATTGCAAGGTAAATAAGCACTTATCAACCATGGGTGCAGTCCAGGAAGATCTATATAGATTATGCAATGAAGATGAAGAAACAGCAGAGCACATTTTGTGTCACTGTAACGGTCTAATAAGGACCCGATTTCGCTACTTAAATACATTGTACCTAGAACCGCACTAAATACTGGATAGTTCACCCAAGGACATCGATCTGTTCCTAAAAAACTTAACGATTAAGGATGAACTATAACTTTCAAAGGTTTTTTACTTCATTTATATATCTATTCAACTATATATCTTTCTATTAACCTTCCAAAGCTCAGAGATTAAAAAATGTATTCATTGCTTTGGCAAACGCAAGAAGAAAATTTTAAATCATTTCTGTATAGGAAGATTCAAAAGCATAAGAAACCCTGCAAAATTTAGTAGACTATTGAAAGATAACTTTATTTTGCGAAGCACTTGCGATTTGCCCAAGGTTTCTTTAGAAGATGGATCGCTTCTCGATCGTCGAAGCAATGATGTAGCGATTCAAGAAAAATTTTCAAAATCTTTCTTCGTTTATTTCGGCGATCGTTGGAAGATGGATCCCTTTTGATTGCCCAAGTGATGAATGTGCATTTCAAGAAAAATCTTCAAAATCTGCCTTCGCTTATTCCGGCGATCGTTGGAAGATAGCATTTTTAAAAATTTTCAAAATCGATTGTTGGAATATGAAGCAGGCTATTCTATATACTTCTCCACTAAAAATAATCATCGAGCATATTTTACAAAAACTAGTTTTTGTGTTGAATTGCCGTATGGAAATTGAAAATATTTAATTCACCCCTATCAAACAAGTTGTCTTTTAACGTTCAACAAAGTCGCTTCGCAACAAATCGTTGAGGAACCCTAAAAGCGATTCGTTCGAACCGCTCAAGATCCCTTTTGCTTATTTGTGCAACTCTGCCCGCGAATCGCGAAAGACTTCTCATGGCGATTCGTTAGCGATTCTTAACTGCGAATCACGTAAGATCTCTCTCGGCGATTTGTTAGTGACTCTTCCCAGCGAACGGCTTACACACCTTTTAGGCGATTCGTTCGCAAATCTTCCCTGCGAATCGCGTAAGATCGCTCTTAGCGATTTGTTAGCTATTCTTCCCAGCGAACTGCTTACATACCTTTTAAGCGATTCGTTTCAAGTGATGTTTCATGTTTCTGGCGATTCTGAGACGATAAAAAATGCTTGCAGGGCATTTATTTTGAATTACAAATTATGTAAAGAGTCAAAGGTACAAGTCAAAGAAAGTATAGGAAAAATATTATAATTTATCATTTGTATCTGTCTTTTCATAAATAACTGGTGTCGGCAGAGCAACACGAATTTGTGCCGTGCCTCCAATCCATTATAAATCTAAGCTCTCCCCTTGGTATTATTTGGGTATGGCACATCTTGTTAAGATTTTTAACTTTTGTTCAGAGATACAGAGTGTCTCATTATATGCCTTTGAATTGTTATAGAAGAAGGAATACGACCTTTGCTTTTTCCCAATGGCTACCTTCGAAATTGTTGAATTTTTAAAAGTCGTTTTGAAAAAGTTTTTTAAGGAGTAATTTTTTACATAATGAAGCAAACAAACTTTTTGAATGGGGATGCCCAAAGCCGAACTTTTTACTATTTTAAAGTTAAGAAAATCAGAAGACTATTTATAAACGGTCGAGGTGAACTACGACTCGATTATATTATTTGTGCCCATCCCTCAGGTACATACCCTAAAATATTTTGTATTTCCTTTCGGTTTTCGAATGAATCAAGTTGCACTCCATTTTTGTGTGACCAGGTTCTTAAAATTTGTGATCTATGGATTGCTAAAATGGATGGTTTATGCAAAATATACACATGCCTGAAAAAATTTTATTTTCCTGCAGTCCACCACAGCCATCTGACATAATTTCACTTGAGTTATGCCAGGTTGATTTATTAGATAATTGTAGACACATATTGCCATTTCAACCACACCTCTTCTTCCTTGTGTTTCATCCCTGAGAAAAGAGTAACAGTTAAATTACACGGTGTGACAGTCATTTTGCACCTTTGAAATGACCTAGTGTAGGTTGTATGTCTGGTCGAGTACAATTCGAAATAGCGCATTAAAAAAATGTCTAACACTCTCAAAATTTTAACTTACCGTTGAAAAACAGTTTTGCGTTCATTCATGCACTTTCTACCCATTAACTCAATCAGTTACCAACTGATTCAATATTTTATGCAAGTTTCAGAAAGATAATATACAGACCTTTTTAACGACATCACAAATTTTGTGATAGTTATGTATTTACTACGTGGATTATCAAGTAAACGCAAAGATTAAAATTTTTAATTTCAATTTGTTCAGCTTTAAAATTTTTTGGATATAGATAAATTCAACAAGTTATATTTATTATATAGTTAAATGACTTCGTCAAAGACACACAGTGTAACGAGTGCGGGTAAAAATAACTTAAGAAAAAAAGACATTAATTAGTACAACTAAATATGCAAAATCATAGTTTAGAGTATTAATATTTCGAGTGTTGAAGGACTTTGCGATATCTTTTCAGTTACGGGAATGCCACTCTTCCAAAGTTCAGTTGAAAATATGATAAATTTTACAGTTTGACATTGCATATTTTTTAATAAGACGTAAACTTTAGTAATAAAGGCATGCAACAAAATTAACTTTTGTTTATTTTATATGTTTTAGTAAAAAAAAAATAAAATTGAAAGCAAACATACAAAAAATTTTGCACAACTAAAGATAGGTCTTAGAAATCTTAAAAAACGAAAACTTTAAGAAACATTATATAAAAACCACCATTTTTTTTTCTTAAATTTAAATGTGTCTTATAACAAAACATTTTGTCAACATATTTCCGAAATTTGGTTTGCCGAAACTCAAATATAACAACTTTGATCAAAATGATCAATTTTATATTAAAAAATAACAAATTTTTCCACAAAATTGAAAAAACAAAACAAGAAAAAAAGCATTTTTTATTTTTATTTTATGTATAACCAATTTTTTCTTCAAAAATTTACACAAAGTTCAAAACACAAAATAAGAAAAATGGCATTTTTGTTTTTTTTTATACTTTAATATATCGTTTACTAATGTTTTCTCAACATGTTCCCAAAATTTGCTTTACCAAAACTTTATAATAACGACTTTACGCTAATTTTTGTAGAGCATGTTTTGGCGAAATGATTTCAGTTTTATGGAAGTTGGGCGTGCTAGTCGGCCGATTTGATTCATTTACACAATAGCTATTTATAATTACAAAAGAACAATGTGTACTAAATTTTAATTATCTGGGATCATTTTATGAGAATTTATGCCAGATTACTGATTTAGGTTATATGGGAGCTGGGCGTGTTGGTCAGCCGAATTGGTTTATTTTGAAATTGAGTTTTTACAGCTGCAGAAGTACTATGTGCACCAAATTTCATTGATCTAGGATAATTTTTTTGGGGAGCTATTCCTGATTATCAATTTCGGTTATATGGAAGGTGGGCGCGGAATTCATTCAATTCGAACAAAATTTTGTGAGAATAATTGCTCTGCCATAAAACCCATTTTCACTCAATTTCATGATTCTTAAGCAACTCCTTCTATTTTTGACCACTTGCTATATGCTCGTTACACTGTGCGTCAAATACTTAGCATATTCGAAAAAACCTTTACTTTCTAGAATTAATACGATTGCTACTATTTTTGAAAACAATGTGTCGAAACAACTTCGTTTAATGTAAAAAAATTTAAAAAAACACGTGGAAACTATACAAATTCTACAAAGTATTATATATCGTTTGAAAGATTTTACGAAACTTAAACTTTAAAGTAATCTTGAATTTGCTGATAACTGATTGAGTAACGGGTAACACGTGCTTGAAGGAGCGCAAAAACAGTTTTTTATTAAAAGTCAAAACTTTGAGGGTCTTAGACATCTTTTATGCACCGTTTTGTGTTATACTCGACCAGACCTACAGCTTACACTAAGTAATTTCAAAAGTACACGCAGTATAGTTAATTTTTGCGCACAGTGATTACACTGTGAATTATTATCAACATAAATAATAACAAAAAAATCTTGAATTTCTTATTTAATATAAGTATTATAACTAGAATTTGTTTAATGAAACTTCATAAATTTTTGAAAAAAACTCCTTTCCTAAATACAATTAAGTTGTTCTTAAAATAAGTGTATCAATTAAGTTGTTCTTCAAATAAGTGTATCAATTATCCCAATGGGTAGAAAACTACCCCAACCGTTACTCGAAAACCCTTACAGATAGTGACAAATTTTAATGTATTTTTCTTGATTACGCCCAAAATAGACTTACTTCCAAAATTCACAAAAATAAAATAATAACGGGTTCGGGTACCGTACAAAAATGGGTTAAGTTTACTTTATACTAATGGATATGCCTTTTGCTTTTAAAAAAACTGCAATTACCAGTTCGAATTGGATTCGTAATGACAAAATGGGTACTCCATGTTTTTTGCATAGACAGCTTTAAGCAACGTGCTTTCGATAAGGCATTCACAAGCACTTATTGATCTTCGCTTCGAAGGGAAAACAGAAACCATTGAGTATAAAAAGCATTACTGACTTTGTTTTACTGACTTTACTGACTGACTTTGTTTTAAATATAAACATTTCAATATTTCAAAAACGAAAAATAAAAAATGAAACAATTTGATAAAAAATTATTAGCAATCTATGTAGTTATAAACTGAAATTAGAATTTTAGAATAACTGAGCAACACCATTCAGATAGTAACGATATAAAATAAAGCTTAACTTTAATTTTCTTTGGTTACCAATACCCACAGCCGAAGGTTGCTCTATGTAGATCAGTACTAAATTCATCAGCACTATCTTCACCATTTATACCGATTGTTTAGTGGTGTTATGTTTTTGCGTCCTATCCCGTCTTCTGTTAATACTATTTCACACGGCCGCATTGATTGTTTCGCCGCCCAACCACAGCGCAGGCGTCACGATTGGGCTGTTCAATAATGCAACAAAATAAGCAACCATAATGCAACGCCAACCGCAAACTAGGTGCTTTTAACGTGTTTTTAACAAACCATTTAAAAGTGGTCGTTGATGAGGCCTGTTGTTATTGTTGTAAATATTTAACATACCGCGCACATGTTATGTTGACAATCGTCTGCATTGAGCAGCAAAACACGTAGAGTTGGTTTTTGTATTCTTATTGTTTTTTTTTTTTTGGCAAAGTAACATATTGGTAAGCTTGGCTTAACCCACAGCTAAAGGTAACATTGCGGGTGGCATCATATGCGTGTGCAGAATCAACAACTGCTGCTTGTTGCCGCATCTTCATTGGTTTGAAGTGTTTATTGAAATTGTTTCTTGAAAAAAAAAAAAACAAAAATAACTTACATTCTTTTATAAATATTTATTAATATTTTTATTTACTCTCTGCTTGATTCTCTTAATGTTCCGCTCCAGCTGATCCTTAATTTACATAAATTTCAATACGTGGTTTATTAAATTAAAAAACAAAATGTTAAAGTAATTTTTGCTGTTATCATTGTTGTTGCTCTTCTTGTGGCGAACTATTGTTGTCGCACATATTAAAGTGCATATCAAAGTGTTGATGACATCGACGTCAACAACTTTCTGTTCGCTTTATATGATTTGCTTGCGAGTATTTTAAAGAATTAATTATTGTATATGTTGACACTGAGCTGCTCAAATTTTATTAATAAATTATTACAATATTAAATATTACGAGAAAAAGTTGAAAATTGTATTTTTCTCCATTTACTAGCAGCAAAAGCTATACATATTGAAGGATTAACTTTTTTTAACCCATTAATGATAAGTGCCCTAACTTTTAGCTAAAGAGTTGAAGGACGAGGTATTTTTAATGATTTTTGTATACCAATAATAAAGAATTTACTCTTGTTACATAAACGAAACGTAAGTCGTCTCTACCGATTCGATAAAGTTAAAATTTTTTGCTAAAAGTATCGAATCTAACAAATCATCCATACAAAGTACAGTAGCGGTCTTGAGTATTCTTTTGGTTTGCTAATGGCCCGCACTAAACCAAAAAACTACCCTTCTAGCTAAAGATAAAAAGTTTTTATCTTGTAACATTTAAAGTTAAAGTTAAAGTTAAAGTTAAAGTTAAAGTTAAAGTTAAAGTTAAAGTTAAAGTTAAAGTTAAAGTTAAAGTTAAAGTTAAAGTTAAAGTTAAAGTTAAAGTTAAAGTTAAAGTTAAAGTTAAAGTTAAAGTTAAAGTTAAAGTTAAAGTTAAAGTTAAAGTTAAAGTTAAAGTTAAAGTTAAAGTTAAAGTTAAAGTTAAAGTTAAAGTTAAAGTTAAAGTTAAAGTTAAAGTTAAAGTTAAAGTTAAAGTTAAAGTTAAAGTTAAAGTTAAAGTTAAAGTTAAAGTTAAAGTTAAAGTTAAAGTTAAAGTTAAAGTTAAAGTTAAAGTTAAAGTTAAAGTTAAAGTTAAAGTTAAAGTTAAAGTTAAAGTTAAAGTTAAAGTTAAAGTTAAAGTTAAAGTTAAAGTTAAAGTTAAAGTTAAAGTTAAAGTTAAAGTTAAAGTTAAAGTTAAAGTTAAAGTTAAAGTTAAAGTTAAAGTTAAAGTTAAAGTTAAAGTTAAAGTTAAAGTTAAAGTTAAAGTTAAAGTTAAAGTTAAAGTTAAAGTTAAAGTTAAAGTTAAAGTTAAAGTTAAAGTTAAAGTTAAAGTTAAAGTTAAAGTTAAAGTTAAAGTTAAAGTTAAAGTTAAAGTTAAAGTTAAAGTTAAAGTTAAAGTTAAAGTTAAAGTTAAAGTTAAAGTTAAAGTTAAAGTTAAAGTTTAAGTTAAAGTTTAAGTTTAAGTTAAAGTTAAAGTTAAAGTTAAAGTTAAAGTTAAAGTTAAAGTTAAAGTTAAAGTTAAAGTTAAAGTTAAAGTTAAAGTTAAAGTTAAAGTTAAAGTTAAAGTTAAAGTTAAAGTTAAAGTTAAAGTTAAAGTTAAAGTTAAAGTTAAAGTTAAAGTTAAAGTTAAAGTTAAAGTTAAAGTTAAAGTTAAAGTTAAAGTTAAAGTTAAAGTTAAAGTTAAAGTTAAAGTTAAAGTTAAAGTTAAAGTTAAAGTTAAAGTTAAAGTTAAAGTTAAAGTTAAAGTTAAAGTTAAAGTTAAAGTTAAAGTTAAAGTTAAAGTTAAAGTTAAAGTTAAAGTTAAAGTTAAAGTTAAAGTTAAAGTTAAAGTTAAAGTTAAAGTTAAAGTTAAAGTTAAAGTTAAAGTTAAAGTTAAAGTTAAAGTTAAAGTTAAAGTTAAAGTTAAAGTTAAAGTTAAAGTTAAAGTTAAAGTTAAAGTTAAAGTTAAAGTTAAAGTTAAAGTTAAAGTTAAAGTTAAAGTTAAAGTTAAAGTTAAAGTTAAAGTTAAAGTTAAAGTTAAAGTTAAAGTTAAAGTTAAAGTTAAAGTTAAAGTTAAAGTTAAAGTTAAAGTTAAAGTTAAAGTTAAAGTTAAAGTTTAAGTTAAAGTTTAAGTTTAAGTTAAAGTTAAAGTTAAAGTTAAAGTTAAAGTTAAAGTTAAAGTTAAAGTTAAAGTTAAAGTTAAAGTTAATGTTAAAGTTAAAGTTAAAGTTAAAGTTAAAGTAAAAGTAAAAGTAAAAGTAAAAGTAAAAGTAAAAGTAAAAGTAAAAGTAAAAGTAAAAGTAAAAGTAAAAGTAAAAGTAAAAGTAAAAGTAAAAGTAAAAGTAAAAGTAAAAGTAAAAGTAAAAGTAAAAGTAAAAGTAAAAGTAAAAGTAAAAGTAAAAGTAAAAGTAAAAGTAAAAGTAAAAGTAAAAGTAAAAGTAAAAGTAAAAGTAAAAGTAAAAGTAAAAGTAAAAGTAAAAGTAAAAGTAAAAGTAAAAGTAAAAGTAAAAGTAAAAGTAAAAGTAAAAGTAAAAGTAAAAGTAAAAGTAAAAGTAAAAGTAAAAGTAAAAGTAAAAGTAAAAGTAAAAGTAAAAGTAAAAGTAAAAGTAAAAGTAAAAGTAAAAGTAAAAGTAAAAGTAAAAGTAAAAGTAAAAGTAAAAGTAAAAGTAAAAGTAAAAGTAAAAGTAAAAGTAAAAGTAAAAGTAAAAGTAAAAGTAAAAGTAAAAGTAAAAGTAAAAGTAAAAGTAAAAGTAAAAGTAAAAGTAAAAGTAAAAGTAAAAGTAAAAGTAAAAGTAAAAGTAAAAGTAAAAGTAAAAGTAAAAGTAAAAGTAAAAGTAAAAGTAAAAGTAAAAGTAAAAGTAAAAGTAAAAGTAAAAGTAAAAGTAAAAGTAAAAGTAAAAGTAAAAGTAAAAGTAAAAGTAAAAGTAAAAGTAAAAGTAAAAGTAAAAGTAAAAGTAAAAGTAAAAGTAAAAGTAAAAGTAAAAGTAAAAGTAAAAGTAAAAGTAAAAGTAAAAGTAAAAGTAAAAGTAAAAGTAAAAGTAAAAGTAAAAGTAAAAGTAAAAGTAAAAGTAAAAGTAAAAGTAAAAGTAAAAGTAAAAGTAAAAGTAAAAGTAAAAGTAAAAGTAAAAGTAAAAGTAAAAGTAAAAGTAAAAGTAAAAGTAAAAGTAAAAGTAAAAGTAAAAGTAAAAGTAAAAGTAAAAGTAAAAGTAAAAGTAAAAGTAAAAGTAAAAGTAAAAGTAAAAGTAAAAGTAAAAGTAAAAGTAAAAGTAAAAGTAAAAGTAAAAGTAAAAGTAAAAGTAAAAGTAAAAGTAAAAGTAAAAGTAAAAGTAAAAGTAAAAGTAAAAGTAAAAGTAAAAGTAAAAGTAAAAGTAAAAGTAAAAGTAAAAGTAAAAGTAAAAGTAAAAGTAAAAGTAAAAGTAAAAGTAAAAGTAAAAGTAAAAGTAAAAGTAAAAGTAAAAGTAAAAGTAAAAGTAAAAGTAAAAGTAAAAGTAAAAGTAAAAGTAAAAGTAAAAGTAAAAGTAAAAGTAAAAGTAAAAGTAAAAGTAAAAGTAAAAGTAAAAGTAAAAGTAAAAGTAAAAGTAAAAGTAAAAGTAAAAGTAAAAGTAAAAGTAAAAGTAAAAGTAAAAGTAAAAGTAAAAGTAAAAGTAAAAGTAAAAGTAAAAGTAAAAGTAAAAGTAAAAGTAAAAGTAAAAGTAAAAGTAAAAGTAAAAGTAAAAGTAAAAGTAAAAGTAAAAGTAAAAGTAAAAGTAAAAGTAAAAGTAAAAGTAAAAGTAAAAGTAAAAGTAAAAGTAAAAGTAAAAGTAAAAGTAAAAGTAAAAGTAAAAGTAAAAGTAAAAGTAAAAGTAAAAGTAAAAGTAAAAGTAAAAGTAAAAGTAAAAGTAAAAGTAAAAGTAAAAGTAAAAGTAAAAGTAAAAGTAAAAGTAAAAGTAAAAGTAAAAGTAAAAGTAAAAGTAAAAGTAAAAGTAAAAGTAAAAGTAAAAGTAAAAGTAAAAGTAAAAGTAAAAGTAAAAGTAAAAGTAAAAGTAAAAGTAAAAGTAAAAGTAAAAGTAAAAGTAAAAGTAAAAGTAAAAGTAAAAGTAAAAGTAAAAGTAAAAGTAAAAGTAAAAGTAAAAGTAAAAGTAAAAGTAAAAGTAAAAGTAAAAGTAAAAGTAAAAGTAAAAGTAAAAGTAAAAGTAAAAGTAAAAGTAAAAGTAAAAGTAAAAGTAAAAGTAAAAGTAAAAGTAAAAGTAAAAGTAAAAGTAAAAGTAAAAGTAAAAGTAAAAGTAAAAGTAAAAGTAAAAGTAAAAGTAAAAGTAAAAGTAAAAGTAAAAGTAAAAGTAAAAGTAAAAGTAAAAGTAAAAGTAAAAGTAAAAGTAAAAGTAAAAGTAAAAGTAAAAGTAAAAGTAAAAGTAAAAGTAAAAGTAAAAGTAAAAGTAAAAGTAAAAGTAAAAGTAAAAGTAAAAGTAAAAGTAAAAGTAAAAGTAAAAGTAAAAGTAAAAGTAAAAGTAAAAGTAAAAGTAAAAGTAAAAGTAAAAGTAAAAGTAAAAGTAAAAGTAAAAGTAAAAGTAAAAGTAAAAGTAAAAGTAAAAGTAAAAGTAAAAGTAAAAGTAAAAGTAAAAGTAAAAGTAAAAGTAAAAGTAAAAGTAAAAGTAAAAGTAAAAGTAAAAGTAAAAGTAAAAGTAAAAGTAAAAGTAAAAGTAAAAGTAAAAGTAAAAGTAAAAGTAAAAGTAAAAGTAAAAGTAAAAGTAAAAGTAAAAGTAAAAGTAAAAGTAAAAGTAAAAGTAAAAGTAAAAGTAAAAGTAAAAGTAAAAGTAAAAGTAAAAGTGAAAGTAAAAGTAAAAGTAAAAGTAAAAGTAAAACTAATAGTAATAGTAAAAGTTAAAGTTATATTTTAAGATAAAGTTAAAGTTTAAGTTTAAGTTAAAGGTAAAGATAAAGATACGTTAAAGTTAAAGATAAAGATAAAGTTAAAGTTACAGTTAAAGTAAATGAAAAGTAAAAGACAAGGAAATTTGCCAAATAAAAAGTTAAATACCTACAAAGTATTTTTATATTACTTATGATTGTATAATAACAGATTAATCAAAACTAATAACTAAATGTTCTTGTATTTTTAAAGAATATAAATGCTTATTTCATACTTTTTAGAACGTTATTTTTAGTAGTCGGGTTTTTTTTTGTAACTTTTATTTTTCCTTTATTATAGCTGTGCTTTAGTGATAGTTTACTCAAATTACGTTGTTAATACATTCATAACCGAAGAGTTTATGAATGATAATACTAAACAAATTTTTAAATATCAATGCAATTTCTTAAAAGACTAATAAGGACTTAAAAATACTACCCAAAAATAAAATTTTCTAATATAAAAAATAAGCCACATTTTATTTCCACGCTTACCTCACATATTATTTTTCAGTACTAAATATCCATTGAAATAATTAATTTTTATATAATTTTTTCAGAATTTTTTTAGAAAAACACCTTAAACACGCTAAAAGGTTAAAATATTTTACAATAATATTCCTCAGAAAATTTCGCTATATCGTCGCCGCTATGCCAGATGGTGCTATATCCACTTTTGCTCATTTTGAGAAAATTGCAAAATACTATTGAAACGGCTAGCTAAAATTCAAATTATTTTGAAATGCAGTGATACTTTCAAATTATATGTAGTTAATACTTGCCTAAAATTATACATACTTTGTCAGATGAAAACTTTACACCATCATTGGATTACTGTAAAATTGAATATAGCACTTTTTGGCATATTATTGGTTTATTAATGTTACACAAAAGAATGGATATAGAACCCTGGTAATTCTCTAAAGACACACTTTTCAACTAACATTTATTTCAAAACAAGGAATGTTAACGAAAAACAAATCTAGTAATATACTAATGAACAAAAGGTTGAAAAATTAATTTCAATTCAATTTTAGTTTCAATTAGCAATGACCTGAAAGAAAGCATTTTTTAACTTTGGTTTTTGCACTAAATACTAAAAGACATGTTTCTCACTCAATCCAAGTATGGAATTCCTGTGGAATAAGCTTTTGAGCACATAAACTTTGCAAGTCCCGTTTTTTGGCTACTGTTATAGGCAGGAGATGTTCGTAAAGTAATGGCCAATTAATATTATACACTAGAGTGGAAAAATATATGAAGCCGATGAAGATTTTTTGATTCCATAATACAAATTGTTGAAAAACTGTAAAATTTTCGTACCGTGAAATTAATTTCCATTTCTCTTGAAAAAAAAACCAAAATTTCTGGGCAATTTGAATAATTACTTAAAAACTAAACGTCGGATCGAAAAGTAGTTTCAAAATGATAAACGTAAAATTCTATTAACGTTTTATTTTCTTAATTGTTTGTCAAGATCGTGCAACTTGTTCGCGAGATATCTCAATTAATAGCTGTGGAAATAGGCTTCGAATACCTCAAAACGAATAGCTCAAGACGCAGTTGTTTTCAGGAAGCTGAACATTTTTTCGTATTGCAAAACCAAAAATTTGGTGTCAAAAACTACAACATCATTTTTAAAAACCAATCAAAACTCTAAGGCAATCGTTGAGTATTCATGAGTTCGGCCAATACAAAAAATTTAGAATAAAGAAGGCCTGAAATAAAATAAAAAACTACCAGGAAAAAACGTAGTAATTTTTTCTTAATAAAGTTTCGTAAACTTCTCGTGAATTTTTTTTTTGCTGATCAAAATATGCCATCACGTGGGTATATCATCTTTCTTATTATTTCTAGTGGTGTTGTTATTAATTTTATTTATTTTTGTAAACAAAGTTACGCTTTTAACGAAACTATGTTGTCTCGAACATGAATAAATGACATGGCACTTATTTAAATGTCTTGAAAATAAATATTTTTATTATTTTTTTAAGCTTACTTTGATTACAACACTCGATAAACAGTTCGTAAAAACTATTTTTTATGAGATATAAAATCAAAAAACATAAAAACATTTCTTTAAACACTTACTAAGAATAGTATACGAAAAAAATTTCAAGATATTGTATTGCACTTTTATAAATTTTGCTTATAAACAAAGCTACAACTTATGTGTGATGATGTTTTGTGCGCCTTCATAATGGTTTTGAGTAGGAAGCATGCTTCACGCATGCGCAGCAAGTGTCTCTTGCAGTAATAACAAACAAACCAACAAACAAAAAACAGTTAAAAAAATAACCACTACAACGGTCTGACAACCAAGTCAAGTGATGCTTGGCATAAAAATAAAAAGTAGAAGAAATTTAAATAAATACATTTTTAAATAGCGTGGAAAATGAGTTACGCATCTGAAATGAATGAGTTTTTTATTTCTTTACTCAAACGATGATCTGCAGTTTTTTGTTGTTAATGATTTGATCAATGATAATGATTAAATAATGATGTTTTCAACACGCTTCAGTGCAGTTTGCATATATTTTAAAAATCACTGTAGCTTTTTTTCAAAAAAAAAAAACTGTTGTGAAGAAAAAGTTTTTTTATTTTATAAAATATAATTTTGACATCATTTTTCAACTCATCAAATGACAGTAGTGCGTGGTCACACTGGATTGCCAACAGCAATAATGTATGCTGTAACTTTTACAGCAATCGCATGCAGAACAACAACAACCCAATTTAGATTAAAATCTTAACAGCCTACCGCAGTTTAAAGAAATAGAATATTTTTTTACAAAAATAAATGCTTTTCATTGCTTAAGAAAAAAAATATTTATGTAGACAGTCATTGAAAATTCTTAGTACACCGAAAAATATTGTCTTCTAAAGAGAAAAACTTACAACATCTGAGATTTGAACTTACAACTCCATGTGCGTTCGCATGAATGTTGCACAGAAATTTTTATTATTTAACAACTTTGCCACGTCCTTTTACCAATTGAAAAAACATGAATGAGTTAACTAAAGTTTTTATTAACATTTTCTTGAGTCTTTATTATTGTAGAGTATAGTCTAACCTTTTTGTTTGATCCATTGTCAAATGGCATCTGTGCATTCATCTCATAAATTTCCCTTATATTAGAATTTCTCTTAACTCATCTATCAGTCATTAAATCATTGAGCTGTCAATCAACTCTATGTGGAATTCGTTGTGGTCTCCTCGCCTTATTAAAGACTTCATCATCCAAATCATCTTCATCACAGCCATTATTTATATCATCATCATCATAAACATTATCGTCGCCATCTCTATTTAGCTGCCCAGTATTGTCTGCTCCCATGTTGAGGCATTTCATGTCATCATAATTATTGTCGCTCATCATAACTGTTTTTGTTTTTTAATTTCACTGCGCTAGACCACAGCAAACACACAGTAATACATACATCATTTCTATGATGGAAAGCGTTGAACTGCAAGTCTCTACTCTGCTATGTTTGTCTTGGTCAACTGTTCAGGTCTGAAATTTAGTATGTGAATTCTTCATATTTATAGTCTATGCTGAGGCCATGTCATTCGATTTCATTCCATGTTCATGTGGAATTCTTTTCAACTTAATTTATTGTCGCTTGGGTGCTCGCGTTGATGTTCGAAGTATTGTTTGGGTGCCTTTGTCAATTGTAACTAATTCCGACACGTTGTCATTGCAACAAATCTATGTAGTTGATGCTGTTAAACACGTTTAATTAATAGGATTTAGTTTATTAAAAACTCATCTCAGATAATACACTATTTTAGGATTTATTCATATTTTTATCTATATATATGAGGTAATGAAAGCTTATGAGGTAATGTATTTTTGAGATTTTTTTCAGATTTTTTGGAAGAGGTTTAGTGTTGGCGCTAGTCGTGTTTTCTCTTAAAATAAGGTTTTTCAGAGATTTTTCAAACTTCAAGCAAAAGTTGGTAATTTTTGCAGTTGGTTGGTTAGTCTTTGAGTCATCATTTTGAAAGACAAATGTCCAAACTTTACTTTAAGAGAGTATTCCTGGTTGGAAGGCTGTTTTTGGACCCTTTTTGAAAAACTTCTCAATTGAAAACGCAAAGAGTTATTGAAATTATTTTTTTTTATTGTATTGAAAACATATTAAATTAAATAAAAAAAAATTTTCTTTGTACGATGGCTGTTCAAAAAGTTGTCGGCCTTCAAAGTTGGGCATCGAAAAAAAAGGTATGCTGCTTGCGGCCCGGATACCACGACTTCGAATCATCTGAAATGGAAAAAGTAAACGGCGTTAGATTTGCTACGGATGTTATTCTGATCTCTACTCCAATCATAATTTTTCGATTATTTTTTACAAAATAGCGGTCATTGAAAAATGAAAAACTGATTTTGGGTATTTTTTTTTTAGCTTAGTGTAAAAAAAATAGTAAAAAATTGTTTCTAATTGCGATTGAGATAGAGACTAGAATGGTGACTACGGGCGCAATCTGGGCCACAAGCTCGAAAAACGTGGTTTCGAGAAAAACGCGTTTAAGTTTGAAGTTATTTTTTTGCATCAAAAAAAATATTGAAATGAAAAATTTGAGCATGCAGTTTTGGAAATTCGACAATTTTGCGTCGATTGCACTTGGTTTCATCAAAATCGGTTCAGTAGAAAAGTGACTTCGAAGTTCAAAAACGTGATTTTGAAAAAACTCAAAGAAAATTTTAGGCAATAAAACATTTTTTTTTTTGTGAAATACTTGCATATATCAATCTGCAATGCCAGCTCCATAAAGAACTCCTTCCTCTTCATAAAATGAGGACTCAGGGGCTCTTTGTGCTCTTCGGGCAGTTCTGGCGGTTCCTTCTTTTGATGCGGCCAGAGCTCTGTCGTCGGACCTTTTCAAACCTTCTTCGTTCCGAGACATGGCGAAATCATATGTGACGTTGCCAATCGGGATGCCCATTCGGTTCATTATTTGAAGTATTAGCAAAAAACCTTCGTTATATATGACAGATTTTTTTGCCGATGTACTTGTGAATTCGGTGTCCTCATCTCTATCGTGTTGGTTACCACGAAACTGGCGTTTCAAGGGACGAGTTTTTCGATTGCTACCAGTGTGTCTTTTATTTTTATTTCTATTAATTTTTCTATCCATTGTCTTTAGCACAAACAAAAATTTTTATCAAAACTGTATGCGCGCGCTCGTCCAGTTTATAACTCAATTAAAAAAGAACTAAACGCTGCCAACATTCGAATACCTAAGCTCTAAAATGCGCATTGATTTCTTTTTAAAATGCATATACAAACAAATTATTACCTACTAAAAAACGCGTTGAACGAAATTCGGTGGTTGCTTCAAACCGTTGCATTCAAAAAGTATCCAAGTTAAGCAAATGGCATTTTGGCGAAAATATTGCTGGACAATAAAGCCCATATCTTCTAAAGTATTTCGAATTTCAAAAAACCCTTTAAGGAATATATTCTCAAATATCCAATCTATAAAAATATGCAAAAAAATTGTTGCCCGTTATGTACATGAATCAGAAGTTTTGGCAAATTTTGATGTCATTTGGGTGTCATATATTGCATTTTTTCGTAAAATTTGCGAAATTTTTAAAAAACGCTTTATAACTTTTGCATTGAATTCGAAAAATCTCCGAAAACCGGTTTTTTGGAAAAAACCGACTAGCGCCACCTCTTCCAAAAAATCTGAAAAAAATCTCAAAAATATTTGACCTCATAAGCCTTCGAATAAAGGTGGGTGACTATGAAATTCGAAAAAAATATTGTTTTGAGACACCCAAATATATATATAAAGCTATAAAAAACAGAAGCGAAGCTTTTTCGGAGTTTCATAGATTTAAAAATGTTATGTTTTTTATAATCGGCCGCAACCTTAACCTAATCTAACCATGGCTTTTTTATAATAAAATAATAAAAATAATTTTATTAATACAAATAATAATTCACAAAAACACACGTTATAATCACACCAGTAAATTTAATTACATTTCTTTATTATTTTATTATATTGCATTTTACATTAATTTTGAATTATTTTTGTAAATGTTTTTAACTATCTTTATGGAATTTTGTTAATGAATAAGTGGTTTATGATAACTGAAGTAGAAAACGTATGTTGTATCGCCAATATATTTATCTAGCATATACTGCATCACTAGTTGTTCCTAATAGTGTTTTATAAATATTTGGATCGCTTATCCAAACTTTTTAATCCAAACTTTGGTTTAAAGGAATTTTTAATCCTAAAAGTATTATTTTTTAATCACTGCTTTAATATAAATAAGCTGGGTCTCGAATCTACGTTTTTGAACTTGCATTCGTAATGATGCAGAATAAGCGAAACCTTGTTAACAACTGAGTTGGAAGAATGGATAAGGTGTTGAAACAACACATCAGAAGATGTGTGTCTAAATCATGAAATCAATGAAGATCAATTGTTCTGTTCAGCCAATAGATAAATTCTTAGTTTTAACTCAGATTAACCAACGAGTATATATCTATAAGAGATTTCACTCGTCGCTCGTTATTTTTTACTCGCCGATATTAGCCATCCATCGACAGGATAGGGTATTTTGATGGGACATTTATTTTATACCCCTTCAAAAGTGCGAGTTTGTTTACATTTTGTTTTCTATATTTTAATCATTTTGGCTGCATGCACAAGGGAGCAAAAAGATTGGTATTTTTTAATGTGCTTGCCTGTTTCTTCTTATTTGAATATCTGAAGAAATATTGCAAATTTTATGAATGAAAATACAATTTTACAGCTTCTTATTTGCATGTGCATGGTTGCCGAGTTTATTTTGTTTCCAGCTGTACATTTTTGTTGTGATTTTGTTGTAGCTATATTTTGTTTGCTGCTGCAGACAAGGATTTTTAGATATCTCATTAGTTGAATAGAAAGACAGAATTCTGATTCGGCTAATGAAATAATTATTGGATAATAAAAAAATGTAGCAATAGAATTGGTCTAGCAGTATTTAATAAATTTAAAATAAAACAAAGAAATATTGTAGATTTAATTAATGAGAATAAAAGTTATATTTGATACAAATTTTACAGGTTATTATATATATGTATGTGTGTTTTTTTTTCTTCCATCTTCTTTAGTTTGTTTCTAGCTGGACATTTTCCTTGTAGCAATATTTTGCTTGCTACTTTGGATACAAAATCATAATTTTTAAATACTTCAATAAAAAGATGAAATTCTGATGATTCGGCTAATGAAATAATTATCAGTTAGGACTTGAAAAAAATTTTTTAACAAAAATGCTTTTAATAAATAAAATTAACTTGAATTAACAAAATACAAAGACCAAATTTCTTCAAAATCAAAGAAGAATTAATTGTATAAAGATATGCTCCGGTAGACGTTTCTATATATTCCTGCCACCGCCTTACTGCCATATATGAATTTTCATGCTAATCGGAAAAAAATTTTGTTTTCACCATTTTGAGTATAGTTGCCGAGCGTATCTCTGAGCGTATAAACTAAATTAAAAAAATTTAGTCTAATACAACTAAAACCGTCCAAAATATAGCATTTTTGTTGATTTGTAGACGGTAAAAGAGGGTGTGGCAAAATATTTTTCTCTTAAACCATCTAGAACTCAAAACAAATCGAGTGCCAAAATTTGAGCTTAATTTACTTTATACTTATCGTTTTAATATTTTAACTGTATTAAAATGTAGAACAATAGATATTTACGAATTTCGTAATCATTTTTTTTTACTAGCACTTTTTACAAATTTTACAAAATTAAATAGTTTTTAATGCTTGTATTAAAATGTATTCCAAGATTTCTAACCATGAAGGTAGCATATTATTTTAAAAAAATTAAGAAAAATAAAAATTAATACAATATATGTATTTTAGACCGTCCCACTTTTTCAACGTTTTTCGAAAAGTTTCCGGGACACGTTGATTTCTGATTCTACTCTTAAAAACATGAATTTTGGTATATAACACTTTAATATTAACTAACGGTCGCGCAATCGGCTTAAAGGCATTTTGGCTAAAAATTATATTTTCGAAAAAACAAGAAATTTCTTCTTCAGTATTTTTCATATCACTATGAAACTAATGAAACAATTTTTATCACTTTATACTTATTTAAAAGCTTAAAAAATTTTACATCTTATGCTATAAGAAACATTGCATTTTGTTCTATACATTTATTTAAAAAACTCTGCAAAGTGAAATCTTGATTAAATTTTTTTCGAAAATTTGATAACTTCAACTCACATTACCCCGCTTTACAAGAGCATAAGGAAGAAGTTTTTAATTATGTAAATTTCGTATTTTGAAAAGTTTTACAACAAAAATTTTGATGTATAATTTGAAGATATATGATACGGTTTTTTTTTCGAAAAAGCAACACAACTGCACAGTGAGTTTTTTCTAAAAAATTCAATATGATTTTTATTAAACGTAGCTACATAAGAATTTATGTAAATAACCACAATAAACAAAATTATACGACATTAGTTTAAGTTGCGAAGTATTGTACATTTTCTGTTGTCAGGATGATTTTTATTGTAATGTCCAATTACTTGGATGACACAATTTTGCTGTCCATTGTCCACGTATTATTTACCATATTTAGAAGTCATATGATTCTTTCTGCTGGATCATTTAAAATTGTTACATTTTTAAAATTTTATTTATTTCTAAAAAATTTTCATTCGTACTCCAGGATGCATCTTAATAAGTTCCTTACAAGAAAAAATATTGAAAAACTGTATAGTATAGTTAAGCCAGCGAAGGTGTCAAAGGCCAACTCATAGCAGAAAAGCTGTATAACAACAAACAAATAACATTAGAATGCAAAACAGTACATCTTAATACTGATAACATACTAGGGCTATTCACAATCCAGTGCAAATGGTCTTGCACCATATCATTTGCAAAATGGTAAAATATATATTTACTCTACACTAAGAAAATAAAAAGAAATGCATTTACTACGCTATTGCATATATACAACACTAAAATCCATAGCTAAAATTTACTATACATTGCAATACTAAATTGCAAACTGACCGATACGAACTGATAAAAAAAAGTAAAGGCGAAAAAAACTGATATGGAAGATAAGCGAATAAAAAACCAAATAATTGTGCTTAAAGAATTTTTTCTACATGAAATTGAGTTAAGCGAAATTTCCAAATTAAAATAATTTTGCTTTTCATCAATTGGCTGTGAATTTCACGTTTTACAACAACCGTAGCAAATTATATCAAAAAGGCCGTTCACAATTGATAGAAAATTTTTAAAATTTTTTATAAAAGCACAAATATCCAAATCCCTACTAAAAATACAAGCGCATTAAGATCCGTGATTTTGTTAGATTGTTGTTGTTTCGGAGAATGATCAATATCAGATTAATAGCATAAAATCCGTAGTCACAAGGAAGAATGACTAAACTCAAGCTATCGTAAAAAAGCGATACGCCATTTTTTTTATTGCCATTCCTTAGAAGGATGAAGGAAAAAGCTTTTTAACCATAATAGAGTATCACTTAAATAAAAATGTCTGCACATATTTCGTTTGTAACGGTTCATATATTTTAATTCAAATATTCATTAAATTCATAATATTCATTTTATTGACTATGAGTTTAGTCATTATTCCTTGTGACCACATAGTCATTTAAATAATTGCATATTACAAAAATTAAGTTGAATGTCTTGCAATTAACGCTAATACCATATACATATATCTTTTACATACCTACTTATGTAGCTACGTTTAATAAAAATCATATTGAATTTTTTAGAAAAAACTCACTGTGCAGTTGTGTTGCTTTTTCGAAAAAAAAACCGTATCATATATCTTCAAATTATACATCAAAATTTTTGTTGTAAAACTTTTCAAAATACGAAATTTACATAATTAAAAACTTCTTCCTTATGCTCTTGTAAAGCGGGGTAATGTGAGTTGAAGTTATCAAATTTTCGAAAAAAATTTAATCAAGATTTCACTTTGCAGAGTTTTTTAAATAAATGTATAGAACAAAATGCAATGTTTCTTATAGCATAAGATGTAAAATTTTTTAAGCTTTTAAATAAGTATAAAGTGATAAAAATTGTTTCATTAGTTTCATAGTGATATGAAAAATACTGAAGAAGAAATTTCTTGTTTTTTCGAAAATATAATTTTTAGCCAAAATGCCTTTAAGCCGATTGCGCGACCGTTAGTTAATATTAAAGTGTTATATACCAAAATTCATGTTTTTAAGAGTAGAATCAGAAATCAACGTGTCCCGGAAACTTTTCGAAAAACGTTGAAAAAGTGGGACGGTCTAAAATACATATATTGTATTAATTTTTATTTTTCTTAATTTTTTTAAAATAATATGCTACCTTCATGGTTAGAAATCTTGGAATACATTTTAATACAAGCATTAAAAACTATTTAATTTTGTAAAATTTGTAAAAAGTGCTAGTAAAAAAAAATGATTACGAAATTCGTAAATATCTATTGTTCTACATTTTAATACAGTTAAAATATTAAAACGATAAGTATAAAGTAAATTAAGCTCAAATTTTGGCACTCGATTTGTTTTGAGTTCTAGATGGTTTAAGAGAAAAATATTTTGCCACACCCTCTTTTACCGTCTACAAATCAACAAAAATGCTATATTTTGGACGGTTTTAGTTGTATTAGACTAAATTTTTTTAATTTAGTTTATACGCTCAGAGATACGCTCGGCAACTATACTCAAAATGGTGAAAACAAAATTTTTTTCCGATTAGCATGAAAATTCATATATGGCAGTAAGGCGGTGGCAGGAATATATAGAAACGTCTACCGGAGCATATCTTTATACAATTAATTCTTCTTTGATTTTGAAGAAATTTGGTCTTTGTATTTTGTTAATTCAAGTTAATTTTATTTATTAAAAGCATTTTTGTTAAAAAATTTTTTTCAAGTCCTAACTGATAATTATTTCATTAGCCGAATCATCAGAATTTCATCTTTTTATTGAAGTATTTAAAAATTATGATTTTGTATCCAAAGTAGCAAGCAAAATATTGCTACAAGGAAAATGTCCAGCTAGAAACAAACTAAAGAAGATGGAAGAAAAAAAAACACACATACATATATATAATAACCTGTAAAATTTGTATCAAATATAACTTTTATTCTCATTAATTAAATCTACAATATTTCTTTGTTTTATTTTAAATTTATTAAATACTGCTAGACCAATTCTATTGCTACATTTTTTTATTATCCAATAATTATTTCATTAGCCGAATCAGAATTCTGTCTTTCTATTCAACTAATGAGATATCTAAAAATCCTTGTCTGCAGCAGCAAACAAAATATAGCTACAACAAAATCACAACAAAAATGTACAGCTGGAAACAAAATAAACTCGGCAACCATGCACATGCAAATAAGAAGCTGTAAAATTGTATTTTCATTCATAAAATTTGCAATATTTCTTCAGATATTCAAATAAGAAGAAACAGGCAAGCACATTAAAAAATACCAATCTTTTTGCTCCCTTGTGCATGCAGCCAAAATGATTAAAATATAGAAAACAAAATGTAAACAAACTCGCACTTTTGAAGGGGTATAAAATAAATGTCCCATCAAAATACCCTATCCTGTCGATGGATGGCTAATATCGGCGAGTAAAAAATAACGAGCGACGAGTGAAATCTCTTATAGATATATACTCGTTGGATTAACTTAGATGAACTCATATGTAAATAATACATTTTCATGTCAAATATTACACACAAAAAATGATTTGAACTCAGACTCCAAAAATAAATAATTTCTAAAGAACAAGTAATTATAATACAAAAGTTGTGTAGTTTTCAAGTAAAATAATAGGTTTTCGTAGTTATAAATCAAAATACTTTAATAATGAATTTTTTTTCTGAATTTGAAGTGACTTCACCTAATGATTCTTCAGGTTATAATTGCAATCTTAAAGTCATTATTAATGGCAATGACTTCAAGAAAAGAAAATCTGAAACAATTTTTTGGTTCTTCAATGCATAAAAAAATGGAAGCCATTGCAATCAAAAGACTTCAAGTTATTGATAATTTCAGAGAATAAAGGATATAGTTTAGTGGTCGAGTACCAACAAATCGATTGTTTTTAAAATATATTTTTTATTATTTAATAAAAATGTTTAAGCATAACACCATTCTAGAATGAAAAACCTATATCAAGCCTATTTATGTACTTTAGTACAGAACAATGATTTATTTAAATTTTTTTGTTTGATTAAATGACTTCAAGTATCGTTAAGACCTGGTTGTATTTTTTTTTTGCTATAAATAAAAATCTCCGAAAGAAACCCTGAAAATTAGACTGGAAAATATGATTTCAACTGACTTCTAATGATTTCATTGACTTTCTTTGAAAGTTCATTGAAATTCAATGAATTTCTGTTGAAGTCTTTTGATCAGGGACCGAACACAACAGTTATTTCCGAAATTTCTATTTAGAAAGACAAATGGAAAGAGTAAGTCTCTTCGATATTTGAATATAGCAATGTGATGCTTGTTATCTAAGGAATGATAATCTTTAATGATTTTTATTTTTCTGATTTTTTAAAAAGATCAAAAAACAATCGTTTTTTTTGACCAATTTTATTTCGATCAAAAATAAAAGTTAAAATTTGCTTTTATTTTTTTGATCAAATATAAAAATTTGACTTTTATTTTTTTTAATCAAAAATACTAGTTAAAATTTTACTTCTATTTTTTCGATTAAAAGTAAAAGTCATATTTCAATTCTTATATCATCTGCTTGTAGCCACTGTCTCAGTAGTTTGCGAAATGAATGAAAACACAATGTGTAATGATAAGCAAATAAGCGATGTCATTTAAATAACGATGTGCAAACGATGTGAAGATCGATAGTAATGTTTTTTTTTTCTCTTAGAAAAAATGTTACGAAAAGGTGAAAAAGAATAATACTTATTAAATTATATGATAAATTTTATTAAATACATAATTATAATTAATTAATATTTAATTATAAATAATTAATAATTAATTAAATAATAATTAAATTATATTTTTATTGGTAAAGATCCAAAAAAATTATTTCTGATTTCAATAGAACCGTCATTAAGCAGCATATTTGTCTTTAAATCGAAAAAATAAAAAAAAATTTTAACTGTTATTTTTGGTCGAAAAATAAAAGTCAAGTTTAACAGTTATATTTGATAGAAAAAACAAAAGTAAACTTTTAATTTATATTTTGGATCGAAAAAAATAAGAGTCAACTGTTGACTTATATTTTCGATCAAAAAAATATAAGTCAAATTTTAACTTTTATTTTTGATAGTAATAAAATTGGTCAAAAAACGATTATTTGTTGACTTTTTGGAAAAAATCATAACCGTTACTGTCCCTGCTTTTGATTCATTCACTACGATTGAAGTCATGCTATCAATAAAAATTAAATTAAAATTGATTATTAATAACAATTAATAACTTCAAGAGGCATGGTGAATGAACAAAACGACTTTTTATCAATTTACCAATTGATTTCGAAGTCATAACTTCAAAACGATTGCTGGTTTTAAAACTTGGAGTCATTAAATCTAAAAATGATTTGAGCAATACAAATTTTTATGCTAATAATATGAGCGGTTGAGGAGTTTTTGAAAGTTTCCTAAAAGGTTTGTACTACGCCCTCTGGTGTCTACTTCATCTGAGGCACTTAGTGCAGTTTTTTACTTAATACCCCTCTATATTATGGGCAAAAGGATGGCACACGAAAAAGCAATCCGCCTTAGAGCAACCTCGTGCAACCTAACACTCGTGCAAGTAACTCCTCTATTATCGAACTTGTAGGAGCAATTTGTAGCTACATCGACTTTACTATTGCCACTCCCTGGCCACTCGAGAATGGCTTTCACACAGTTATCCCTACCAGGGTATAATGGGACGGGTCACTGCCGCTAAACAAAATGTGCGGGCATATTTTTACTGACGGCTCAAAACTTGACAGCAAAGTCGGGGAGGTGTCTCCTCTACGAATCTTGAAATCAGAACCTTGCTTAGACATGCTAAAATAATAGTCATTTATAGAGCTGTGGAATGGCTGAGGTATAGTGAGATATTTACTAGAGATATCTACCTTTTCACTGACAGCCAAGTAGCGATTAAATCCATTGGAGGTGTTTTCCTGACATCACCAACAGCCCTTAAATTTCGCTCTTCTCTTAATGAGATTGCCGATAAGTTCGATATTCATTTGGTCTGGGTAGCAGGGCATAGGGACATTCCAGGGAATTGTAGAGCGGATGAGCTCGCTAGAGAAGGTACAACGGTAACGCTGCTGCCTGACATGGAAACATTAGGCATGCCACTTGCATCGCGCAAGCTGGCTCTTCGGCAACATGCCATAGAAATGGCTAATTTCAGGTGAAAGCATAGCACTACTTCTTACACGGTTAGATAGATGTCCTAGCTTTACTGAAAAGCGAACGACGAAGCTCACTCAATTGGCGAGGAAAGATCTCTCCATTCTTATAGGCGTTATCACAGGGCACTGTCTTATAGGCAAGCATGCCTTAAGAATGGGGGTTCATGCGAATCTCTTCTGAAGGAGTTGCAGGGATGAGGAAGAGGAGGAGACGGTATTGCATCTCCTCTGTTCATGCTCCGTTCTATCCCGCTGGAGGCATAAGCATCTAGGTAGCCTCTTTTTTATGATCTCAGGGATCTTGATGAGGTAGATGTTAAGCGTGTAATACTATTAATAATAAGTACAGGTGGGTTATACGACAATGCCTAGGAGAGCAGGCGAGGATCAGTAGACCCTCTATTGTATCACAACGGACCAAATATCTGGTCTATGTGGGCCGGTCTTTAACCAGCCACCACCTTAACCTAACCTAACGGCCTCTGGTGTAAAAGATAGGTTAAAATAGAAAAAACTTAAATATCTGAAAACTCTATACAAATTTTTGTGCTAATGAACTACGGATGCTTTTTTATCAATTTCCTTAAGACAAATGTCTTCTTTTCTTTAATTTTGTTTTCTTTTGTTTTAAATCATCACTCTGCATTTATATGTATCTTACTTTTCGCCTTGTTCGAGCTTCATCAGTTTTTTTTAACTATCCAAGAAACTTGAAGTTTATATTATTAAAATTTTGAAGAAAAACACTTCTTAAAAAAAACTTCAGCACAAATATGACATCTTAAAACATTTTTCATAAAATTCTCCCAAGTGCTTTTGGAGATATAATAGTATAGATATAGATATAGATTAAGAATAAGATAACTGAAAGCTTCGTTTATTGCAGTGTCGTAATCAATCAGCCATTATAACGTCCAAAAATGAGTTTTGGACAAACCGGCTATTATTTTATCCTTATCGCTTTCTTTTGGCATTGCTATTATAAATATTTATTTTTGCTTGATTTGTATCAGCTTATTGAGAGTTCACATAACACAATAAATTATGAGGGTTTATTCACACTAGTTGTATATTTGTATGCTTTCAACTTTATGATAACTTTTGAATACCTTAACAGATTTTTTGAATCATATAATTTTGGTCAAATATGAAAATATTTTTTAATACACAATATTTTAATTTACAAATTTTGTTGAAAAAACACGAAATTCTTGTGCTAGACATGTTTTTTGGCTCAGTCAATTTTTTTCCAAATATTGCAACAAAACACCAATTCCAACCTTCTTTTGAAAAACCGGATGCTCGAAATCAATTTAAGGCTAAGGGTTTCTCAGAATTTTCCGTAGAACATTTTCCTCGCCTATGATTTCTTATTTATTTTTCACCCATACAAATTGACCCGCCGTATATACATACATATATTATTTACATATATATTTCTATCTCCATCAGAGAGCGTTGAAAAATAACTACGAAATCGATTGGACGCCAAAGTCAAGCAAAAACGTCAGCAAATGAAGAAAAAAAAATAGTGTTGCTTCACAAACATAAGCTCTTGCTTATTTGTTTCACGATACAAGCGATAAACTGAACCAATTACGAAGGTTTTCATATTGAAACTGTGGCTCGCTGGCAAGAGATTTTAATCAAATGGGGAGTTCGAGCTGGAAACAAACGCCTATTTTGAGGGACTTGACGCCAACCACTAGATAGAAATTATGTCGAAGAGTGACACAGTTTCTTTACTAAAAAATTGTTTTTCCATTGCCAGGCTGAAGACTTTTTAGACCATGTAGCTATTAATAAAAAACCTCTTCAGAAATTTAAAATGTTCATATCATAGACACGACAAAAGTGATGAGTTAATCCCCACAGCGCAACTAGATAACAAGAAAACTGCTATGAAAGTAGTTCATTATGTCAGTAGGCAAAAGAAAACTGTTGAAATAAATGTCAAAAATTAAACCAAAACAAAAACATACGAACAGTAAACGAAGCATAATTTGGACCAAAAAAATATTGACACAACGAATGCATAAAGATAGCGATGAAAACCAGCAGCAGCAATGAAAATTTCAACGATATTATCAACTTTACTACAACAAAAAAAAAAAACATGTGCAGCAAAAAGAAACACAAATATCGTTGTTCTGTCCGTTGTCAAAAACCAGCTAATTGCGTTTAATTATTTAAGCTGCGAGAAAAGACCATAAATAGGGTTGCCTAAAACCTGTCGTACAAAGCTAACATGCCAAACATTTTTGACACGTTGTCATATTTGCAGACTTATTGAGATGGTGAGATTTAAGTCTTTGTTGTTAAGTTTAGTATAACATCAGCAGGTGGAGTTTTGATATCGGTAGCGAAGAGGTTAAATAACATTAGTTTTTTTACTCATAGATTAATGTAGAATTAATATTTTGAGAATGTATGCAATCCGTTCGAAAGAGGACCTCAATTGCTTTAACTTGTGAACAGATGTGTTAAAAAAAAATGGTTGAGTCATTTTTCTAAAAGAATTCAAATTGATAATTGGAAATTTTGGCTTGTAGGTTGGTTGGAAACAATAATGAAAACATAGCAACATTATTCCAGATAACATTAAAACAACGATTTTTTCGTTTATATATTTGTATATCTCTTTTGCTTTTACCTTTGGACAATACTTTCGATCGCTTCCACCTTTTATACAAAATATAGAACTATTAGTGCTATCTAAAAATCTGAACAGGACAAAAAAAGATTACAAATTTTGACTTTACCCATTTGTGACTTTATTGCATATTTCCCAATATTTGGAGAGTAGTAAAGTGCAGTTATCAGTTTCCCATTGCTGCTCATGCTGATTGAACGCACCTATTGAAATGGAACTAGGTCACTCTCCTTCTTCTGCTTCTGATTCTGATAGTTCTTATGACAAATACCCCGTGCAGCTCGTCCGTTATCAGTATTGTGAAATTGGAAAGCGTAAGACTGCACACAACATTTGCAGTTGGTGAAAAAAATAAATTTTATTATTATTAAATTATTTTAATAATTCTCAAATTACATTAATTTAATTGCGAGCTTTAGATCAATGGCCCTATCATCGTCTTCAAATTGAATGCTTCATTCGAGTCGAATCATTTGGCGAATTTTTCTTTTTGTGACACCACTGTTTGCGAAGCTACTTATTCGCCTCAGATGTCCGTTTGCTCGGCGTACAAATAATTTTGTTGTTGCCACCAATGCGAAACTGTCAAAAATTTTGGAGAATACAACAACATCCATACAACAACCATAATGTGCGGCCAAGTGTATGCCGAGCAAACGGACATCGTGTAATATGGGCACAAGAAACTTCAAATATCAAACCTCAAATTTCAATTAAGCCGCGATAAATACAAATAAATTAGTAACGTTGAGTTTTTTTTTTGGCGAGAAAATTGTGGAAACGGAAATTTTATGCAGATTACGTGCAGTGTTATAGACAAGTATAATTCACCGGAAGTTCCTGACCAGCTGTGATAATTTTTATCTTTCCTGTTAAACTTTAGTGAAATAATAAAAATTTTCGCTTAGGTCGCTTACATTTATTCTTTAGAGATTATGATGAACTTGAAACTTTGTGAAAACTACGATGTAGACAGTTGCGGGAGATAGTTGCGTCGACTGTGTTGCCGCCAAAACATAGCCCACTGAGGGCCGCAACATGCCTCAAGTTGAGGAGAGCATCGACGGCCTGCCTCAAGGGTGAAAGGCTGAGCTGTCTGTTGGACCCTCCACCAATCTTGGTTGCTTCCGTCCAAAATGGTGACAATTTTTTCTTTGTCTTCAGCCAAACCTAAAATTTAAGTTTGTAGGTAACTTTTTTAAAAAGTGTTAAATAAGAGCTTACCTTGTGCCTTTTCCTTCACGTAAAGGAGGTCCTACAGAATTTAGCTGTACTGCAAAACTAGGCCATTACTCCTTCTGATTTTGTTTTGTGGGGCCGAATTTTTCTAGTCTAGTTGCTTCACCAGGATTCTGTTCCATAAGCTGCACCAGTTTTTGGAACTGTCGACTGATCGTTTTTTCATTCTAAAACATATAGCAATTTGTTTACAATCTAAGACAAACAGTAAAAGAATGCAAGTTACTTCCCTTTTTCAATTAATTCCTTTTCGTTTTGACAAAATTATTATGCAAATATTCAATTTGCCGGCTACTCACCAAATATTTCTATTCGTCTATATTTGACGTTAAAGTCGAATCACATTTGTTAAATTCGCGAACAGTAATACCACCTTGGCAAATTTTACTTGTTTACTATTCGATTCGCGGACGGTGATAGGGATACAAGTAAGTTTTTAAGAAGGCAACAACAACAACAACAATAACTCTGTATAGAGCCAATTAGTTAGCTGACTAGACAGTCTGTTTGAGAAATAGCTACATTTCCTTTTCAGTAGTCTTTGAGTGATTAAGCTGTGATCAACTCACTGTTAAATTCGTATATGATTTCACACATTTTGGAACCCATTAATCTGAACTATATTGAACAAATTGAACGTTTAAATTGGCTACTTAATCATATGACATTTAAAGCTGTAGGCTATTTATAGATCACCGTCATATCAACTTTGCCGAGGTTGCCATCTGTTCTATTTGCTTCTTACTTATTTCAATATTCATTGGTGTCCGACAGTTTGTCGAACTGCACCATAGAAATCGAACGAGTTTTTTTGCTTCGCTAGAAGCTAGTAATTTAACTGAAAGGTGGCTATTTTCACAACCAAATGTTCAATTACTTATGACTTTGACCGAAATCGATCAATTATTAGATTATTTAATTAATATGACATTACTTAAACTTATTTGGCCGTGCTCCGCCATAGTTAGTTAATTAATTTTTTATCTTTTACATTATGAAAGATATGTGATTTTTTTTTATATTGAAAATTAAATTTCAATTCATGAAATTATTACATGAATCTAATTGCGAGCTTTAGATCAAGTAGTGATTCAACTGTTCAAATTTTGAAAGTCGAACCAGCATCAGTTTTTCAACAGTCGTAGCAGACTGTTTTGCTTTTATGCTTTGTGCTGCTACATTTGTTTGATCGCTTTCGTGCCAATTTTTTTGCTTTTCGATCGCAAATCGCTTTTCAATTGGACACTAAGGTGGAGCCTAAAAGGGTGGTTTTTTTATACTCATTGTGTATGTTCTGGCAAAATGTAAGGGGTCGCTGATTTCGTATCTGATGTAAAAATTTTAATAAGTTGTTTTTTTTTTTTTTTTTTTAGACTGAACCAACGCTCAGGGGATGCCCCCTATAAATGCGTAAGCATTGTGTTGATTCGGAAGATGGGTGATAGTTAGTTGGAGGGTGGATAGATGGAGTAGTGTCGGTGAAGATTTGTTTTGAATTTGCACAGCTCAAAACTGCCGGGAAACACGCTCGCAGGGAGACTATTCCATTATCGAGAATATATACGAATTATCGCGGTAATGAGAGGTTCTATTAGGCATCGATGCAATGGTAAAGGGGTGGGCTTGGACAGCTGCCCGAGTGGACCTGGGAAACACACGAGCTGGTGGCGTCAGGCCATGTATCTCCCTTGAACACTTCCCATGGTAATACCTATACAGAAGGCTTAGGCAACCTACATTACGTCGATGCTCAAGAGAGTTGAGAGAGGATGAAATACTTTCGTCTCCTATCAAATATATCGCACGACGTTGAATTCGGTCCAGAAGCTCCAAATAAGATCTTGAAGCCCCTGCTCAAATGTGCGCATTGTACTCCATTTTCGGCCTAATATATGAGGTGTAGATCATGCGAAGATCAGCTGAAGTGAAATATTTTTTGCACCGTTTTAGAAAACCTAGGCACTTGCCCGCTTCTTTCGACACATCGAAAATATGATCATTCCAACGAAGATCAGATTGGATCGATATGCCCAGAACGTCAAGAGCGGCTGATTCCACAAGATCCACACCATTCATACTGAGAGGAGCTAAAGGGCAATTCATTAGCTTGTGGGTTAACAGACAACACTGGGTCTTGCTTGCATTGAACTCTACTCTATTAGCAAGACCCCACTCGGAGATTTTTTGGAGATCATTAAGGAGTGTGTCATTCATAGTTTGCCTTTTTCTCTCAATCTCCATAGAGCTTGGGCGTTTTTTGAATGAATATGAATGACTAATGCTGCTGTCGTCCGCAAACGAATGTATTGGGTTATGCGTCAACGACAGAAGGTCGTTGATAAAAACCAGAAACAAGGTGGGCGATAGAACTGAACCCTGCGGTACTCCTGCGTTGATGGCGTACTTCTCAGACGAAATACCGTCAACTATGACTCGAATCGTTCTGTCCTTGAGAAAACACGTGATCCATCGAGCAAAATCACCACCAAAACCATATGCAGCAAGTTTTGACACGAGCTTTTGAAATATCCAGAGCAACAACCCTGCTCTCGCCGAAAAAGTGAACGCATTTATTCCATTCCTCGGTTAAGAACGCCATAAGATCACCAGTAGAGCGAGCCCTACGGAAACCATATTGATGGTCACTGTGCAGTTGGTTGTGCTCCAGATAGTTCATAACGTTGAAGTTTATTACGCTCTCCATAACTTTAGAAAGCGTAGAGCATATTGCAATGGGTCGGTAGTTTGCAGGGTTCGTGGCATCACCCTTTTTAGGTACCGGCTGGACATTTGCCACCTTCCAACAAGATGGAAATATTCCTGTTCTGTAGGAGATGTTGAAAAGGTTGCGCAAAGGCCGAGCCAGCGAAGAAGCACAAATTTTAAGCACAATTGGCGGTATGCCATCAGGACCAGAGGCTTTGTTTACGTTGAGATTTGAAAGGCCCCTTTTAAATGCTCTCGTTCGAAAGTATATCTTCTGCATTGCAGAAGATCCATTCTCAACAAAGGGCAGTGGCTGATTGCTATCCGAGAGAGTGGAATTTTGTGCAAACAATCTAGCCAATAGGTTCGCTTTATCAGCCGAGTCAGTGAAGATTTGGTCATCTTTTAAAAGAGCTGGAATCGATGACGATGTCTGGTTTTTAACTCTTTTAACAAATGACCAAAAATTTTTCTCCCTTTGGGGCAGAGAAGAACCTGTTCTCGAATGCGAGCTTCGAGCAGAAACTTTTCGCGTTTTAAAATTGCATTACAGCGATTCCTTGCCTCGATGCGAAGTCTTTTAGTATTAGTATTCTTTTTAGAACGCCAATTCTGAAAGGCTTCCTCTTTGGACCTGACTGCAATCCTGCAAGTCTCATTAAACCATGAGTGGTCTTTTGGTTTAATGCTTCTCATCTTATTGGGAATGAAAGACCGCATACCCAATAAAATAATTTCTTGTATCATGACAGCCGCGGCATTCACATTTCTATCAGCGAAACATAATTTCCAATTGAAGTTGCGATAAAAATTATTTAACGCAGTCCAATTTGCCCTTCCATAAAACCATGCAGTCCTCTTCGGGGCTTTAGGCGTAGAGGTGCAGGGGTTAGAATATGGAAAAACAGCGGAGATGGTACAATGGTCCAAGTTACCAAGAGGTGCGTTGACACTCACATCATATTTTTCATGATGTGAAGTCAGAAAAAGGTCAAGGGTATTATGGCTATGCATATCACTTTGAGGAAAAAAAGTGGGTTCCTTCACTAGTTGAATCAATTGGTTCGATTCAGCAAATAGCTCAACATATTGCCCAACAGGTGTCAATGGGCCCGAGTGACGTAACCAAGCCGGGTTGTGGACATTGAAATCGCCTGCTACAACGATCTCACTGTCAGGAAGCAACCCCAAAATATGCGTAATCGAATCAGAGAGAGAGTCCAGTTTGTTAAAAGTGGGCTCTCTCCCTAGATTCGGACTTCTATAAATAAAACAAAAATGCAGCATGTGAGAGCGAAGCCTGAACCTAACCCACATTGAGCTAAACTCTGGATCGGTCACGTTCAGACTCCTCTCACACTGGTATGCTACATCCGTTTTGACACAAAGGTGGAGTTTCAGAATATGTTTTTGTGTCAAAAGCCAAAAAAAACTTTTTTAATTTGTACATCAGGTTTGCCAGCAAATACATAGTACTCATTTTTAGAGTCCACCCTAGTATACTATCGAAAAGCTATTTGCGATCGAAACGCAAAAAAAATTGGAACAAAAGCGATCAAACAAATGAAGCAGCGCAAAGCATAACAGCAAAACAGTTTGCTGCGACTGTTGAAAAACTGATGCTGCTTCGACCTTTAAAATTTAAAAATTGCACGTTAAAAAAAAAAGAAAAAGATTCAAATAGAAACATTTATTGCGAAAAGACTATAAGAGATAAAGACTTGAAATTTTACATAAATAATACAAAAAACAATATTTCAAAAACATACTTTTTTAATGCATCTTCTTCTCGCTAGGAGGCGTTAAAAAGTAGTCGTTTTCAGACAGGGTCAAGATATTTTGGTCCCAATTTATCGGAAACAAAAAAATCAAAGCGCATAAAGGTACTTGTTGCTACAACCTATACTAGAATTATTAAGTATTTATACAATTTACAACCGCTACAGGGATCTTAAAAACTGTAGATATTTTTAAAAAGTCGCACTTTTTTTTCTACTGGGTCAAACTCACAATAAATGTCTTAAATTGAGTCTTTTTTATTTTTTTTTCAACGTGCAATGTCACCTTAAATTTAGAAGTTTAAATATATTCTACTATGTTTATATATTCTATCTAATTATACTTATTACTATTTCCAAAGAAAATCTTTTAGTATTATCGTTTTTAGTTAGTTTTAAATCAGAAAAAATACGATCAGCAGCAGCTTAGCCATTAGACAGACTTTTTATATACTGATGCCCCCTATAAATGTGTAAGCATTGTGTTGGTTCGGAAGATGGGTGATAGTTAGTTGGAGGATGGATAGATGGAGTAGTGTCGGTGAAGATATTCTTTGAATTTGCACAGCTTAAAGCTGCTGGGAAACACGCTCGCAGGGAGACTATTCCACAACCTTAGTGTGCGACTAAAAAAACCAATGATCTCGGTAATGCGAGGTTCTGATGGACATCGAGGCAATGGTAAAGGGGTATGCTTGGACAGCTGCGCGAGTGGACCTAGAAAACACACGAGCTGGTAGCGTCAGGCCATGTATCTATCTCCCTTGAACACTTTCCATGGTAGTACCTGTACAGAAGGCTTAGCAAACCAACATTACGTCGATGCCCAAGAGAGTTGAGAGAGGATGAAATACTTTCATCCCTTATAAAATGATCCGATCCGATAAAATGATCTGATCCAGAAGCTCCAAATAAGATTTTGAATGCATATAAAATAATAAAGATTAGTTTTTTTCCTAAATGACCTTGTTATTTATTATGTTGATTTTATATGATTTCAATACAAATTCTAAATGTTTGATAGTTTAAATAATACTTGATTTTAAATACAAATTCTAGTTGTTTGATAGTTTAAAATCGTTTATTGAGCTTTTAAGGTCAAAGTTAGAACAATTAATTATTCTAACGAATCTTTCCAAAGAAACAACAACAACAACAACAAAGTTTTTTCAATATGAAAAGGAAAATCACTAGCTGATTTTATTGAAATTTCGGCCGTGCTAAAGGCTTCATCAGAAATCTTTGTGATACCCGTGCAAGCGCGCACTAACGCACTGCACCACCGGGGCGATGAGATTTGAAGTGCCAATTTCTCAGTTTTTCTAAAATTTCACATTCTCACATTTGTTGTTGTATTTTTGCTTTACTTTAGTCTATGCTTATGTTATTATATGGAGTCCAACAGTCTGCTGGAAGTCTTCCAACAACAAAGCATGTTTACTGAAGTTGTTTTTAGATTTTTGCTGATTTGTTTTCAGCTGTTTCTGTTTGGTCGTGCTCTACCATTTGATTAGTTTTTTTCCTAAATGACCTTGTCTATCTAAACTATCAAACAACTATAATTTGTATTTAAAATCAAGTATGATTTAAACTATCAAACATTTAGAATTTGCATTTAAATCATATAAAATCAACATAATTAATAAAGATTTTTAAAAAAATATCCAAAATTACACTGAGACTAAAAAAAAATATCCATAATTTTTCGAAGGAAAAAATATCCAAATAGGTCCAATTGGATTCAAACGGCAACACTGTTTATGAACCGGAGAAACCCAATCTTTACCCGAACTGCCTGATGATTTAGGATACTCATAACGGTTTTTGTCATTTTTGCGGCATAGCATCCATTCTGTGTCTTTTTGCGAACTTTTTTCTTCTTCTGTAGCATAAAAGATCTTACGAAATGGTCTCAGATAGTAAAACAGTAAACTAAAATGTTTTTATTTAAATTATCTACAATATTTTAAATTGTAATGACGTCACTTCAATAGAATTGGTGCCAAATGGGCTAAAAAACAAAAAAAAGTATTCACCATTTTTTGTTTCATCCGCAATTTTTAATCACTAAGGAACTCCGATCAGGAAAAAAAGTGCGAAAGTGGTATTTCCTGTTACACATTACACATCTCTGCCTGTAGATACAAATCACTTTAAGGAGAGTTTCGCATAAAATGTACTTTATAATAAATTGTTCGTTACAATTACTATTTACAAAAATTTTAAGATTAATTCAATAAAACACTTTAACAGTCTGATTTTAAAACTCCTGAAAAAACTCAAACTGAAAAATCCCACTTTAATTTTTCAAAGAAGTTAGTCACGATTAGGATACGGTTTCTTAAATAAATCAATTTACAGTTGATCACATTTTATAGCGCTGAATAAGACAGCATGCAATTAAGTTCAGGCTTAGGTGTTTGCATAAAGATTCGTGCAATAAAAATATGGCGGTAGCCTATGATAAGCTAAACATTAACACACTGAACATAAAAGAAAATACATAAAATATCTAAACAGACAATATTATAATTAACTAGATTTAGTTATGCAAAAACCTTTCATGAATGAATACTGCAGGAAAGCCCAAAGCTAAAATAAATACAAAATATCCGGCCACGAAAAAAACTGTGGCTATAAATATCAAAAAGCATCAACAAAAAGAAGACTTTCAAGTTGTTTTAATTGATTTATGAGTTTTAATAAAAACTTATTTTTAAATGACTTTTAAGAGGTTTAACAAACAAGGCAGCTTAAAGATCGTTTTACTCGATGCACGATCGCTATTGAATGCGTAGCATGGTAGGCAAGATCAGAGAGTGAAGTAAAGCCTTTTTAAAATATTTTTAATGTCTAGTGAATCGAATGTATTTCTACGTTGGTGTTGTAGCTGGACAATCTTTGCTCTAGCTCTAGTACTCTCCAGCTGTCTGGCCACCAGTCCGTCCTATTAGATCGTTGTCTTTATCTCTAATCAATGTTAATATAAAAGGCCGGTACATAAATGATGACACTTTCGCAGTTTTTGCTAATTTTATGGTAACACGAAGAATGCGTATGCGACGCTTTAAGTTTTTACACCAAGTGCAGTTTTTGCTGGGGGCAGACACAACTACAACAATAACAACAACAATAGCAATAACATCAATAACAAGAAGCTCGGCTGAGTACGTCGAGGTTGAAACAAATTATGCTGAACATAGTCCACAGTGTATGAAGAAGAGTAGCGAAGCTAAGCTTCCACGAATGCACGGCTATAAAATTATAATTTATGATCTTCACAAAATGAACTAAGAGTAACAAGCAGCCACGATGAAGACAATGTTCATTGGCAGCAAAGAAAACCATAGGCCTGAGCCTGACTTCATTCAATAGGGTCTATCTGTCGGAATGATCTAAAAGGGGAAACAATAACAACAAAAACACTCACAACAATTGCCTAAGACAACAACCACAGATCGATCCAATCGTCATGTTGATCGCCAGCTTGTGGTACTCATCGTCACCAATGTGCCAGTCGCGCGTCATGTACACTCACACACACACACTGATTGAAGTATGTGATGCACATTTATTGGGGGAGCCTTAGTTGGCTGGTTTGAACTTGAAATAAAATTGTTTCCAAGAATTTTTGGTGTGCTTTCAAGGGGTCTATAGTGCCTTATAAACCGCGGATTGGAGGCAGGAAAGTCACGCTTGAGTAGCCCTTGAGCGTTTAGCCACTGCAGAGGCTTCATCTTTAAAAATTATTATTTATTTGTTTTACGTAGACACAAAATAGTACTTTTTAAACTTTTTTTCAACAACTTCTGGAAGCTGCGATTGGGTTTTACATCAATTTCACAGGCTGTTTCCATCATCTGGGAATAAATGATTTAAAGCAATAAATTTTAGTTTTGTTTAAATTACAATTGCTACGAGTAAAAAGGATTCCTTGGAGACGCTGCTCAGGAACTTACAAAGAGCTTCTCATAGAAAACTCAAATTAATTATAATTTCTGAAGTAACACCATGCGACACCATATACACTTGAAACTGGATAGTAAAGAATAATAAATTAGCGTTCTCACTTTTTCTCTAAAACATTAGGAATTTTTTCTAAAAGACCTTTTAAGTTACAAGACTTTATTTGTATGAAGTCCTTTTAAGTTACAAGAGTTTTTGTTACCTTCTTAAAAAACTTACTTGTTCTAAAGCTTGCAATTAAATTCATTTTACAATTCACTTTGTTTAAAAAAAAATTTTTAAAAATCATTGGTCGGATTTTTTTGCTTTTCCCAGAAATACAAATCAAAATTTGTGTAAAAAATTAATAATTTTGTCAAAAAAAAATTAACTTTTTTACCTTAGTTGTGCAAATAAAAATGCATTTTTATCAAGAACCGACTTATTAGTTGAACTTTGAAGTCCACCAGAGCTTCCAATGTTAACAAAACATGCCGAAGCCAAATATTAACGAATTCACTTCAGTAAATCTGTAATGTCATGATCTTAGAAAAACAAACAATTTTAAAAATGCAAGAAACTGGGCGTTACTTGCAATAAAGAAATAGTTCTATTTTGTACTATTAAAAAAAACTTCCAAATAAATTAAAAATTTACTAGTTTATTGATACAAAAAAAAATTAATTTACGCAGATCATTTTCAAAAATTTATAAATAGTATTTTTTTTCGTTTTATAATTTGTAATCAGTTGATGATATCTAAAAATGATTTTTCGTGAAACAAAAAAATAAAGTTTTATGCGAAAACTTTTTTTAAAAACACCACAATTGCTAATTCTTTTCTTTTAAAAATTCAAATTCAAAACAAGTAAAGAGTAAAATTTTTCCTACTTTTTAGATAATTTCTGTAATAATGGCGGTTAAATTTTTTACAATTGTGCAATGGTGTGTTTTTTGGGTTAATTTTAGAAAAATATTTTGAACTTTTGGTCAAAATAAAAATCTTATTAAAATTCCAAATATTTGTTAATTAGTTTAATGATCTATTAAATTATAACATGAATTAAATTGGGAGCTTTAGATCAAGTAAGTTTTTAAGAGGGCAACAACAACAACAACAACATTAACTCTCCATAGAGTCAATCACTTAGCTGACTAGACAGACAGTCTGTTTCGGACATCGCTACATTTTCCTCTTCAGTAGTCTTTGAGTGATTAAGCTGTGATCAACTCACTGTTTAAATTCATTTGCATTTGGTGCGTTTCAACAAACTGTCGAACACCAATGAATATTGAAATAAATAAAGAAGCAACTAGAACAGATGGCAACCTTGGTAGAGTAGATGGCGGTGATCTATAAATAGCCTACTGCTTTAAAATGCCATATGATTAGCAGCCATACAATTCAAAAGAATGAATTCCAAAATCTGCGCAGTCATATACTAATTTAAACAGTGAGTTGGTCACAGCTAATCACTCAAAGACTACTGAAAAGAAAAATGTAGCGATGTCCGAAACAGACTGTCTGTCTAGTCAGCTAAGTGATTGACTCTATGCAGAGTTGTTGTTGTTGCCTTCTAAAAAACTTACTTAATCTAAAGCTCGCAATTAAATTCCAAATATATTTATTTTGTAAAAGAAATTTTTAAAAATACTCATATATATGACCCCTCATATATTTGACTCTGAGTTGGTATTTTGAAAGCATTAATAGTCAAATACGAGTGTGTCATTAGGCGCGTTCTGCAGACAAAACTCTTGACTAAAAGTCTGCTGAACGAGCTAGTACATGCAACATGTTTGGTGAGCACTCGCCATTTTTGGTAGTGAACAATTTCAATGCTACGTGCGCTCACTTATCATAATTGCAGCTGATTTTGTTTGTCAACTCTTTGAAGAAAAGACTAGAAATGGAACTGTATGAAATTAAATATTTCATTTAGTTTTTAGTGAAAAAGAAATGATATGATAAACAATTTATATTAATTTATAATTTATTTTAATTTATTTAAATAAATAAATACATGTATTTACATTTTTAATACGAAAAGTATGAACTGAACAGAAATCAGATATTTATTAAGAAAATGGTGCAGAATTAAACATTATTGTTTGAGTAAAATCTAGCCGATTTGCAGCGTAAATTTTATAGATTTCACTCGTTCAAGGATGCAGTAATTAGACCCATTGATGGACAAAGCTTCTTTAATTCAAAAAATTAACCAAATTTATTTAGAAATTGTTGAAGCATATCGTTTCGTTCTTTTTTCAATGTTGTTTGCTTCATCTATTGAATTAGACTAAATAAAGAAAAATTTGAACGATTTAAAGGGGCACAAATATCAGGAGACTGGGAATAATATTGAAATGTTAAAAAATCATATAAAAAATTAGTAAAAATTAAAAAAGCAAAATATATGCAATATAAAATAGACAGCAATAGTCACGACAGTAGATTGATATGGAAGTATTTGAAGCAATCTATATGTATGGTGAAAGAATGTTCCTCTATTAAAAGGGTTGTGATTAACGGTTAAATGTTTGAAAACGAAGTAGATATCGCGAACAATTTAAATAAATATTTTGTGGATAGTATAACAGATATAAGCAACAACATAGAGTTTGTTAGCAGACAACTTATTTCAGAAAATCCATCAAACACGGTGTTTAAGTTTAGCAGAGTTAGATCGAATGTTCTTAAGTTCAAACCTAAGATAGGCGGGAAAAAATTATTATCGAAAGGGGTTATAAAAGATATAATGCCGTATATGGGTTACTTTTATGCGCAAATCATAAATGAAAGCTTAAGTAGTGGCATAGTTCCAAAAATAGGGAAAACTTCAACTATTGTGTCAATGGAGAAGGTAAAAAACACTACTAAAACAGAAGAGTTTCAACCAATAAATACGTTGCCATGCGATGAAAAAATTTTAGAAACTGTAGTGAAAATTCAGCTAATACGATATCTAGATACGAATAAAATTCTTATACTTGAACAGTCAGGATTTAGACAAAAACATTCTTGCGAAACTGCACTTAACATGGTTTTAGCTGAATGGAAAGAAGATTTGAACAATAAAAATTTGATAATGGCAGTGTTCATCGATCTGAAAAGATCATTTGAAACGATAGATCGACAAATTTTACTAGATAAATTAACAGCCATCGATATTCGGGACGTCGAGTTAGCCTGGTTCGACAGTTTTTTAGCGAATCGTATGCAATGTACAATTATTGGACAGGAAATATCAGAAATATCTGATGTTACCATCAGTTTGCCACAAGGAACAGTTCTGGCTCCTATTTTATTTAATATTTATATTAACGATATTAAATCAACCTTAAAGTTTAGTTCGATTAAGCTGTTTGCTGATGATAAATTAATTTCTATAAGTGGTAATAATGAACATGATATAAGGGAAAAACTTCAATCTGATTAAGATACCCTTAATTTGTGGCTTTGTGGTAATAGACTCAAAATTAATATTGATAAAACCAAATATATGATTATCTCAAGAAGGAAAAATTCACATTTTGGAAGCTTGGCAATCAATAATAAAACTATTGAAAGCGTCAACAAAATAAAATATTTAGGTATACAAATTGACGATAAATTAAAATTTGATAAACGCATTGCTTACATTGCTTACACATTGTGTAAATCAACGAAATTGCAAAAATGTTATGGTTTATAAAAAGAACATGTAAAAATTGAAATAAAATTTACAAGGCAACAGTGTATAGATCTATAGTTGAACGTCACTTTGTATACTGTCCGACAATATTTTATATTATGAAAGACTCTCAAATTGCCAAGCTTCAGAAAATGCAAAATAAAGTAATGAGATTTATATTTAACAAGCCTTATGACACCTCAGTAAATGAAATGCTGCGAAGTTTGAATTGTCTAAGCATTAAACAGCAGATATTTTTTTCAAGCAATGTTGTTTATTTACAAGATAACTAATAGTTTTTTTGCCAGATTATTTAAAAACTAAAATTAAATTTAACTACGAGGTACACGCAATATATACAAGAAAGAGAAATCATTTTAAATTACCTCTCTATAGAACAGAGTCTGAAAATAAAATTTTTTTTTTAAAAATTGTTAAAATGCTGCAATGAATTACCTGAAAACATAAAAAGCTGTGATATCAAGTGCTTAAAACTAAACTGTATGAGTACACCAAATCGTTACAAATAAGATAGATGTTTGTTCTGTTTTACAAATAAGATAGATGTTTGATCTGTGATACATGTTTCAATAAATTAAATGTGACAAATAAGATAGATGTTGTTTTTTCTGTGATACATATTTAAATTTTTAAACTTATTCCAATATTTTAATATATTTACGTGGTTATAAATTTGAAATTGGTTGTTGTTTTTTAATGGAAAGTTCCTTAACTTGTTATAAATTAGGCTCATGAAAGCCGTAATAAAAATAATAAATAAATAAATATTCTGGAATTTAAACCAATAATAGCCTCTGTCCGCTGTTGCTCTATCACAATAATTTTTTTTCTTTGATGGTAACTTTCTTTGGCCATAGAAGCCTTTTTCTTTACGTTAAATATTTCGCGACCTTCTTGCATGTCAAATGGAGAAAAAGAAGGCCCAATGTTGATGGTTCTATCGTAAGAAAAAAATGTCTTCTATTGTTGTAAAAAACTCCCAGGACACGAGACCTCGGACAGTTTTAGTGTTGTCTTTAATGGCCCTATAGGTTTTCTTTATATTCTCATCTTTCTGTCCAATAAATCGTCTGTCATTCAGGGGAACCTTTCTTTTTGAAGTGCTCTCTTCGTGCTCCAAAGCTGCAGCGCACTCTTAGCACTGGGATCTTCCTGAATAACTGAAAAACCGGCAAATTATATCTATACATTTACTAAATTTACCAAAATTTTCTTGAACTCTTACCATATGATTCTCCTGTTGCCATTTTTTAAGTTAAGTTTTCCCACAAAATGTACTTTGTTCATGCCGCGAAGTAGGCCGTTTTCCGTTACAACACTGCGTTGTTACATTTTACGCCGACGATTTTAAGTGGCATAGAACTCGAGACAGCTGTTTCTGTTTTTAATAGCACAGTGTTCAGCAGTTGATCGCTTAGTAAAGAGCGCTTACTCATCGCTCAGTAAGCGATAACTTCTGCAGAACGCGCCCATTGTCTCACAATCAATTGAGCGAATTGTGCATCTCTTCGTTTTTCCTATTTGGTGCGTAGTGTTTTCTCAGCATTCGTTTTCTGTGAATCACAAATTTCTTCAAATGAATGCTTCACGCCATTCCCTGTTCGCTAACTTACGTTATGCATATTTTTTAACATCAATAACGATGTACTCAACATGCCAAAGCGTAAATAAAAATACAAATTTGAAATACTGCAGAAATAGAATAGCGGTAGCTTTAATAACTTCGTTATTTTTTATGTACTTAAGGCTGCCCACAGAGTGAACGCTTATTGCTGCGCCGAGCTGACTGAAACTAAAAAACCCATTGGGAAAAAGAAATGCATTATTTGCGTTCTCTATTGCTCCAAAGTGTTTTTCGGCTCGGCTCAGCAATAAGCGTCCACTCTGTGGGCAGCTTAAGCTGCGAATAAAGTGTCATCAGACTGATACTTCTAAAGCCTAAATGTACTTACCTTACTCTTGTAAGCAGAAATTTCCTCTAGGTAAGAATTAATCACAGAACTTTTTTGCACCAAAGAACTACCTGAAGTTATAATTTTGAAATGTTGTTAAGAACAGTTAAGGTTAAGGTGCAAGAGTGGCCAAAACTTTTTCTCCAAGAGTTTTCATCTAAGCTACCAACCTACGCCATTATGAGGATGCATATGATGTTAGTGGTGTTTATAGTTGCAATAGTTTAGTCTGCAGCCAAGTTGAGTACTGGTTTCGTGAAAGGCAGTTACACGTAACCACAGGCAATAAAAAAACTTGAAAGTTTGCCCGTTTATGCAAGCGATTACATTCACTTTGCCAACTATCAATGCCACCCACCCGCCTTCTTCATGCAATCATCTAACTGGTTAAACATCATAAACAATGCTGTTCATCTTCCTGTCCATCTTATTATCAAGCTGTAAATCAGTCTGTCCCTTGCAAACACATACGAACATATACATAAATGTTTGTTTGTCAACATGTATATTCTGGCAACAAGTTGTGGTTTATTGTTTCTTTATATACGTATCTTTTTTTGCTTTGAAGAGTGTTAATACCTTAAGTTGTAAAAAAATAACAGCCAGAACTGTACGGCTATAAAAAAAATAGTTTCATATAGAAAAGTATTGTTTTTGTCATTGTCAAAAAAGTGGGTTAGTTTGAAAACATCTGCCCAAAACCCTCATTATGATGTCTTATCTAAAATATTCACAATTTTTATAGGCCAAATGTACATAAATAAATTTGGACCGCAATGCTGTATATGCAGACTTCATAAACGCTGTGATGTGCTTAACGTAAAAAAAGCAATATAGAAAACTGCTGATGTCAAACTTTTGAAGAAAAAACGAAAGGGGGTTTTTAGTAAAGCCGGCCTATATCGTTTTCTACGACGTCAACTGTATTTGGTTACTTAACACAGACCAGTGACTTTACGTACCCCTAAAAAAGTAATCCATAGATATGGCCTCGGCTACCAATCGAGAGGTCTATTTCTTAAAATGGTTCACTCACCAAATGTTTGTCCCAATAATGTTATAGTTTGATCCGCTGTATGTCATGTTGCTTCGTCCTATTGAAACTGTTTATCTTCTAGATGACCGGCATGTAAACCGGTGCGGTTTATAGGACACAGGGCCGTTTTAAGAATATAATAGGCCCTCGAGATTCTTTTGTCAACAAATCCATTAAGCCAGGAATGACCTTCTGTGCTGAAGATGATTTGACGGTAAAAATTCTTCTCAATTTTCATTTGTATTTTGTATGGGTTTATGCTTAAATCTTTTCTCAAAAAAATCCACCTAGTGGACGGACAGAATCTTAGTTACTGGAAACGACATCGAACCTATTGATTGCGATTCCCGGTCACACTCACTTTTACAGATGCGATGGATTCTTCGGTACAAGCATGAGCTAGTTTGAGCTAGTTTTGGATTGTGGGATGTGATTTCAAATTCGGCGCACCGAATACAAACTTTTAAAAAAAGTTCACAATTTTTACACGTTGTTCGCGTTTTAGTTCAACCATGGTAATTTGCATGGTTATTTGTCTAAAGGCTAAAATTCAGTGCCCAGTCTGATTTATTTTTTTGATAGATAAACCCTATCGCAAATTATGTAATTCTTAATAAAAAACATCTTTCTTTTTCATTGCAGTAAGTAATAGAACGAACATGAAGCTATCATTTTTTAAGAAGGACCCATCCGAAAATATATTTTTAATTCCTTTATGTACATATTCGAGAACGATCCTTTTTTAATCATTCGTTTGACTAGGTTAAAAATTAACCTTATTTTTGTTTGTAAGGCGGCCATCACTTCTTGAACATGTTTCGGAACACAATCGCATACAGCAAGTATTTATTTTTATTCCCTGTGGTTTTCATAGTTGCGATAAATTGTACCCATTAATAAAAATATGATGCTTATGAAATATACGAATTATTTCATAATAAACATTGACCAATCAAGAGTAAGAAGCTGACTCACTACAAACTGCTCTAAATGTTTGCCAACCTGAATCTTTGTCTCCATAAAATCAAAAGTTTTTGATTTTGAGCAGACCAACTCGGAAATCATAGAATTTGTCCGCCAACAACACTATATATAGAAAAAAATTGCATGCAACCGTACATGTTTCATAACATGTTTGCTTGTGTATAGGCCCCATAAATTAGTCAAAAAAACAGTAGAAATAAACGTTTTCAGTATTTTCTACTGTTTAATATCAGTATTAGAATCATTCACTAAGACTAAAATGGGCATAAAAAATAATCTTTTTTGTAAGGTTTCTTGAAATGAGCTCACAAAAACAGAAGTTGTTTTTGTGAAAATAATTTTTTATTATATATGATTTTAAAAAATTAACAAAAAAAAAATATTAAATTTCCTTAAATTTTTCAGAATTATAAAAAATAATTAATAATTAATTAAATTATTTTTATTGTACTTAATAATAATATAATAATTACTATTTAACTTAATTAAATAATTATGTTGATTTTATATGATTTAAATACAAATTCTAAATGTTTGATAGTTTAAATCATACTTGAAACTAATCAAATGGTAGAGCACGACCAAATAGAAACAGCTGAAAACAAATCAGCAAAAATCTAAAAACAACTTCAGTAAACATGCTTTGTTGTTGTAAGACTTACAGCAGAATGTTGGACTCCATATAATAACATAAGCATAAAGACTAAAGTAAAGCAAAAATACAAACACAAATGTGAGCATGTGAAATGGTAGAAAAACTGAGAAATTGACACATCAAATCTCATCGCCTCTGTGGTGCAGTGCGCTAGTGCGCGCTGGTGCGCGCTTGCACGCGGTATCACAAAGATTTCTGATGAAGCCTTTAGCACGGCAGAAATTGCAATAAAATCAGCTAGTGATTTTTTCCTTTTCATATTGAAAAAACTTTGTTGTTGTTGTTGTTTCTTTGGAAAGATTCGTTAGAACAATTAATTGTTCTAACTTTGACCTTAAGCTCAATAAACGATTTTGAACTATCAAACAACTAGAATTTGTATTTAAAATCAAGTATGATTTAAACTATCAAACATTAAGAATTTGTATTTAAATCATATAAAATCAACATAATAAATAACATAAATCAACATAAATTTAGGAAAAACATTAATTAAATAATTTTATAATATACTACCTCAACAAAACTCAGCTCGTACGCCTGCATATTTTTTAATAAAAACACTTTCAACTTTTATTTACATTAAGAAATCAAAGTTTTTGATAAAATAAAGTTTTTGTATTCCTAAGGCCTGAAATTTAATTTCTAAGGCCGCGTTTATAGTTTTTTTACCTCTTAGGTGGTGCTGAAAAAATGCTTTGTGTATAAACATATGAAAAAAGCTTAGTGTTTATAGTGCAAGCTGACTCCGAGCATAAAGCTAGTTTTTAAATGGTTTTCAGTGCTTACATCTCCATCTCGCTTGCTCACACAAGCAGAAAGCGCGCAATTGGCTCAAAACACCAATAGGCTCAAGAAGCTACTTTGTGAAGCATTGAATAAGCGTTCACTTTGATCAAGAAAAGCTCGACAAAGCTGCTTTATAAATCAGCTTCAGCCAAAGCGTCCACTATGAAGGCGACTTTAGAAATGAGGTTTGAAGCTTTAAGAATACAAAAAACTTTGTTGTATCAAAAACATTGATTTCTTAATATAAATAAAAGTTGAAAGTGTTGATATTAAAAAATATTCAGACGTACGAACTGAGTGTTATTGGGGTAGTACAATAAGTTTCAATATAATTAACTGTTTACTGTAAAAATCTGTAAATAAACAAATTAAAATAAAACCATCTCGATGCAGGGGATAAACTCGAGTCCCCTGTGATACTAGTCTACTCTTACTTTTACTCGGCCATACGAATTGTTTAAATAAATCAGCCATAAAAATTGCTTAAAGAAATCAAAGCACCGCACTTATTAACCAAAACCAATATAGTACAAAAAGAAGTATTGGATACATATCCGAAATAATAAAAAACCGAATTTCCCATTTCATTACATTAAATGCATTTTAATGAGCTTCTGTTCAATTCGAATTGTGTTGTGCATGTTATTAAATGTTGGCACTTTAATTATCGAGAACTAAACCTTCGTACTTTATGCCAATTCTGAATGGCTCATGTTCGTAATAACTTTTACGATTTTCACTCTCTGAGGTTTGCTATTGCATGCAGAAAAGTGAAGACCGACACAAATATTAATTTCAACTAAAAAAAAACTTTTTAAGTGCATTTTTGAACCAGAAAAGGATTCATATATTATTATTTTTTTCAGTCATCTTTATCGAGTCGATTTGTATGGTGGTAAAAAAATAATGTTGCCTGGGCGATTTTGTTGTCCTTCAGAGAGTTCTAAAAACGCCCCAGCAGCGATATTAAAGCGGATAGCCTAAAATAAGAACCTTTGCTGTGACGTCATATGATTTCGAAGAGTTTATTCGAACTATATATTGTTCGTGTTATATCATATAAAATCTAAACAGTGGGTTGGTCACATCTTAATCACTCAAGACTACTGAAGATGGAAAGGGTAGCGCCTTCCGAAACAATCTGCCTAGTATGCTGTTGGATTCACTCTATACATAGTTGCTGATGTTGTTGTAGTTGCCTTCTTGTATAACTTAAAAAATAAAAAAATAAACTGGCCATTTCAGCCCTTGGAAGGACTTTGACCTAGCTTCTATTGATCAATTGTGTTGTGCGTGTTGTTAAATGTTTGATCACAAATGACCGAGAACTGGACCTACGTGCTTAATGCCGACTCTGAACGGCTTATGTTCTCAAGAAGCTTTACATGGCAATTTTTACTCTCTGAGGTTTGCCATTGTCTGCAGAGAGGTGACGACCGAACAGAAAAATTAATTCAATTGAAAAAACTTTCTGTCTGAGCTGGAATTGAACCCGGGCTACCGCAGTTCTTTAGCTTAGGAGCCACGCACTCTACCCACTAGGCTACGGCCGCCACTGTATAACTTACTTGACCTAAATCTAGGTCTTAGCCAAATATTGAACTCAAATATTAAATTAAAAACTTATATTTGATATATTGGTTTTTATTTTGACGCACATTACAAACTATTTACTTAACACAGTTCTTACTACTAAATACTTTATATTCCATATGATATATAGTAAAGTTTTTGCTTTTAGACCTCAATTACAGTGATATTGACACATTATTAGCTGTTATAGTATGACTCCACAATACTTTTATTAAGTTTTTTCTCGCAATGAGGCCGCTTCAAAAAAAAAAAAAAAAAAAAAATATTAAATTTTCGATTTATTTTCTTTATTTGATTATTGTTATTAATGCATCATTTATTAATTATTATATATATTTTTAACAAGTTGTATTCGCCTCTAGCTCCTAGTGAACTATAGAAGCAGCTTAACATTCATTGCAGTTATTTGTATAACATAATTCTTCTTATAGATACATATATTGTTATTATTAAGAATGTAATGAATTGTTGAATAAAAATACTACCACTACTACATATATAATTCATTTTTATACCATACTTCCTTCATTTAGTAACACATAGGCCGAAATCATCTGTCGATAATAGAGACTGACCAATTCAGAGGTAGAGTATAATGGCTCATATCTCCCTTTTTTCGGGAGATATCACATAGAACCAATCACATAGCTTCAAAGTATCCAAGCCGAGGAAAAGCAATTATCTACACTCGTCTTAGTATTGAACATACTCGTCTTACACACCAACATTTTTTTCAATGCCAACCGCCTCCTCTATGTCAATATTGTTTCGCAGAACCAAAAACACTACACTACATCAAAAAAAAACATGTACTGAAATTCAGCTCATAAGTACATCTCTTAACATTCCCGAAAAAGAAACTCTTCTTATATCTGTATCTGAAGTAAATGTAAGCCAATTTATATCTCTATTAATTAGATTACAAATGCTTTTCGAGTTATAAAAATTTACTTTAACTTAGGTATACCAAAAGCCTAATTGCTAGTTGCTATAGTTTCTTTAGCCTCAGTCTGCGGACAGAGTAAAAGCTGATGCGAGCAGGCAGGCGCTGGCAGGTGTACCTGCTCAGTAAATAAGCCGTGCAGAGTGAATGCGAGCAGGTCAGATCAGTGCCAGAAAAAGTTTGTTATTTATTTTTTTCCTCTATTGCTTTCTATTTTGCGTCCTCCGCTAATAACATTTATGAAAAATTTTTATTTTCCACACATAAATAGCACACTCTCTTCAAAAGAGCTACAACTCACCAAATTTAATTTTCAGGAAGAGAAAAACACAATTTTTTTAATTAAAGGCTAAGAATAAGTGTACAAAATTAAGATAGCCGATGTATATGATCACTACAAATAGTCTTACACGAAAAAGTATATATGTAAACATTTTGAGTTGAGACTCTTTTGAAGAGTGCAATATGTTGTGCCACTAGGCCAGCCTAGAATTGCACTGAGAATTTCAAACTAAAATTAGCGTTTCCTTCGGTGGCTAGAAATGTTCCATTGGCCGATAAGATATCTCTCCAGAAATTTTAGCCAAATCGGACACCGATAAAGTAAGGCTCATTGCGATATAATCTCATTACATTGGTATAAAGGGCGAAAATGAGGTTTTTCGTCATTAAAATGAGTACTAAAATTCTGTAAACTAATTAAATCAGTCTATATTTTTAATCAATAGCAGATTCAAATACCTTTACAACGTGTCATCGGTGAGAAAAATTGGATGAAAATTACCAGAGTTGTGATATTTTACTTTTAAAAAAAAATTCTATTTTCTTGTAATAAAAAAAAACGTAAAAATCCAAATTTTAAAAAATTGGAATTAATTGTTGATAAATAATTTATTGAAACACCATTTTATGCAAATACAAAAAATTGTGTCATTAATTCGAATAACTTAGTCGTTATGGAATTTTTTATTAAAAGCGTACCCTTTTGAAAATGTCGAGTTTGCGCACTTTTACGAAAATTCTGAAAAATCCAAAATTGCTAAATGTTAACCAATAACAACAATAATACTTAAAGCATAAGCTTGAGATATTTTGTGCACAAAATTAAAAAAAAAAAAAACAAAATCCTAAGAAAAAAGTTATAGCTGGTGAAACTTGACTTTTTTTTAAAAAAATCCTCAAAGTGTCTGTTTCTGGCATTTTGAACACGAAAAAAAAATCATAGAAAAATCATAAAAACGTTATATCTCATTTGAAATGATTTAAAATTAGTGCTTTTTAAATATTTTTGATTTTTGTATTACAAAAATTTTGGAATTTTAGGGCTGCTAACATATTAGACCCTGGTTTTACTGTTCAAAATATTAAAAAATGCAAACTCATGCAATATAATTTTTTATTGTTTTGTTTGTTTTATATGTATTTCTTTTGTTTCTTACATGCCCAACAATTGCCCATTCGATCAATCTATCATTTTCGCGTGCAAAACTTATCACAAAAAAAAAAAAAATAAAAAATAAACTGGCCATTTCAGCCCTTGGAAGGACTTTGACCAAGCTTCTATTGATCAATTGTGTTGTGCGTATTATTAAATGATTGATCACAAATGACCGAGAACTAGACCTACGTGTTTAATGCCGACTCCGAACGGCTTATGTTCTCAAGAAGCTTTACATGGCAGTTTTTACTCTCTGAGGTTTGCCATTGTCTGCAGAGAGGTGACGACCGAACAGAAAAATTAATTCAATTGAAAAAAACTTTCTGTCTGAGCTGGAATTGAACCCGAGCTACCACGGTACTTTAGCTTAGGGGCCACGCACGCTACCTACTAGGCTATGGCCACCACATCACCAACAACAACACAATCTTAATCGACGTTAAATTTATTTCTCAATACCCACCAAAAACAACCCTCACACTAGCATAAACATTGCGAGGTCGCTGCTGTTGATGTTTGTTGCGTTCAATGCGTTGTTGTTGTTGAATGTTTTTGTTGTAATTGGTCTTGTATTGTAAACATAATAAAAAGAGCAATTTCCTTGAAAAATTACAAAAAAAACAACACAAAAAGAACGAATTCAGGTCAGTTCAGAACAGGCTGCCGCAGGTTTCTCGCAACAACCTGATCTGATCTGATCTGAACTGCCTGCTTCCACTCTTCGAGCAGGTTTATATAAAATCGTATGAAGCGAGTTTTTTCGCACTGGGACAAGTAAGCAAACCTGCCTGTTTGCCTGCCTGCTTCAGCGTTCCCTCTGTTCGCAGACATAGGCTGCCCGAAAAGTAAACGCCGAAGCAGGCAGGCAGACGCAGGCAGTTTCATGCGAAGAAACGAGATAGAAATAACTTTTTTCTCGCTTGTTCATATAGTTTTCCTGCGCCTGCCTGCTTCGGCGTTTACTCTGTGGGAAGCCTTAGACTGTAATTATATTACAGTCTTTTATTTTTAATAAAAAAAAATCTTCCTTAGCCTAGGTATCATATTACAGAAACAATGTGAGTGCAACATCTAACTGTTCTTCTGCCTGTCAAGCAAGTACAATAATGATAAACTATTGTATTTCTGCAGATTTGGTTTTTATCACCCGCCACCCATACCATCGTTTTCAACAACATTTTCCACCTTTCTCTTTCCTCACACACATTTTCCGTATCCATCTCTACTTCAACTTGATTCCATCTAGGCATGACAGCTGTGTTCTTTTATTTCCCTCTTCTCTCACCCTTTGACCAATCTTTTGTCCACACAACCTTCTTTCGTCCCAACTGTTACTCTTTCCATCCTTGATCAAAAACTAAGTTTATGTTGTGAAAATGGCCCTGTTTTTTAACTTTTCGCCCTTTCCCATCCCCGCCCTTATAATCCACCGATCATTCCGTCTTCCTGCTAATCGTCTCCTTCTCCTCTCTACTATGTATTCCTAAGCAAAAAAAGTGGGTGTGACTACGTACAGAATTTTTTACATTAAAAGTGAATCATCTCTTTCAAATATTTACCAAAAATTTTAAAAAATTAAAACGCTTTTGTACAGATTCTCCGGTAATTTTTCTACAAGCTCCCATAATATTAAATGGTGTACTGATTGAAATCTTTCATTTGACATACATTTAATTTCTGTTGGTTAAATGACTATTTTGCCCATTACCTTTTGAAATGTATATTTTTGATAAAACTAATAAATAATTTTCAAATGTTGGTAGTCACAAGAAACTGCATGATATTATAGTTGTTTGCAAGCTCTAAAATGTTTGCCACAGCACAAGGAAACCCCAAATTTACAACAGAATTTATTAATTAAAAATATCCACCCGAAACTTACGCAAAACTCTCACATTTCTCTAAACATTTCTAGAGGCTGAGTTTGACGGTTGATCATGTTATAAATGAGTGTCGTGTTAATTTAAAATAACACGCTTATCTGTTATAATATTGACTATTCTAAAGTTCAAAGATTTTATAAAGTCTTCAAGTCACAGAAAATAAAAGAAAAGTAACATTTGTGATTCCGAAAAGTTAAATGAATTATTATGACGATCTTTTAGATTATGGAAATTCTGGATCTTATTGGAAAAGTAATCCAAATATTAAAATTTCAATAAATTTTCTCAAATCAGATAAAATTATTTATTCGGTAATAATTATAAAATATATAAGAATGAACAATAACACTAAAGAAAACCTTAACTTACTCGCAGCAAAAATATTATTATTAATATCAGATGCACCAGAAATCACTACCAAATAGAAATTTTTAAATCAAAATGTTAAATATCCTCCACATAAGTCTCAATTTCATGTCATCTTAAGATGACGTGACAAACAATAGAGAAAGTAAGTGAACTCAATTTCAAAAAACTTCCCACCATTGTTCAAACTATGGCATCATCTTGATGCAACACTCTCATCAATATTATTCTAATCACTGTTCATCTAATAATTTTTACTAATTGTTTCATTCCCCATGACATCACCACATAAAACCAAATTGTCATGGCATGCTGCACTTATGACATTGTAAGTGTCACCACCAATCAAAAAAGCTTAGAATCCCCTTTCAACAAAAACCATTAATAAGACAATTGATTTTAATATTACAAAAGCACTCACCCTAGAATTAACCCTTTTTGTCTTGCGGTATGATTTTAGTCTCGCATCTGAAGCATTTTTATTTTTTTTTCTACGTTCCTATTAAATCCGAAAATTATGATTTTCCATTATGTCAATTCATGACAGCTACGAGTAGTTCACTTAAGTGTTGCCGACGCTTTTGTTCATATGTTTGTGCGATGGATCCATTCTATCTGAACGTCCCCCTCTTTGGATATTTTTTATTCAGTGTAAACTACGTTTATATCTATTTTTATGATATTCATAAAGAAATCAATTTTTTATTTGTTATCGTGTTAAATTGATTTTTTTCTAGCACATGTGCAGTTTTGGCTGTCAGTTTATGAATGTTGCATGTTTATTCTTAATTTGGCGCCGCACAATTATTAGAAAACAATAAATTAACCCTTGCTTGCATTGAATAATGTCTAAATTGGGGGAAAAGCTTACATAAGTGATGGTTATTTATTTGCGGCAAAGTTAAAAACAGAAATGATGTGTGTAAACAAAAATATGCAATGAAATTCTGTATTTTGACGGCTAGGTATTATGATATCGTTTAAGAAAAACTATAATAGATGTCGTAAGATCGTATTAATTCTTGAACATTTATTTAACATGTGAATGCAATATTAATTGAAATAATTCTTTGCAGACTTATAATATTAAAAAAACTAAATATGGGTTAGTCTCTGCCAACTGGATGGACACATCCCCACTGGCTGGTTTTTTTAGCCGAAAAAGTTTTGTTTACTGACTGAAAAAACGTTTGTCGACATTGGAGTCAAGACTATGTATATTTTAAGGCTGCACGCCTATTAAAATTTATTGCTTTTAAGAAAAGAAAAGGATTTTAAGGACTTTGCAATCTTCAAAGTTTCAATCCACCAAGACATTGATATAAATAAAATGGCAGACGGAATAGCAAAAAAGGGCGCGATACTGAGAACAAAGTTGAAATGACATCTATCTATCTAGCTACAAGAGCTCTCTGAAATCTAGAAATAAAAGACTCACAATCACCTCTATCATGAATCTCCCACGGATTTGCTCCCATGCGGAAATATTCTTCTCGCACGAGTTTTTTACCCCTATCATGAATCTCGTTCGGATTGCTTTTCCCTAAAAATTTTAGAACATGGCATAGTGAAGAACCAAAGCTGCCATTACTTTATTTCCTCTTAAAATCCTTTCCCACAAAACCATTATAAAATCACCATAAAAGTTTTCATAGGAGTACTAACTTAAAATTGCCAGACCAAAAAATTGGCACAATTGTGAAAAAAATTTCAATAATTCCAAGGAATATAAACATTTTCTTAACCTAACATAAGCCAAAAGCTGCCATGGGAATTTTTTTAACCCACGAAAGTGAAAAATTATCACAAAACTAGTTTATTTTTATATAATTGGCAACACTTTTTTGGTGAGTTTGTGCCGCTAACAGCTGTTCGCAGTTAAAATCGAATCGAGAATTACAATTTTAACTAAAAACATTTTAATTAAGAAAGGTATAAATATTGCTTTACGCATCCTACAATCTCATTTTTTAATTCAATTAACGAAAATAATCTTACATCACTTAAAAAAGAAAAACAGTTTTCACCAATGCTAAGAGAGCCTCTTTTGGTAAGCATATAGCGAGGCTGGAATTTAATAAACATTTTTAAAAAGTATCTTAAATTGTAGGCTGTGAATTAAACTTTGTTTGTAATTAATAAAAATGATGATTTATACAATTTTGCGATTTTAATTTTCGATTTTAACTTTTGCTCGCCAGCAAATTTGATGTGAGAAGATCCGCCAAAAAACCGTTATCTTCCACAAGAAAAAAAGCGTTCGCAATAAGGGGATTTTTTCGAACATGCAATGCAATCCGTGCGAAATTCGCAATAATGGTACCAAAAATTGGTGGAATTCACAATAAAGGCACACAAAATTTGGGAGAATTTCCATGCGAAAATTTATTCGTGATAGGGGATGAATATGTAAGTCGTGTGTGGAGAGATACGACATCAGGCAAAATCTCAAAAACCATGTGCAATGTACGATGCGAGAAACGAAATCTTTACATCCTGTCATTCCTCCGCAAGGACTGCAGAATACTAGTAGGTATCCTCACAGGTCAATTCATAAAGCAGCTTATTCAAGAAAAACTGCCAACTGCAAAAAGTGTCAGGAACCAAGAGCTACAGAGACCCTGGAACAGGAGCATCCTTCTAGGGGCTATGCCGGGTGCAAGAAACCCTGCCAGCGTCATAAAGGCTCCCCGAAATCGCACCAGCTTCCAAAATTTTACATTAATACTTAACAAAAATGTTAATTTAAGGGCCCCTGAAATCGTGCATCTCAAAAAATTGTATGCAAGTATGCAACAAAGTCATATGAATCGTTGCACATTAAAAAAGGTAAAGTCTTCTAGCGCAGTTCAACTCTTTGCATGTAATAAGCAAATGGATGTTATTCAAAAGTACGAAGAAACATTTCACCGAAACTCTGACGACTTAAAAAAATATATAAAAGTAAGTGACAAAATTTTCAAAAAATATCAAAAAACTATTCTAAAATAAACTAGTTCTAAGTGGTTGTATTCAGCGCTGGTCATGGTACCTTAAACTAAAATTGATTTGCAAAATCTTAGATCAAATTTCAAATCTTTTTTTATGAATGATTTTTAAATGAAGCAAAAGAAGTTGCATACAATTTTAACACATCTGAAAGTTTGCCAAAAAAACATGGTAGAAAAAATAACAGTATTTCAATAGAGTATGAAAAATATTCTTCAGGAGAATTTAAGAAAAATTTCTTTTATAGTTTAATCGATACTGCAATCGTTTAAATAAGATAAAGATTCAAAAACATAAAAAATATAAATATTTAAAAAAAATACGTTTTTCTATTTTTTTACTGATATATATTTAGTCGGTCTCCTTTTTCGACTAGCAATAATGAAAATTGAACTAAAATTGTAAAAAAATGCACATAGAACTTGATTAAAAAGTAACATAAACACTTAACAGTTGGTACAATGACGACTCAAAACGATTGTAGAATGTGAAAAATATGGAAAAAATAGAGGCCCAACCCACAGTTCTAACAGCATTTTAAAAACCATCAAGAAAAAATTTGCTAATTCACGATATGTTGGGAAACTTCATTGAATCATGAAAATATATTGAAAATAAGTTAAAGGCAAGTTTTCACAGTTGAAAATCACTAAAAATTGATCTAGTAATTATAAAAAAAAAGAAACCAACCAACTTGCGAAACTCCTCCTTTTTGAAGTCGGTTAAAACGAAAAGCTATGATTGTTTTCTTTTCAAAACTACAATACATGAAGAATTTAATCTAAAAAAAAAAAAAAATTATGTTGACAGTTGAAATCGCGGTCAGTTGCCAAAGATAGAAATGTCAAAAATAGCCGGGTGTCCAACCTACAAACTTCTTTTTATTAAATTTTATCACTGAAAGAAATTTTTCTAATAAAACTATATGAAAAAACCTTTCTTATATATTTTTATCGGTACAAAAATAATTATTGTATCTAATTTAACATAAAAAACAATTCATTTTAAAATACCCTAATATAAAATAACATTTATTTAAAAAAAAAACATCAAAAATATGAAGCGAACAAAAAAGTAATAATTGTAAGTAAACTTTTACCAGAAGAAATCGCACTAAATTCAAATGGTTGCAAATCAAAAAAAGCAAAAATATGCAAAAACCACATGCATTTCTTTTAAAACATACAAAAAATGATTAATAAATATGCAAAAACACGAAATTTTTGTTGAATATGTAAAACCATGCATTCATTGCAAAATATTTATGTGAAAGGACATTTCACACCCAAAAAACAAAATCTGGTTAATTTAACCAATTCTAACTAAATTCCAGGCTAAAATTTGCCAACATGAATCGTCCGGTTGGTCAGATTACCACGTGCCATGCAGGTCAACTTAACCTGTTCTTGTGGTTTAACGAAACTGGCAAATGTAGTTATCTTATCAGAATTTTAACCAGTTATTGTGGTTTAATCAAATCTATTCAGGTTTATATAACCAAATGGCAGGTTTAAATGTTTTTACCTCAATCACTCATATCCAAATTTTGCAAATTTTTCAACAATCAAATCACGAAAAACAAAATTAAAACTAAAAAACACCCTTTTTGCCCCAAGCCAGAGGCAGAGCTAGAGCAAACGAAACATGGGCACTTTATTGTATTTTTTTTTAGCCGAAATGACCACATAATTAAGTAAAATTTAAAACTTAAAGACAGGTTTCTTTCCTTTCTCGAGGTAATCTTTGTTACAAATTTTGCATCACTACTGCAGAATTTGACAGCTGGCAGGTTGTTTTTTTACTATAGGCCTGTCATATTTTTTCGCTATTTTTTACATATTTTTCTGTAAACCAGAACCGTCAGGTGAAAGTAACGTGGGTCAGGTTTATACGATGTGGCTGACTCTCCTAACTAAACTCTTAACTCAAAAATAACCTGGATCAGGTAAGAGTATTTTTTCCTGAGTGCATGATTCGTAGAGATAACTTAAACATTTCCATTTTTCGATGTCCAGTAAAAACATGAATTTGCATGAGATTTCTAGCCCTAGTAATAACTTTGTATCAATTTTAAGCAATAATTAAGATATTGTTATTGTTGTAAATTTTTTTTTTGTATTTTTTGTTAAAAATAAAATAATAACATCTTTATTTTATACCCATTTATGAAGAAGACGCCCAAAAAGTGATGGCACCCGAGCTTCGCCAGGCCGCCTCTGCCCTGGAACATGCCACGCTCTACTAAGATCGAAACTTAAATACTTGTGCTCACCGTCAGTTTCGTCATTGAAAAATGTAGCCAAGTCCCTCGAGCTATACTCAAACCCTTTCAGACCTCTACGAAGACTCCTTTTACGGGTAAAACTAAAAACCGAAATTACCAAGTGACAACCGGATTAACCTTACCCAACCTATATGAACTAAAACTAATTTATGTTTATATTTTTATTTAACCCTTACAGCTCTGAATTATTTTTCGTAAGAATGAAATTTTTCTTCCTATTGTTGTTTTTCTCATTGTTGCACTTACGACACGAATAAAGTGGCGGGAGTAAATCAAAATTCCGAAGAAATATACAGTCTGAAGCGACCTCTGAAGCGATGAGAAGTAGAAATATACTGTTACGCCGGTAATGCAAACCTTTGAAGTTGATGGTGGCAGTTGTCACCGCAAGGGCCAAAAGGGTTAAATTAGTAATTTATCTTAATATCTACTTAATCTAAAGCCATTCATTTATGTCATCGAATTTTCTGGCTAAAAACATGAATCGATATTTTTAATATCCCTCATTGTAAAATAATTTTTCCCTTTACATCAAAACCATATGAAATGCTTTGTTTTTATAATCGTTCTGCGTCAAACTGTCAAATCAATTAATAATGAGGCGTAAAATGTCAAAATGTCGTATCATGAGGGCGCTCAGCTACAGCCACACGTCACCGCAGCAGCAATTATCAAGTTTCGAACATATTATAGATTGCGTTGTGTGCAAAAAAGAAAACATAAAAAAATATGATGCATCACATTGTTAATTGAACGAATAATTATGCAGGTTGGCAGACAGACGAGCACGAAGCGCACGTTATAAGGATAAGTTTACACACAATAAACAAAAAATACAAAGTACATACAAACTTACACTTCTACATACTTAACAATACGTTGATTATACCTACACGTTTGCAATTTAAAACATTGAATGCACTTTGAATTCTCTAAAGGAATGAGAGTAATTTACATTTTGACTGACAGCTACAACAAAACATATTTTATTTGCTTTGCCCATCCATCCATACATCTATCTATTCATTCAGTACTTGTAGGAGTGCTTCTCCTATACCGATATGAAAACCCAACAATCGAAATGATGGTTAAAAATTAAGAATACAAAATGGATGCGTAAAAAGGAACTATACATATATTGTATATTCTTTGAGAAAGGCATAAATATTGTTTGATATTATAGCAGTTATCGTTGGTATTTAGATAAAAACACGGACTCCAAACTTTAGCTCCTTAACAGCTTACTGGGTATTTTAGCTAAATTTAACAAATATATGCCATACATGTAAACAGACAACACTTTATTTAGGTTAATTGTTGGACAATAACATTTTTGATGAATAGCCTTGAAGATTGGCTTTACGTGCAACCAGTTGTCCGCGTGGGAATGGGGAACGGACTTAAAATATAAATGTGTTGCTGCAAGGAGAGTTTGTAAGCAAACAAAGGTAGTATTGATTAGAATTCAAGCACAATTAAATCGGTTTTAATATGCAAACTACTTTTTTCTTCAAACCTTGATTATTGTATTGTTTCAAAAGGGACCTTTATCTACACTCAAAAAAATTAGTTACTTTCATATATATAACGAAGTCGCACTACCACTTTTAAATAATGGTCTTAATGGTCAATCACAGATAAATAAACTAAGGCTAATCTTTAGTAGAAAAAAATTAAAAAAGAGTTACAATGGCTGAAAAAATTTAAGCAAAGATGAAAAGAACTGATAAACTAAAAACTTTTTTATTAAATCTCTGAACTCTTTGAAGTACTGTGGGACAAAATTTTAACCACTGAAAAATAAACTTTTGTGGTATGTTGGGACAAAATTTAACCCACTTAGATTTGATGTTTATAATAAAATATGATAAAAATAAATATTATGAATACAATAATAAAAAAAGAAAAATATTTTGGAGGTTTTTTCTTTTGTACCTCAAGGATATTTTTTAAAATGAAATTTCCATACCTTTAAGTGTTAAGCCGAAAAAATTTCAGAATCCATTGCGCTACAATGAGAAAAATATGTTTTCCTATTTTAATTTATTCTTTCCTTTGTAACAGTACGTTACAAATATTAGAACTACTTGCTACTTATTATTACTTATTAAAATAACTTCTTTTTTTTTGCATTCTTATTTCAAATGATATAAAACATGTATAAAGCGTTACTTTTTAAGCGTTTGGTTTTATAAATTGAAAAAAAAAAAAACATATAAAATTTGCAATACTAAATTAAATATTTATTTGGAGCGATGCATCAATGCCTGCCATTTACTTTTTAAAGATTATTTTAAGTAAATGTTGCCCACGACTACGCTTGAGTCTCTTATTTTGCCATATTATTTCCAGCAATTTGGCCGGTATCTCACCAGTGGCAGCTGTAATGTTGTCTTCCATGGCTGCAATTGTGGCTGGTTTGTCCCTATACACGAGAGACTTCACGTGGCGCCACAAAAATAGTCTATTAGGGTCAAATCGCATGATCTTGGCTGCCAATGAACTGCTCCAAAACATGAGATTAATTGCTCACAATACTCGCCTCTTAATAGGTCCATAGCGGGACCAATGTGGGACCGTCTTGTTAAAACGACATGTCAGCCAAGTCCAATTCTTCCATTTTTGGCAAAAAAAAAGTCGGTAATCATCGCACGGTACCTTGCTCCATTGACTGTAACGGTGCGATTTTCATTTTTTTTAAAAAAATACGGTATACTAATGCCGCCGGCCCACAAACCGCACCAAACAGTGCATTTTTCAGGGTGCATTGGCAGCACTCGAAGTGCCTCTAGCTGCTCTTCAGACAAAATTCGTCAATTCTGTTTGTTGACGTACCCATTGAGCCAAAAATGAGCTTCGTCGCTTAAGACAATTTTTCGATAAAAAAGTGGATCTTCATCCATTTTTTGTAAGGCCCATTCACCAAACAAACGACGTTGTGGTAGTTCAGTCAGCTTCAGTTCTTGCACCAACTGTATTTTGTATGGTTTCATACTGAAGTCCTTACGTAAAATCTTCCAGGAGGTCGAATAACACAAGACCAATTGTTGACAACTATACTGCATCAATTTTCTCCTCAGTACGCACTCTCCGCATACGGATTGGTAAATTAATGTCTAATAAAGTGAAGCTGGTGCAAAATTTGGTCACAATAGCTCGGTGGGTCAATTATGACGTTGTTTGGATACACATTTCTCACACAGCACGCATTTTGATAAAAAAATTCGAAGATTTGCTAGAGCTGTTCGTTTGTTAGTCTATACATGGAAAATGGCAAACATTACTGAGCATTTTTGGCTTTTCCACATGCTTCGAATCACGCGGAAAGTGTCAAAAAGTTTACACTAAAACACAAATAGCAAAAAATAACCATTTACAGTAATATCGATTTTGATTTTAAAGCTAGATGCCGCTCTTATTCGTATGATGGTAGTATATTTTTCTATCACAATTAAAAACTCAACAAAATATTCCTTGATTTTTAAAATTTTTACCACTGAACCTATTATAGAAATTGGTAAAGCAAAATTTTTAAAATTCCAATTCCAAACTAATTTTAAATTTTTTTTTTAATTATAAATTTTTGAATAAAATTTTAAATTTCTTATTTGAATATTGGAATATTTTCGAGCTCTAAAAAATCATATTAGCAAAACTACGGAAAATAATTTCGTTATAAGTGTAACTTATGAAAGTAAAATGACTAATATGTATATTTAAATAAAATGTTGTAAATAATTTTATTCAAGTGACGATCGAATTCGGCCAATATTTATATAAAGTTGTTTATCGTATAATTAATTGATGAGTTTATTTGTGATAATTTAGCCACCCACCCGCCTCCTTCCACGAGTACGTCAATACGAAACTTGTGGTTGAATACTTACGGCTTGTGGTTCTATCCTTCATTGTGACTGAGTTCAGATGGCATTTTTAAAATATAGTCTCTTCTTAGAATTTCGCGAATATGCATGTTTTCCCATAGGTTCAAATGAGCCCTATTCGTTTTTTAAGGTAGTTGTACTATTTATTTGACTCTAAAATACTTCAATAAAATATAAATGTTTTTAAAGTAAATTTGATGTATTTTTAACAAAAGTCACGAAATACCAATTCAGAAAAGTATATGTAAAGAGTAAACAAGTTATTTGCAGGCAGATAAGATATTGGATCAATTGACACCTACTCGTCGTTCTAGTGTTAAAAAGAGCTGAATAGAGGTCGAAAGTGTCATGACAGACTAAGCAAAGGTAATGCAAAACGAGCACGTTTATATCAAAACTCGTTATCAACATGCGAATTCTATTGGTGATAATAAATCAGTCTTCATGGTACTTACATGTCGCTCTCTGTCGCTCTGTCTATCTTGTTGTCGCCTCACTGACTTCAGTCTGCCGAATCAGTTGATGACTGTCTGTTTTTTTTTTTGCTTTTATATCTCACTGAACACAGTGTCAACGTAATCAGGTGTGCTGACAAGCTATTGATCGCGACATCTAAGCTCCACCCCAAACTGTGCCCCTCCATCCTTTCCATATTCCACCTTCCCAACCGTTTTCACTACTCTTTTTGTTTTTATGAAATGTTTTGCCTTAAATGATGAGCTCATTTTAAGTTATGATTTATTTGCTAGCTTTCATTATAATAATCATCACATTACAGCAGTAACAAGCAACAACAGCAACAAAAATATTGCAACCAGCATGACAACGACGACATTGACAAATGAGAGTGTTGCTCCTTTTTTGGCGTGCGTCTTTGTGTAGCATTAACTTTTGTTTATTTTTCTCTGTTGCAGTTTGGTCTTTAACTGCACCGTTGCTGCTGCCAGCTATTTCATTGCCTTCATCTTGGTTGGCAGTAATTTTACTATCGTCCAGTAAATTGTTGGCCACTGCAGGACTCTGCAAACGCTACTAGTAGTAATGAAGACGCCGTTGGCGGCTGTCCATTAGATTTTCTTGGAAGCGCCACCAAGTTGCAACGCACGCGAATCATTTGCATATTTCTTCCATAAATAATGTTGTTAACAAGATGTCGTCGCTGTAATAAATTGAAAAAAAATAATTACAGCAAGTTAAATAAAGTTACTATAAATGTAAAAGTCTATTTTTTTAATTAATTAAATGCATAAACTGATGTGTATGAATTACACAGATGTATAGGACAAGAGTAGAAAAGATAGAGAGAGATTTTATATACATAGTTTTGTAAACGAAATCCAATTAAATGATTCACTTTTACATCTTGTAAATTAATTTTGGATATCAAGTAAAAATGATTATGTAAAAAATAATTTTAAAACTTGCAAATATTTAACATTTTAGTTTCACATTTTCCTTTGCATCTTAGTCGGATGTTTTTTTTTTTATTACTTTAGTATACGATAAGAAATTATAATAACGATATTTTTTTTCGTGTGCAAAGAATCGAACGTGACATAGCAATATTTTAAGACATTGCCCAGTATGTGAAATGTGATTTTTAAAAACAACTCAGTGTACCGAAACCACCTTTTTCATCCATTATGTTCCATACTTACATTTCTTTTTCTAAAACATTTACTGGGAAGGAACGAATTATCTTCGACTGGGTTGAAGTTTTAAATGATATATTATTTTGATGACGTCACTCTTTATGGGGTGCGATTTGTATCAAAATTTTTCACATTTCAAACTCAGAGTAAGTTTTGAATATTACAGCTTTTGTGTTAAATATCAAATCAATAAATACATTGATTGATGTGGAATTTAAACTGGTTTGGCGATAACGTTACATCACTTTGTATGGGTGGTATGCGGAGTTTTATTTTGTATTGCCTAATAGCACACGAATAGTGAATAGTAAAATAAAATTTTACGATTAACATTTGTCGAATATAAAAAGATCATACAGTTTGCTTAAAGTAACTTTGTATGTGATGTTGGCGTGGTTCTCATTCAATTATGACAAATTTCATAGTTAAGACGGATATGGTTAAATCGACTCAGGAGGTGATGATGATTAAGAATGTATATGCTTATCTACATATACCTGTGACGTCTCCTTTTTGCGTTACAAATATAGTGCCAAAATTAAAATACCACTTTTACACAGTACGCGTGGAAGTTGGAAAAGTCTTTTCTTTCGAAGAGCGCGAAATTGATAAGTTTTATTATATAATTTATAAAATCTTTTACGACACTTTTTGCGGAGCTGAAAGCGGTTACCAAAAATATGAGTAGTGCCAAATTTACTATAGAACCCAAAAATTGAATAGGCATAAACAGTTATTTTTTTAAATTTTTGAGTCTTCCCGCAGTTTGGTCAAGTAGACACCATTCACATAAGACTTGCTATTGGAATCGATTCTGCACAAAACAAAAATTGAAAAAAATGCATTTCAGAGAACTGTTTCAGTAAGATATCTAACTTAATTTTTTCCTATTTTTTTTCTATATACAAAAACAAATAATTTTTCAATTATATGGATAAGTTTTTAAATTTTTTTTTAAAGCCGATTTTTGGAAAGGCTTTCGTATATAGAAAATCAATTTCCAATTTACAACTTTTGATTCAACCGCCGATTTACTAAAGGTTCTTAGTTTTGAAAAAAATTTAGAATTTTCGTTTTTTTTACACTACATATTATAAGTTAATGTCATAGATTTTTTTCTGTTTACTTCACACTTTTTTCTTCATTTCCGCATAATTTCGATATTACTTCTACAAAACATAGCACAGCCAAATTTGCTGACGCTAAGTCTTCGTTGTTTCCTGCACGAGTTGGTTGGCGCTGCGCTGCCAGGACCGGATTATCCATAAGGCAGTGTAGGCAACTGCCTAGAGGCCACGCATCGGCGAGGGGCCCTGCGCATCGAGAAAAAAAAAATTTGAAAATGTTTAATCGAGTGAAAATTTAATTTGAAGATTTGAATCCTCTATGACAATATTATTGCTTTATTTTCTTAACCTATTTCAAAAAGGAGTAGTTTCCCAAGTTCGTTGGTTTCTTCTTTTTCTTTAATTTTGCTTTTAATCTATGTACATTTGAGTGGAACGAATTGTATGGATCCAAAAAATCTTCATCGGCTTCATATATTAATGAAAACTTCTCGTCAAAATAAATTTATCTGCATCCTTGGTTTTTTTCTGCGACATAACTTTTGACTTTGCCCGAGAGTTTTTATATTTCATTGCCATATTTTTTTCACTAAAATTTTTTTTTTTATTGAAATTGTTAAATATTCATTTCAATTTCTTTGATGCAATCCTCTAAACTAAGTCATAATTAACAGCTTGTCATAATTTCCCTATGATACCATGTACGCGCAAGAAGTTATATGGATACAAAGTTTATGGAAATCTGTCATTCGCGGATATCGCCGCTGCTCTATGTCGGACATAAATTATGATTGTAACAAAATTGAAAATCAGATAATTATCTACAAAAACGTCTCACATAGTTTTAAAGTAAAACTAACAGTTTTCACGCTATGGGACTATTTATGTCTAAATAGTGCAAAGTAGAAATTTTTTAATATAAAATTTATTACTTTTATGATTACAGTGTTTATTTAAAATATATACATTTATTAGAAGATGTATTTGGTTGGCGGTAGATGTTCGAAGTGAGAAAATAACAAACAAATATTAAATTTCTGAAAATAACCTACTTATAATTAAAGTTAAAAATCTGCTCGTAGTAAAAAATTTTTACTTTGCACATTTAGACATAAATAGTCTCATAGCATAAGAACTGTGGGTTTAACGTTAAAACTCTTCATGGCATTTCTTAAGGTAATTATCTGATCTACAATTTTACTCTAAGAAGATTTTATGTCCGACATAGAGAAGCGGAGATATTGGCGAATGACAGATTTCGGTGAACTTTGAACCCGAATATCTTCAAACGCGTACATGGTATCATAGGGAACTCATAAAAAGTTGTTAATTATGATTTAGTTAAGAGTATTGCATCACAGAAACTAAAACGAAAATTTTTCAATTTCAGATTAAAAAAAAAATTTAAGTAAAAAAAAGGCAATGAAATACAAAAACCCTCGGGCAAAGTCAAAAGTTATGTCGCAGAAAAAACTAAAGATGCAGAAAAATTTGTTTGGACAAGGAGTATTTAAAAATATATGAAGCCGGTGAGGTTAAAAAATCGTTCCACTCTAATGTGAATCGATTTTTAAATGTGAATTTTGAAAAATTATTGTCAAGAAAGTGGGCATTACTAGAGAAAGGGGTGGAAAAAAGACAATATTAAAAAAATATTGTATCTGGAATAATATTAACACTACGGTAGTTACACGAATGGTATGATTTTTATAAAACAAGATGAATAAAGTGGGCGAAATTCGGAAAAGGGCGTGTCGCTATTAGAAAACACTGTATCTTAGTTAATATTGACATTAAGGTAATGAAAATCGGTGCAAGAGTACCGAAATTTTAATGGTGATGCAAATTTCTTCCATTACCATTGAAATTTTAGTGATAATGCAAATTTTTTCATTACAATACAAATTTTCCATTGCCACTAATTTGTATTAAAGCATTGAGGCACTCAGCCTATTTGTACATATTTGAATTTTATGGTGAATATTTGAGACCAAAGCTTATATGCAAAATTTCAAGTCATTACATTAGTTTTTGTGGCACTCAAAGAGATTTTACCATTTTGTTTAATTTACTGTGGTATGGTTTTCATCCTATTTTAACAAAATTTGAGTATATGGTGAGCTCTTGCAACCAAAGCTTATGTGCAAAATTTAAAGTCATTGCATTAGTTTTGTGACATTTAAAAAGATTTTACCATATTGTTAAAGTCACTTTGTATGGGAGGTAGGAGTGGTTTTCATCCGATTTTATCAAATTTCAAATATATGGTGTAAATTTTACTTCAAAGCTAATTTAAGAAATTACAAGTCACTACATAATTTTTTGTGGTATTTTTAGAGATTTTATTGTTTTGATAAAGTAACTTTGTATAGGAGGTAGACGTGGTTTTAATCCGAATTTACTCATTCTCGAACTTGACTTTTGTTATTTGAATATAAGCAGATATACCATATATCAATACAATTGCTTTAAAAATGCAGCTGTAATCTTGTCGACAGACAGATGCACATGGCGATATCGACTATATGTTCAAGAATATACATATATACTTTTCTATACCTGCCATGCCTCCTTATCAACGTTATAAACAGAGTGACAAAGTTAATATACTCCTGACACAGTACGCGTTGGGGCATTAATAGCGCAATTATGAATATAATTGAATTGTGGTAGAAAATATTTATTTGAAGGCTCTAGAAAAGGGTAAAGGGGCCTCGAAAATTACATTGACTAGTGGGCCAGATATGGTTAATCCGGCCCTGTGCGCTGCTATGCTGAAGCAGTGTCATTAGCTTGATTTAATTAAGTTATAAAAATATTTTAGTTTCAGTTTAAGTTGACTAAATAAATAAATAAGCACATCAGAGGTTCTCTATGTTGTTCTTTATAAAAGCAAAATTAATAATTAATTAGTTTAACTTATATTACCTGTCATACAAAGTGTATTTTAATAACGCAACTTTGTATGAGAGGTAGGCATAGTTTTCATCCGATTTTCCAAAAATAAAATCTTTGAAAATTTTAAGTAATTAGGTTTTTAAGGTCTGGACTAACAGATATACTGTTTACAGGCTGTTAATTTTTAAGCTCAGTGCGAGAACTTACAAATTATACAGCAATTCATAGTAAATACTTTATAAATATTGTACTTTAGTTAAACCCTTTTTTATAGGCCCAAACATTAATGTAATCACTGTATAATCAGAAGCACTGTACATAATGTAAACTTCAATAAAATCGAAATGCTTTAAAATTTTAGGTGAATTACTTCAAACGATAGAAATCTGAAAATCTTAAGCAAAATGCTGAAGCTGAAGAAACACAACCAAATTATTAAAGCATAATCTTTACTTTATATAACCATAGTAGAATGAATAATACAGGTAGTTTCGTGGCTAATCGTGATCTCTTTGAAAATACTACCAGAATTGTCAAAATCAGTTTTTTTTTTTTAAAAGAAAACAAAGATAACAGCTAAATATTAAATTACTTCTATTGGATATTTTTGTGTTGTGTTTAAAAACTTGAATAAAAGTGAATTACTTATTTTTTTTTAATTAAAATGAAGTGCGTGTTGTGCCAAAAACATTTGGGCAAGGAAAATGGGCTTAGTTTTCGTGTTCCAGCTGACGAGCCTAGAAGAAAACGAAGGAACATGTTTCAAAAATTGTAAAAAAGATGCTCCTTCCACTAGGTGTGTTCTATAGACACTTCCACGAAAACGTAGTTTGCCATCCACCACCATCCACCACCATCCACCACCATCCACCACCATCCAAATCCAAGCTGCACAAAATTCTCTTTTAATTGATTGATCAATAAAAATATTAAAAAAAGGAAAATAGTTTCAGCCATGACAGATTCTTTTTAATTTTTGCTTTCTCATCGCATTCTCATCAGTTCCAAGTTTTGTATGAGCTGTCAGTTGCCTTTTGACAGTCATGGTAGTTCGCTCTCAGCCGTGCGACTACCTCTATTCTATCTACCATGTACATAACAAAAATAATTATAAAAATATACTCTGCAGTCCGGCATCGTGCACGAGTTCGTAAAGAAACTTACTTCATGAGATGTTGTCGATATTTCTTTAACAAATCTATATTGTTTTCGTTCATCGCTCATCAGAACTTTTTATGACATTTTCGTCAACGAAATGTATAATCGCATCAGCATGTTTCATCAAAGATGAAGATAAATCGTACATGACTCATAAAAGACTTTGACTTCTGGGTGTTTTTCGGCTCAAGAGATGTAAATTTTTTCCATTAATTTTCACGGAGATAATTATTTTGCTTAAATCAAGCAAATGTTTTGCTTAGAAGCAAATCAACAAAACTTTGCTCAGCCACTCTGTGATTTTAGAAAAAGATTGCTAAATTTAAAACACTCCTCATGTATTTAGGAAAAATCAAAATTTTGATAAAACTCAAGCAAAATTTTACTAAGTTATCATAAATTGCAAAAGCAAATTTCTTCTAAATTCAAGCAAATATTTGCTAAGTTATTATAAGCTCAATTAGAAAATTTTTACTAAACTCATGCAATTATCTGCTAAGTTACTATAAACTCAAATAGCAAATTTTTACTTAATTCAAGCAAACTTCTACTTAACAAACGAGCACACGCTTATTCTTAATGAAGAAAATTAGGTGACGATTGGTTAACAACTGCGATGGTCGAATAAGCTCATGCACTTACACTCACGCTGCCGAGGTTCAAATCTCCAGATTGTGATAATTTTTCAATTTAATTAAATGTTAATAATTATTTCACTTCAAAAATATTCTAGATTTCAGCAAAATTTACTTAAAATTTGCTATTTCAATTTATAATAACTTAGAAATTTTCTGTTGCAGTTTTACAATAACTTACCAAAATTTTTTCTTGAATTCAGTCAAAATTTGCTTAGTTATTATAAACTGGAATAGCAATATTTGATTAGTTTTTGTTGGAATCTAGCATTATTTTGAAGGGGCTGAGAAGCAAGCGCTAGTTTTGCTTAACCACAATACAAATTTAGCAAACAGTCTTCTCCGTGTCGAAATAGCAAGTATTTCCATACTTTTGATGTGTTGCAACAAAAACAACAACATTTTTTGTTTTTTCAAAATAATTATATGACTAGATGCATATTATACAAAACTTTCAAAATAAATGCACTTTGTCTAAATCGGTGACAAAAATTTTTTGTAAGTTTTGACGTAGAATTGCCTTTATTTAAATTTTACACATAAGCAAAAAGCAAGAGACAGATTTCTCTCTACGTCACGTGATATGACCATGTGTCATGTGTCGTCGGATTTATGGCAATATACACGTAATTTTGTTAACTATGGACCACATCACGACGCAAATTGGCACCAATTAAAGTCAAGGTCATGCAGCTTGACCGTACCAGTGGGCAGCATTAGAACAACAAAAATCCCTTAGCATTCTGAGGACGAAGCTTTATTGATAATGCCCATTGAAAATGATAGGTACGTGACATAGTTAAGGTGTCAGAACTGAATGTGTGAAATCGTTTTTGTTATTGTTTTTATTGCTAACGTTCTGCTAACTGGTAGTAATGTCAAATCCAAACACAGCATTGATAAATGCTAAAACAACAAAAACGCACGTTCCTATAAATCAAGCAGGACAACAATTTTAATGACTGCTGTATTTCGAACAATATGTTATTTGTATTTCACAGAATTTAAGAAATTTACTCACCTACTCCAGCACATTTTGACAGATTTGTGGTAGTTTAAAGAATTTTTAAAACATCCCTTATTTCGACACTGGATGAAGTTCATTTCAAGGGAATTTTTTTTATTGAAAATACGACGAAACCCATTATTAAAGCATTTATCAATGGTCATTGTGAGAAAGGCTGTTGAACTCTAGTGTTCAATAAAGTTGGTATTGTGTTTATTGAAATAAATGTCTAAGTCAAAACAGCTGTTGAAAATATTGATGAAAGGAAATTTTTCATTTTCGTTGTTGAAATACTAAAATAAGACGTAGAACACTGGTGTGAATAGTAGAAAAAAGTCAAAAAATTTGTAGAAATATATTATTTGATAAGTTATTTATTATTCTATTGGAATATTTCCAAATTGGTTTTTCTGAGCATAAAACTTACAGTACAATATTGGAATTTTTTGGCTTCGTATGGAAAAAGTGCTAAAACTACGTTTGTTGCGTCATAAACTAGAACTAAAATATATGTAAATAAGTATGCATAGAATTTTGATAGGCGATTGTTTTTTTGAAAAAATGACCCAAAATTTAAATTTCTAAGACACAAAAAGAGCAATTTTTGACTAAAAAAATTAGAAAGTAAAAGTATGCAGTAAATAAATTTTAATTTTTTTCTTAAGTTCAGGTTTAATCGAGAAACTTAAAGAAATAAGAAAAATCACCGTATATTTTCGATTTAAAAATAAAAAAATGTGTTGCTTAAATGTGTTACAGGTTATGATCGAAAAAATCTTAAATTTAGTGCCTAGTAATACCTACTGATGCAAATTGTCCGGAAAAAGATATATCATCAACGTATATGAGACGAAGGTACCATCAAAACCTTTCGTCAGGCACCTTGGAAAAACGATATTACACTTAAAAACTTGGTTAGACTAAAAAGATTTCTTTACCGTCTTTACTAACCTGTACTAAATTTCAGTACCCTAGTCTAAATATTAACGGAGACAATGTCTTTTTCAATTATTCTGTTTATTCTCTTTGTCCAATAACGACATTCCAAAATCGTAATTTTTCATAATTCTGCATGCCACTATACTAAATTTCAGTAACCTAGTGTCAATATTATTCGAGATGCAGTGCTTTTATAATATTATCATACCCCTTTGTTCAATAACGCCCACTTCTTGGTCGTGTTTTGTAATAATTATCCAATTTCTTGTAACGAATTTTATTTAGGTCAATTTTATTCAAAATACAGTGTGTTTCTAATATTCAGTTTTTCCACGCCTCTTCGTCCAATAGCGCCCACTTTTTTGACCGTAATTTTTTATAATTGTGCCTACTACCGTACTAAATTTCAATACCTTACATTACTTAATATTCAATACATTTCATTACATTAGTCAATATTATTCAAGATAGGTTTTTATAATATTGTCACTCCCCTTTGTCGAATCTCCCCCATACTTTTAGACGGGAACCTTCGTGTTCAATGTCTCTATCTGTTGACAAAATATTAAGAAAATCGGGCTAGTGCTTTAGGAGTTATCGATAAACAACAAAGAAACCAAGGAACTTGAAAACCTCCTTCTTTTTGAAGTCGGTTGCAAAGATGGTGTACTTAGTTGTTTTCATATTTAAGGGCTTACATTTATTCTTATGTTTTAGCTTCAGGGATAAGAATAGACTTCAATTAAAAACAGTTCAACATTTTTTTTTAGTTTACTCCATTAGAATTGATTTCATATATAGGCCGTAGTATTAAATTATATAGGCAGTGAAATCAAGCGTTAAGAAAATACTTCAGCGCTACACTTTATATTCCACGTGTGTTGAAACCAACAAAGAGCACACAGTAGCAAAAACAACAAATCACAACAATGCTATGCATATTTTTTTTCCTGTCGCAGCGCGAAGCTCAGAAGCAGTCAATTCAAACACACACGGAAATATTCCAAAGATAATGCAAAAGAGCGGCCAATATGAAAATATTGGATTACTATTGGCAAAGTGGGTGCTAAGACTCCTGGAAAAATTCGGCTCCAGTCTCAATAATGTTCAGAGTGATATTAATAGTGAAGGAAATCAGTTTACCTTCTAAAGCATTTATGTAATTTAAGTTATATATTTTCAAATTAATTAATTAATTAATTTGGCTTTATTCATATATTAGTACATAAGAAATAGTTATTCTTTTGCGTACCATAAAAAAGTATAATATATATCTCGAACAAACATAAGATCAGAATGAAAAAGAAACAAACAGTTATTAAATTTATATTTAAAAAATACTTAAGTTAAATTCTAAAAGTAGTTTAATTAAAATAATAAAATCAACACAAACTTATATCTAATGAATAATTAAATAGAAAAGGGTTAAATCAGAAGAAGAGAGAAAGTAAAAGAGAAACGAGAACTCAAGAAAAATGTGCAGATATTAATTGCTTGAAGTTTTGTGCGTTGGAAATAGATTTAAGATACCTTGGCAAGGAGTTCCACAATTTAATGGTGCTTACGAAAAAAAGTCTTGAGGAATTTAAATATTTAAAGGGAGCAATTACCAAATTGAAGCTTCTCGCTGATGAACAACACTGAAGTTTAGAATATAGATAGTTTGGAGTTTTTGAGTGTATCAGCTTATGCAGGAATATACAATTTCTTGCATTGAAATAATGTTCTACATTGCATCCTAGAATTCGGGTGTTTAGACCAGTAACATGGCTAAATCTTCTGAGACCATACACATTACGGGCCGCATAATAACCACATCAAAATAATTTATTAAAGGCATAATCAACTGTTTTACTAGTTTACGATGAGTTTCTGTTGGTGTGATCTGAGCAATCATTCGCATATTTCTTAAGACAAAGTATACTTTACTTACAACATAGTTAATATGGTCTACATATGAAAGTGATGTGTTAATCCGATACCCAAGGTTGGTTATCTTTTCAACAGATTTTAGTGGTGTAGTACTTATATATATGGCAGGAATATCTTCAACTGAATAACGACATTTTGAAATTGGCAACACAAAAGATTTTAATGGATATAGTTTAAGCTTGTTACTTATCGCCCACTTATTAATTGCATCTAGGTCTTTATTCACTCTGAGGCAAAGATCTTCACTGAGACCAATAGGACGAGACATATAAAGCTGAAGATCATCCGCATATGCATGCATTATTCCATTTTTTGGAATGGTAAAAATACCATTAACAAAAATTGCAAAGAGAAGAGGCCCAAGAACTGAGCCTTGTGGCACTCCGCTGTTAAAGTATTTATAACTCGAGTAATTACTGTCAATTTTTACCCTTTGGGATCTATCTTTTAGATAATTTTTAATAAGATTGACTGCAGTTGACGAAAAGCAAAATAATGATTCAAGCTTTGAACATAAAATATAATGATCTACAGTGTCAAATGCTTTAGAAAAATCTAAGAGACAGAGTAATGTAAGATGTTCTTTATCAAAGGATACTCGAATGTCGTCTAAGATTTTAGCTACTGCAGTAGAGCAACTATGACCAGAACGAGAACCGGACTGAAAGGGAGACAGGAGCTTATTAACGCAAAGGTAATGCGAGATCTGATCTGCCATTAGTGACTCACAGACTTTAGGAAGAGATGATAACAAGCTTATAGGTCGAAAATCAGATGGTTCAGATGCTGTAGCTTTTTTTGCAATGGTAATAATTGTTGCACATTTTAGGATAGGACGAGCTAGTAAAGCAGTGGTTAATGATGTGCGTTAACGGACTCAAAATGTAAGGCAAAATCATTTTAATAAACCTAATATTTATACCATCTTCTCCAAGAGCACTGGACTTAATTCTCATTATAGACCTGGCTACTTCGTATTCCGATACGCTGGAAAACTCAAAATTGCTTATAATATTGACAGAATTCGTTCTGTTTTGAATTCAATTTACAACGGGCTGTGAGTCAGAGACAAAAAAGTCATTAAGAGCATCTGGGTCAATCTGACACTTAGGCAACTGTTTGTTGCAGACTCCAATTTGTTTTAAATTTTTCCAAAGTTGTTTGGAGGAAAGTGTTACGTCATGTTTTGAATTGTAGAAATTTTTCTTGGCATCCTTTAAAACCGAATTGGCCTCATTTCGGGCTGTCTTATATGCTTCCCAGTACAAGTCTGTCGGCAATCTTTTCCATTTAGTGTAAGCCTAGTTTCGTTTTTTTATGGTCAACTTAACATGTTGAGTGAACCACGGACATACATTTTTAACACAACGAGCAGAACGAAGGGGAACATATTGACCAAATAAAGCATTAATTTTATTTACAAAAAACATGAGTTTATCATCAACTGTATTAAGATACCAACAGTCATTCCAAGGAATTGGCATTATGTCACAAGACAAAGATTCGCTGTCAATTGACTTAAAGTTGCGATAGGTTATTGAAATTGGTAAAACATTACAACAGAGATTAATATTAAAAGCACAAAAAATAAGATCATGGTCACTAACAAATGATATTTGTTCAAAAAATAAAACTAAAGAAACGTCGGAAGTTATGAAAAGATCCAGTAAACTAGGATTAGCGTTATTAGCAAACCTAGTAGGCATACTGCTATTAAAAATCGATAACCCAGCATGTCTTAACATTTAAGTCTCCACATACAACAAAGAAATCATTATCTATTAAACAATTAGATAACGAATCAAAATAATGCTGCATATTATTACTGCGATTGGTGTTATAGACACAAGACAGAAAGACTTTGGTACTAGTACGATCACAAATTTGTACATTTAGGAACTCTACACCAACATCAACAGATTTACTAATGACTTTACAATTCAAAGACGACTTATAGTATATTGCAACTCCCCACCCTTATAATTCAACCTATCGTTTCTCAGCAGTTCATAATTATTATTTATTTTATAATATAAATCATCAACATCATTGCTAAACCATGTTTCAGAAACACATAAGATATCTACAAGCGAACTTTCAAAAACATGCCTTACATTGTCAAGCTTAGAACCGTTGAGGCTTCTGGCGTTAAAATGCGCAACTTTTTTGTTTTCACAAGCACCATAATTACTATTATTATCCAACAAACCATATTCAAATATGAATAAATCTGTGGCGTTTTATAATAACATCTTAAGTGTAAAAATAATGTTTCGAGAAATCTTGCTTCATAGTTTTCAATTGCCATACAAATTTTATGAAAGGGTGTTGTGTTTTTGGGCCATAATTTTGGCCACGGTCATGCTAGAAACTTCAGATTTTGTGGGTATATAGTGCTATATGCGTGAAACACAGTTGCATAAATAATTTAAATCTGTCTTAAGTCGACTTAGGATGTTATTATAAAACACCACAGAAACGTATATAATCCTTTCAGTAATATAAGAGATGCCCCCTTTGCCCATTCTATATATTTCAAATACCTCTGGAATGGATCTTAAGGAGTAAGCTCCAGTCGCGCGTCGAAGCTGACACTCACTTTTTTATCATTTTTGTTTTCTGTATTTTGGTTTTAAAATTATAGTCTCCATATATCATATATAACATAAAATTAAATCTTCTAATTTATATAAAATCCTAAGCAGCTTAAAGTACGAAGAATAAGAGCGCTTTGTTAAAGTAATTTGAAACTTATGTTCTCAGTTAATTACAAGAAATGCCAACAGTGGCAGCTAACTGCTTGTTACCACTTGAGATGCTTTACGATGATGATGTGACAAAAAAGTATTAAATCCCCAGGCGGAAAGCAATAAAAAGAAACAAGAATTTAAAAAAAAAATAAAAACACATATAAAATAAAATGCACACAAAATAAAATTAAAACTCTGCCTGTTTTTGAGTATCATAAGAATTCAGCAGAAAAATATCCCACAAACATGCAAATACAATACAAGCCAATTTGAAGTGCGTCTGCGAAGAAGCTTAAGTGAGTCACTGCAGAAATGGACCGAATTGGCGAAGGGCAGATATTGGTGTGGTGCAAAAACAACAGTAGACCCAAAAGCAACGAATGAAAAAACAAGAAGTAAAAAAATTAAAAGAAACATAAATAAAACCATAAACAAACAAAGATGTTGCTGGCGTTACCCTCGCTTTAACTGTTTCGCAAAAAAGGTACTTAAAACGATTCTGTAAGACTCGAAATAAGCAAATATATAAAGAAATATAAATGAACTCGGCAAAAAAAACATTTGTTGAAACATACTAACAATATACACAAAAAAAAAATAGCTACAAAAAAACTGCAAATACAAAACAAAACACACACACAAGACCACAACAAAAAAACAAACACAAACATCGAGGAAACCACAAAATATCACTAAGTCAAAAAATCTGTAACGATATTTCCAATCCGCTATGAAGAGTTAGTTCTACGTTCAACCCGAAGCAGAAAGAGTAAAATTTCAGAATTCTTGACTCTTAAAGGTTTTTTTTTTCTTTCCTTTTTAAATGTCAACCAAATAAGCATAACAAACATGTGAATTCTTAACTGGTAGTAATTGAATTTTGTAAGCTTGCTTACAAAGTTTTTCAATAATTGAACTTGGCTGCTTTTTGTTAATAAATTTTAAAATAAATTGACTCTTGTTGTTGTGGTAAAATTAAGTAAAAGTTTTGTAGGTGAGCTGGGTGAATTTGTGGCTTATTTTTCGAGGAATTAGTTAAAAAAGTTTTTTAGTGACAAACGAAGCAAATTAACGTTGAGTCACGAGAAGAGTTTTCGCCTCGCAATCAAATCACGAAAAAGCTCCACAAATTGATCAATTTTTAAATTCGAGGGAAAACTTGAGCGAAAATAATTAATGAATGAATTAGCGACTTTTATTTGCCAGAAGATGCAACGCTAATTTAAACTTACAGAAGCCATTGCAGAAGACGTTCCTTAAAGCGCTTCATAATATCACATTTAACATTCGAATTGCATACCATAAATTGTTCGATGTACAAGTGTTAAAACATACAAAAAATGTGAAATGAATTTCTCTTTACACTACGAGTAAAACTATGAAAGAGCTTAAAAAATTAATTTATTAAAAAATTAGTGCAACGAATCTTCTCAAGCAAAAATGAACGAGAAGTATTTAAAACGATATTAGTTTTTTTAGGAAGCTACAAATTATACTAATGATTACACAAGGGAACAAGGGTTCGAAAACCACAACAGTAACCATACATTTTCACACATCAAGTTATGAAAATATTGTGACATGTCTAATATCAGTTTTATTTAAAGTTTCATAATTTCACTAGAATTAGCATACTGTAGACCAAGATGGCAGGGTGGCAGAGTGGCTTCACAAAAAATTAGGGGTATTTACACTGATTTGGGTAGTTGGGTATAGGAAGATTGAGTACTTTTGGTTATTGCGACCACCCTAAATTGCAATTGAGTACTTTGTAGAATAGTTTTGGGCAGTGCTGCATGTTTGTTTGATCTCCCCGGTTTATGTAGCTGAAGAGAGATGAGTGACAGCTGCAAGAGGGTTGCCACCAAATCATTTTTTGTCATTTTATGTGCGAAAAATTAAGGCCATTAATTGGGCGTAAAAAAAGTTATTTTATATACGAGTAATTTTTAACGTGAACTTCGCAGTATCTTTATCATTTACAAGTTATCCAGGGGGAAAACTTTTTCCTGTCACAGACCGGCGTACTGCCACATAAGAATTTTCATGCCAATCGGAAAAATAATTTTAATTTTTTGTATATCTGAACTGGCATAACTGGAGAGCGACCACGCCCATTTTTGGTTCAGTTTCCGAAAGTAACAATATGTACTAATTTACCAAATTTTAGTCTAGTACCATTAAAACCGTCTAATACATATATAGCATTTTTATTGATTTGTAGGCGGTTAAAAGGGGTTTGGCAAAATTTTCCTAAACAATTTCGTAGGCGAAACAGATCGACTACCAAAATTTTATCGCAATCGGCCCAGTAGTCAATTTTAATGATTTATGAAAAAGTGGGCGTTGCTACAGAGCCACCATGCCCGTTTTTAGTACTATTCTCGAATTTAACCATATAAACTAAATTACCAAATTTAAGTCTTATACGTATCTTATAAGTAGATTGATAGATGGGTACTTGGGTAGAATGGTACTTTACAAAAACAAATATACGGCATTTGTCAATCTACCCAACTACAAAAGTCCGTAAGAATACCCCTATTGTTTTTTGCTTGTGGGAAAGTCGAGCTACGAAAGGTCATTATATCAAGTTAAAAAGGATTGGCCAGCAAGAGTTACGTATCAACCAGGAGGCAATAATGTCAAGTAATCGCCTTCAGTTGACTCCCAAAAAGTTATCTTACCTGCATGGTTAATCAGCAATGTTTAATCAAAATTGATTAACTTGTTTGCATAGATACACACATAACACTGTTCCACAAAATTCCAAAAATGTTCTGATTTGAAAGTTTGAAAAGTGAATTTAGATGTAAATTGAGACTTTAATTTCAAATATTAGCCTTAAAATTAATACTGTAACACCGTTTTTAAGTTTTTAAGTATTATTTTTAGTTAATTTCGAAAAAGTGTTCCTACATTGTTGCAAATAAGACACGTTTTTATCAGTTGATATAAGTAAATAGTATATTCAATTAAAGGTAATTGAAATACCTTTCATTTGTTACCACATATTTTAATTGGATAAACATCTTATGCTCTATTAATTAAAACATTTGAATCTTTTTTCTAAAAATGTTCATAAAACGAAATATAAGATTGCTAAAAAAGTTATCAAAATTAAAGAAACTATATGGGTTCATAATTTTATTTTTATATATGTTCTATTACAAAGAAAATGACATACAATCCAAAAAAATCTGTCACAAAATTCAAAAGTAATAACTTCCGAAGTGAAAATGGAAAAATAAATTTTTTTTTGCAAAGCGAAAGCGAAGAAGCGAAAAGAAATCTTCCGTAAGAAATGCATTGCGTTTTTAAAAGCAAAAAGGTAGCGAATTTTTTTTTCGTTGGTTAGTATGCTGTTGAACCGAAAATTTTGTTCAATGCAGTCAAGTTCACAACCATGATTGGAGAGTTCAAATGTCAAAATTTCGCTGTCTTTTATATGTCCGTACATTTAATTGGCGTGGAAATTTCACATTCAACAATAATGTTCAGCTAATACATTCAAGAAACAGGTTGTAGTAAGTATGTGTTAGTGTTGAGTCTACACCAAAATTTCGCGTGTACAATTAAATGCCTCAACATTTTCGTTCCTACAGCATACTAAGCTTTAAGCACAATCTTAAATATCAACTGCTTCTTCATGTATAACGAAACGAAGGCTGAACGTCGTGAAAGAGACGAGCAAAAAAATGTGGAAAAATATATTGCTTACCGTGTCTTGCACTTCATTCAGCCTTCGTTTCATTATACATAAAGATACTGTAAGTCTGGTTCTAGAGTTTTAAAAAATCTATTTTGTAATGGTTATTAAAAATACAATATATTGTGAGTATAATGTAAAAATTTCAAACCAAAATTCAAAATATTAACGAAGTTATAGCACATAGTCAAGAGCGCCTTATGTTGCGCGCTGTGTGTTGTTAAAATTTTAAAAGCTTTTTTTTCAAAATGTTTTTTTGATCTGCCCGGGTGTTTTCAAAAATTCACTCGAACCGATTGATCTGAAATTTGAATACGTTACTTAACACGCTAATGGCTCCCGCAGGTAGCAGCATTATAAATAATTTTTCCTATTTTTCCCCCGTTTTTGCACAAAAAATAACACGATTTTTAAAAACTTCTTTTTAGAAGTCCTCCATTTTGTTATTTATTAATGAAAATGTTTAAATCTGCATACAAAAAACTTTAAACGATTGTATTTAATTTTTTTTGTGGAGAAAATTACGAAAGAAACCTTAAAAATAAGGCCGGAGCACCAGTCTACATCCTTAAATAAGCTCAAAATAAAAAATAGCAGATAGATTACATTACAATAAATTATTGGATCTACTTCGTCTCTTGTTTTCACTTTGATCTGTTTCTCTTATGAGAAACATTGCGTAGTCGCCAATCATGGGCTCATTCCAGGAGCCAGTGTATCGGCGCTCTATATTTTTCTCTTAATCTTTGCTTTCATAACCATCTCAAAGATTAAGAGAAAAATATAGAGCGCCGATACACTGGCTCCTGGAATCTCATTGCTTTCATAACCAAGATTCGGAGGGAAAAATATTGTTTATGTCAAAACAAATACTTTATAGGTTCTTACCTTGTAGGGACCAATCCGTTTCAAGAAAGTTAAGATTTAAGTAGTTTTGTATTAATCGATTTTGTAATCAATTTTTTTTCTATTTTCACACAGGTAGTTTTTAAACTTGTATTTAGTGACAGATTTTTTAAAGTTCTATTTTGTTGCTTCGTAATAGAACATAATTTAAAACAAAATTACGAAACCATAAAATTTCTTTTATTTTTAGAACTATTTAAGCAAACTTATTTTCCATTTTATGAAAGATTTTAGGAAAAAAAAAAATAAAATAAAAAATTCAAATGTTTTCATTAACAGAGCCTAAGATGTTTTTCCAATTGGAGTTTTAAGAAGAAATAAATGAAAGGTATTTCAATTTACTTAAATTTAAAATACTATTTATTTAAATGAAACTGGTTTTATTCAAAATTCACTAACAATAATAAACTGTCGATAACTTAAGAACGGTGTTACAGAATTATTTTTGAACCTAATATTTGGAATAAGCGTCCAATTTTAAATAAGAATTGCATAATGTTTAACCCAGATAAGAATGACTGTCGCATAGTGTAATTAATATAATCTTAGTTTCAAGCAAAGCTTAAAAAAAAACGTGTCACGCTACCCGGTATCAGCCAGTCAAGCGATTAACCAAGAAGTTCATAGTAAAGTTCTAAGCTAAGCTAAAAGTCACGCCCCCTGGTATTTATCAACAAAAAAAAGCGATTAACCAAGAGGGGTATCCTTAAATAGAAGGAGGAGCCTGTTTAGTGCATACACAACTCTAATAAAGTTTAAGGCTTGACCAACAAATAAGATCCACTTGTTGGATGAGTTTATTAACACTTATGTCAAAATCATATGAAACGTAAATAGTGGGTTGGTCAGAGCTGTATCACTCTAGTCTGCTGTTTGATTAATTTTATACAAAGTTGTTGTTGTTGTTGGTGTTGCTTTCTTTCATAAATTACTTGATCTTAAGCTATAAAATTATAAACAAGTTAGATCTAATGTTTATTAATTCTTAAGATGAAGTAAGGGTTGGTCCAACCAATGAAACAGAACACTTTCTCTCTATTGCTTTCCACCATACTGCCTTTACATTGGAGATGTCCAATACCAATATACCATTTACCAAATCCTCGAATAACTCAACTGCGTACGGCTTTCTTAATGCAGCATAGTCATTGATTTTAATGTCATAACTGGGATGCTCCATCAACCATAAACTTGGGCATGATTCAATTACTATAGGTTGTCCATTCATTTGACGTTTACTCACAAGAATAAAGATATACACCCGTAAAATTGAAGAGGAGAGCAAAAGAGTAATTTTTTAATGCCATCAAAGTAATCAGTTGCAGGAATATCATATTTTTTCGCAGTACTAAATACCCAAGGATACATTTCACTGCTGCTTTTTCTACTACGTTCTGCACTGTTTGTTTGTTTGTTTGTTTTGATAGAAAATTTAAGCGAGTTTTTAAAAAACTATTCACACCGCTGATGGCTTATTGGATCCACTGGCACAGTATATTTTTGAATTTCATAACCAAAATAAACTGTTTTGTCAATACCGCACGTTAAAGTTTATTTCAATAATTACAACTTAACAGTTCGCGATTTATATATTAATTGAAAAAAAAACGGCTCGCAACAAAACTTGAAAACAATTTTCAATAATAATTATCAAAGCAATAACTATTATAAACGCAATGCACACTATTTTTTTCCTGCTAACAGAAAAATATAGAATAACTACTTTTTTTTTAAAAAGAAAATACACAACAAAACACTGAAACATAATTTTTTTATAGAAGACCACAAAACCTTGGTTGTCATTTATATTTGAGAGAGAATATATTTTTATTTTTTACAAATTTACGGGTGTTGTCAAACGAATGGACAACCTGTAATAATGAATCATGAACTTGGGTAGTGCTGTCTCATCTTTCTATCAGCGTATTCTAAACATTTCAGACAAACACGTACAAAAAATAAAGAAAATAAATACAATTTTGGAGGCATGGCTCGATCTAGATCTAAGACATCTGAAGAATCAACGAAACAAGCTTTACAAAGTCACTAAAAATTACCGTTTTGCAAGTCAGGAAGTTAAAGCGAGACACACTGAGCTGTCTCTATAAAGTCAGAATAAGTTTATAAATATTACACCAACCTAAATGGAAAATAAATTCTTGAAGGTCCTAAAAACTTCTTGGACTTTGTAAATGATAAGCGTAAGTCAGCTGGGTACCCTACGATCATGATTATGCAAATGTTAGTTCTTCCAATCCTGAACTGATATGTAACATATTTGCAGATCATTTAAAAGATCCCTGCAGTCAGCGGCATCGTTGACGAATATGTAAGGATGATTTCTAAAAGAAACTTACTGTTAATACACTTTGTCGATAAATCTTGTCTTACTTTCGTTTAACGAAAACAGAAAGTTTTCAAACAGTGCACGAATTTGAAACCATTGGTTATATGATATTTTTGTCAATGAAATGTTTAACCGAATAAGCATGCTTCGTCAAAGATGAAAAAAAGTCGTGCATGATTCATTTAAGATTTCTTTGAGACTTGGACTACTGGGATGTTTTTAGTGTACACTCATCCCAAAACTAAGTTATATCACCTCTCAGCCTTCATCATTCTTGGTTGATAACAACCTCCTAACGCAAGAAGAGATTTTCAAAGCTATAAAAGAACTTGATAAAAATTAATCTTCCTGTCCAGACCTCATTTCTTCATGCTTACCGATTAGGTGTGTAGACCAACTTCTCATCCCAATACGGGGAAATTTTTTCAATTTCAATTGGATGAAATCCTATTGGTCTAAAAGGTGCCCATATGTTAAGTTGCAGGACGAATTGTCGAAAAAATCCAAGTATAACCTTGGCTCACTTCTTTTCAATATCTACATCTCTCACCTCACTCATCTTATGTATGCTGCATTGCAAAAATTACTTAAACTGCTCGGATCTTCATAAAAATTTAATAAAATATTCTTAGTACATATACAAAATTGTAAAAAAAAGAAAAAATTTTCGAAAGTGACCAATTAGACTTCACACTAAAATAAAATTTACAGCCAAGACAAATACGATTCCAAGCAAAAAGAAAAAATCAAATGAATGTAGCGCTTCAATTCAGTGACAGTGAGAGCGAATAATGATAACTTTTCTTTGGTCTCTGTATACATTTGAATGTGATTTTTTTATTTTTTTTTTATTTGACTACTTTGAAAGTGCGTATAACTTTAAATTTTTTGTTATGCTTTTGTTTGTTTTTAAACTATTTTATATATTAGAAATATATATGAATTTCAAATGTATAAAATTAATATTTTGTTTATTTTTTATCTGAAGACTTTTTGGTTTTAGATAGATTGTATACTTAAAACTTTTTAAGGAAAACAAAAAGAGGGTGTGACAATATTTAAAGAATATTATGGGCTCTATTGGTTTTAACATAAATTAGTAAATTATATCAAAAAAATATTCAATTTGTTTTTCTAAGGTAAAATACTTACTTATACTTATTTTAAACAACTATACTTACAAATACTTACTTTTCAGTGTTCTAAGAAGCAAATATACTTATTTTTTAATAACATGAGTTGGTAGCATTATGTATGCAGTAGAACTTAATACGAAATAATTGCTAACTCTTTAATAGCGTTGAACTTAACAGAGCCACCCATATTTTACAAAAACGGGTTTAATGTTTTTTCATGTATATTTTTTATTAACTTCTCTTCGGACCTTTGTGCTTATAACTACAACAGTTTTTATTCAATTGACTTGAAACTTTCTGAAAATATTTTTACGATGTACAAAAAATGGATTGAAAACCTTTAATGCCCCATTAAGTTATAAAAATTACCTATCTTTCCGAACTGATCGACATCATGTTCATAAACTTAATTTTTAAGTTGATATCTCTGTAAACGTTTTAGAATATTTTTCTTATCTTAATAATAATAAAAATTCAAGCCAAGCAATCTCAAACTAAATCGAATTTATGTATTGTGAGAACACAAAGCTGTAAAATTAAAAAAAAAAAATACTGGTAATTAGATTAAATGTTCACTGAATGTGACTTAATACAATAGCTGTTGAAATTAGCCCAAAACTAATAAAGATCAATACATTTGCATTTCACAGATAAGTCAGTAAATCTTATATATCGTATCTCGTAGTGGACAGTTAATAGCAATAAATGTCTACAATAACACATAAAAAACCAACGGAGATGAACGTGAGAATATTAAAGCAGATAACTTAATTAAAAATCATATAATGTTTAATGTTGCAAGCTTAAATGGGCGGAAATACCTTCACCAAATATCTGGAGACAAAATAAACTAATGAGATACGCAAACTAATTAGAAAACAGTTTTAAATTTGTGATTCGATTCCACTATTTGTGGGATCAGCTCTGTCAACTTGTGTGGTCTTAGTTGTTGTTTTATTTTAAACTTTCTTTCGAAACGAATCCTCCTAAAACTACCGATGCTATGAGTCGAACAAATAAACCACGAAAAACTAATAAAGCTGAACGCAGTCAATAAAATTGAAAATCGTCAAGCAATAAAAGAAGACTTGATTTTGTTGTTTTTTTTTTCTTTATTGTCAAATTTATAGTGAAGAATATGTTTCAATTAATTTAAGAGAACGAAGCAATAAAAAATCAAAACAACATAAAGGAAGAAAGGCTAAGAACCAATCAATACAACAACAAAACCTAACCACAATATATCAATTGGACCCACTGCAAGTGTGTTAATAAAAAATAGCTAGAACTGAGCTGTGAGCAATGCGCTCTGGTGGTGTTGGTCAAAAAGTTCTATCGTATTTTAAAAGAAAAAAACAAGAGAAGTCAAGCAGCACTCCCAATTTGAAGTTTATTTTATTTGAAGTTTACCCTCTACATACCAACATTTTCACAATGACAACAGCGATAACAGATATCTCCAACAAGATGTTATCCAGAGATTAAAAGCAATCAAAGGAAGAATTTATATTTATGGGTGTCTTCATATGAAAAACTCAAACTGCGTTATAATTAATGTTAAACGACTATCGAATTTCTGTATCACAAGAGGATACCTGAAACCTACCCAAATCGACCAAAATCTTTTGTCATCTGGAACCCTATCCCACACAAGCCACTACAACCAGTTCATTGAAGCGATCGTGATAGAAGAAATATTCTCTGATTTAATGCGCTCGTCGTAACGGATGCAGAAACACCACCTGCGTTGTGCGCGTCCAAAAGTACGTGTCTTAAATAAGAGATCCGAAACAATGGACATAGTATTTTAATGCTAAGAGGGTGGCTTTGAGGTAAACGTGACCTTTATACGCGAGCTCTCTACTGTGGCACACGTTCAGAAGAGTGCTTCTCTTAAGGTTTTTGAATTGTTCATGAGTACATGTTGCAGTAGGGTGAATGCTTAGAATGGTTCGACCATGATCGGTAAGATAAACAACGTTTTTCTAAATTGTTTGATCCACTTTACACACTGAAAGAAGAAAAAGTAGCAAGATTTGACAACTTTTTGCAATTCAATATCATGGTATAGCTAACAATTTATCGGCTTCCTCTCTTAAACGACAGCCCACAAAATCTCTGCTATGCAAAAGATTGTTTATTTTGCTGGCAACAACAATTTGTGATGCCACAACATAACTCGTCTAAGCAAGCAGTGACTTTAGCGACAAATTGTCGCTACATTGCATGCATTTTTTATTCAGCAATTTATGTCGATGCAGCCCTCGAATACTTGCAAAAATATGTGAGTATACGTATACAAACAAGTACAATACCGAAACGCTATAACCAACAATGTAGCAACATATGGTAACGCAAAAGGAAATGCAAATAAAAAAACAAGTCCCTCTAGTAAGAAGTATGAAAAGGGTTGCGTAAGAATTAATGGCAAAAAGCTGTCAAAATAATGCAAAATTCAGAAGTAACATAAAATTTGTCAAAGTTGTGGAACTGCATGCTTGGATTGATGAAGTAAAGTCGGGAAAGTTGAAAAAATGCAGTAAAAATATTATTATTATCTCTTGAGAGCAACATTTAACATTTTTTTATGTTCAAGTACTTATTTTCAAGTAGATAGTTCTGTAGTAGAAGGGTATAATTTACGATGTCCTTTCTTTCAGTTGAAGTATGCCAAAACTTTAAAAGCATATACATATTTTCATATCATATATGTGTGCATTTTCAAATAAAAGTTAAATATTCTTTTTAGGTGATGAAAACCACAAAAACTGGCAGGTGGAAACGACAGATTTTTACATTTTTTTGACGTAGAATTGCGTTTTACAGTGCGATTTGTATGGGGGTCATTATCACAAATTTTTTTAAGCACAACTACTGGTTTTAGTGAACATTTTGGGATTTACCTACAGTAGTCCGGATCGTTCTTGTATGGAAAAAAAATTTCAGCCGTTTGGGGTCTCAAAAGTTAGAGGAACTCATTAAAATGATTTCTGCATACCTTTTTTTTCAAATTGGAGAATATCCGCCAAAGCAATTTTGATTATTTGGTAAAAAAGAACCATGTTTTTTGCTTGTAACTTTTTATTTTTCACAGAACCACACCTGCTAAAATGTTAGATTTATTACTCATACCAACATTTTTACATAAAAAACTTTTTAAAATTATGCTTCATTATTACTCTTATTCATTACCAAAAATTAAATTTTTTGCTATTTTTTAAAACACATTTTTTTTAAAACCGCTGTAGAAAACACACTTTTCATTAGATTTACGTGGAATTGTTATTGTTGGAAAGGTATTAAGTTTTTCTTTCTTTCCGACTGCTTAAATCAAAGCTATGTATTTTACAATCTCGTGAAATATACACAAAGTTGGAATCACGTCAAAATTTATAATAATTATATATTTGTATGATTAAGAAATGTATCATTTTATCAGGTTTCTAAAGTCAATTTCTAATGTTCTGTCAGTTTTCACACACAGCATTGATTTAAGCGATACACAGAAAATATGAAGAATGTGTCTTTTACAGCGGTTTTAAACAAATGTGTTTTTAAAAATAGCAAAAAATTCAATTTTTGATGGTCGATAAGAGTTATAATGAAGCATAATTTTAAAAACTTTTTATGCCAAAATGTTGGTATGAGTAAGAAATTTAGCATTTTAGCAGATGTGAGTATGCGCTCTGTGAAAAATAAAAAATTACAAGCAAAAAACACGTTTTTTACCAAAAAGGATCTTCAGGAGAATCAAAATTGCTTCGGCGGATTTTCTTCAATTTGGAAAAAAAGTATGCAGAAATCATTTTAATGAGTTCCTCTATCTTTTGAAACTCCGAACGGCGGAATATAAATTTTGTTCTGGTCTAACCTACAGCCTTAAATATTCATCATAAAAAGACAAAATATATGGCAAAAAAGTGGGAATCAAGAGTTTTTTGATATTTTAGTGCAGTTTTTTTTTTCTAAAATAAAAAGTCAAATGTGTTTTTACAACTGAGCCTTATATTTTAAGGTTTTAACTAAAATTTTGCAAAAAGTTTTATTAAAAAAAGTATTGGTAAATATTTTTAATGTTTTTTTTTTCCAATTAAGTCTTAAAAATCGTGATTTTTGGGAATATACAGTATTGGCCAAAACAAAAGCACCACTTAAGTGAATGTTATTCAAATATTTATATTTTTATGAAAACAACGTTTGTAATGTGTATTAAATATGAATTTAATTTGTTTGTACCTTTATTATTATAAGCAAAAACATAAGAAATTTAGAGTATTTTAAATAAAAATTGTTTAACAAAACAAAAAAAATATTTTCATCAGAAAAATTAAGCAGATATAACTAAAGCAACTTTTCTTAAGGTAAATTAAAACTTAAAAATTTAATATTTAGTTGCAAACTCTTTATTCTGGACGACACAAACACATCTCTAGGCATAGAGGAAATTAAATTATTAATGATTTCCTGCGCTATTTTAATATTCCTATTCATGGCTATTTTAATGGCTTGTAATATATCTTCTTTGATTTTGCAGTTATCTCTATTATTTTCATATTGACGATCTTCCACAAGTTTTCAATTGGATTTAAGTCCGATGATTAGCGAGGCCAATCATAACTCTATCCTTTTGCTCCTAAGCCAGGCCTTACAAACTTTAGAAGTGTGTTTTGGAACGTTTTCCTTTTGAAATCTCCTTTTAATTGTCATATCTTCCTCAGTATCAGAAGCATCATATCTCTCAATTCCCTCAATTCCCTGACCAAAGAAGAATCCCCAGACCATTACACTGCCTCCTCCGTGCTTAGCAGTGGCTTTGCAATACTTAGGATTTAATCTTTCTCCTTTTGGTCAGCGTACATGTCTTATTCCATCAGAATCTTTAAGGCTGTACTTCAATTCGTCAGAAAACAACACAGTCTTCCATTTTTCGACGCTACAGTTAAGGTGGGCTTTGGGGAATTCAAGTCAGGGCTTTCCTATTATTAGACGATATGAAGTGCTTTTTTGCTGATCGTGGGCTGAATAATCCGGTGACTACTGCTCTTCTCCGGATCGTTCCTTCGCTAATATCTACACTTGAGCGATTTTTCACTTGTCCAGAAAATATTGTAGGATCATTCTGAATTGTCCTCTTGATCAAGGAGTCATCCTGCTGCGAAGTTTTACGTGGTCTTCCTCCAATATGTACAGGAGATATGTGACCTGAGCACTAAAACTTTGATATCAGTCTAGAAATAACTGATCTATTAATTGAATATTTTTCACTCAGTTGATGTCGTGATGAACCGCCTCTCCAATCGTTAATCTTTTACTATGGAGGTGAATTATTTTGACATAGTCTGTGACGTGAGGTAAATTTTACCCCTTTTAAATTTACAAAAATTAACAATTAAATAAAAAGCAGTTTTTAAAATTGGTTTTTGTTTAAAAACCAGCTTTTATATTTTTATTTTAAATACATACAAAAAAGGCAATTGAGAAGCAGAGCCCTCTCTCGACGAAAGAAAATCACGCTCTATAAATCGCTCATCATGCCCGTCCTACTTTACGCATCACAAACCTGGACGCTGAGCAGCTTAGATGAAAAGACTTTAGGAGCATTCGAGAGAAAGATTCTTCGTAAGCTCTACGGACCAATCTGCGTCAATGGCGAGTACCGAATACGATGGAATGATGAACTGTATGAGCTGTACGCTGACATCGACATAGTCAAGCGCATTAAAATCGAGCGGCTTCGCTGGCTTGGTCATGTTCAGCGCATGAAAGACGATGCTCCAGTGAAGAAAACATTCGATTCGGTACCCAACGGCTGTCAACGCAGAAGAGGACGACCGCATCTTCGTTGGAAAGACCAAGTAGAGGACAACCTGACGAAGCTTGGAATTTCAAACTGGCGCCAGCAAGCGAAAGACAGAAATGGCTGGCGCAAATTCTTAGATGAGGCCAAGACCGACATACGGATGTAGCGCCAACTAAGTAAGTAAGTAACATACAAAATTTATTTTTGCTTTGTGATTTAGTTTAACAAAACTGGCACTTTATTTCATTAGTCTTAGTTTTAAACCGACAAAAATATGTGGAGAGGGGGTTAAATTTGCCACCACCTCCACAGTTAAAGGATACTAATTTTAAGTTTAAATTCACTTGAATACTTGTTTCATGCCATTGTTCTTATTTCACCGAAAATTTTTAAACAATGAACTTGTTTACGTAAACAGCTTCGCACACGCGTTTATAGGAAGTACCGTTCATAATTACCACAAATTCGCAGAAAAGTAGTCAAATTTGTAAACAAATTTCTAGGGATGCTTTAGTTTTTTCCGCTCAGTTTTATGGTTAAAAATATTTCTTAAATTTAAATTTTTTAAAGCTTTTTCCTAAATGACTTCTATATTTATTATGTTGACTTTATATGATTTAAATACAAATTCTAAATGTTTGATAGTTTAAATCATACTTGATTTTAAATACAAAGTCTAGTTGTTTGATAGTTTAAAATCGTTTATTGAGCTTATGGTCAAAGTTAGAACAATTAAGTGTTCTAACGAATCTTTCCAAAGAAACAACAACAAAAACAAAGTTTTTTCAATATGAAAAGGAAAAAATCACTAGCTGATCTGATGGCATTTTCTGCCTGGCTAAGGGCGTCATCAGAAATCTTTGTGGTACCCGTGCAAGCGCGCACTAACGCACTGCACCACCGGGGCGATGAGAATTGAAGTGTCAATTTCTCAGTTTTTCTCAATTTCATAATTTCATATTTGTTGTTGTATTTCTGTTTTAGTTTAGCATGATTTAGTTTAGTATGATTTAAACTATCAAACATTTAGAATTTGTATTTAAATCATATAAAGTCAACATTATACATTTTTTATGTACGAGACATTTAATTTATTAGATATATTTTTATTTTGAATTAAGGTAAAAATAAATAAAATCATATATCAATATATTAAATTGATAAAGTAGCCAATTGAGCGTTCAATTTGTTCTATATAATTTAAATGAATGAATTTCTAAATGAGTGAAATCATATGCAAATTTAAACAGTGAGCGGTTGATCATAGTGAGCGGTTGATCACAGCTTAATCACTCAACGACTACTGAAGAGGAAAATGTAGCAATTTCCGAAACAGACTGTCTAGTCAGCTAAGTGATTGACTCTATTCAGAGTGTTTGTTGTTGTTGTTGCCTTCTTAAAAACTTACTGGATGTAAAGCTCGCAATTTAATTCATGTAGTAGTTAGTAGATCATGAAATTAATTAACTAAATTTATAATTTTTAAAAGAAAGCCATTAATTTATTTATTACAGTATAATAAAAACTTATAAAAATAATCTTAAGCTATCTCTATTTCTGTGCAAAATTAAATTCTACGTCAAAGAAATATTGAGAATATGAGGGAGATTATATTGAATTTAAAACAACTAAATTAAATTTAAAAATAAAAATTCTTTCAGTTTTGCTTTCGTTTCTTTTCGACCATCCTGTTTTTAATAACCTTTAGTTTCAGATAAGGCCCTACCGCAAAAAAAAATTATGGATTTAGAGATGACACTTATAAGACACTTTTGAACACGACTCTATGCTATTACATCTAAGTGGATGTAATTTCATTTGACCAATCCCATTATTTAAACATCGAACAAGTAATTTAAACTAAAACTTTTATCGAAATTTCAACAAAATCGTTTCTCAAACAAGGGAAAACTGAAAAAACTTTTTTTTTATAGAAAGTGAGCGTTGTTCTATACATCGTATAATTAGCGTAAAGTAAGACCACAAACAAAATTTTTGAAAAATATGTATACTAACAAGGGAAAAATCAGAACAAAATCTTTCTATGGTGGTCATAGTCTCTTTTTTAACACTTCTATTTTCACAAAAAATTTTTTTGAAATTTCCAAAAGAATGTACACAAAATCGATATAAAAAATCCTTTGGAATTATATTTAAACCATTTTTACTTTTTTGTTAAGTGCTTAGTTGGCAGGGAATGGTTTTACAATTTAAAACTCAAACAATTTTTGAATGCCACATCAAAATGAGATCCTCAAAGCTTGCGCAATACATAGGGATATAATTTTATAAAGTGTAGTGTACTAACATAGTCACTTAGACTAACTACGAAAACTCCATCATTAGTTACGACTGTCTAAAATATTATTGTAAATTATTTTAAAATAAGTTTAGAACTATCTTCGACTGGACGGAAGCTAAAATATACCCATAGTCGTATTTTAGTATGCTCGAAGTTTTGAATCTTGTATTATTTTGATTATGTTACTTTATACTTTTATATATGTGGTTTCAATTCAAATATCAAATTTTAGGCTCAGAGTACATTTTAATTATTAAATTTTATTAGAGTATAGGAAAGTTTTATTATTTTTTTATTATGATGACTTGAATGGGAAGTAAGCGACGTTTTCAGTATTTTTTACCAAATTCCAAACATCAGTTGCATAGTTAAAAATTGCACTTATTCGCAAAATTTGAAATCTTTATACACATTTCTGTGGAATTTAAGAAGATGTTACCGTTTTCATAAAGTTACTTTGTATCGGAAGTTAGGCGTGGATTTCGTTCGATTCTACAAATTTCAAACCAGGATTGCTTATTAAGGTTTCAAGCTTATGTGCAAAATTTAAAGTCATTAGATTTATTTTTGGTAAAGTCTCTTTGTATGGGAGGTAGGTATGGTTTTCATCTGATTTGGCTCATTTTTTACCTTGGTCTGTATTTTTGAATATAAAGCTCATATATTGAATTTTATTACGATAGCTCTAAAACTACGGCTGTTATAATCACAGACAGACAGACAGACGGACAGACGGACATGGGTAAATCGACTCCTTATCAGCGTTACAAACGGAGTGACAAATTTTATATACCCCTTACGCAGTACGCGAAGAAATATTAATACTGATAGATATAAATGAAATTAAAATTTATTATTCTAATAGATACTATCATTGAAAATGAAACTGCACAAATTGTTGTTTAATATTTGTGTACGCATAATTATACTGCCGAGAGGATGGAGCTGTATTTTTACACGAGTCTTAATTCACTTAAATAACTTCAATATTTCAGTGTGTGTGTGTTGTTATTCAATCAAAATTGACTTCATCTGCGCATCGCTTGATTGAAATGAAAAAAAAAACAGAAAAAAATTTCAATTAAAAAATATTTGTTCTTACATGTTAAAATGACCATATCTCATAGGCCCATTGAGTCCCCTTCATAATTTTTATATTGTTAAAAAGGTAATCTTATCAGCTTTAAGAAAAAATTATATCAAATTTTTAAATTGTATTCTTGGAACCTCTTCTTTGAAATCAGTTACCTTACCTTACCTTACAACCAAAACTTTCAAAAAACTATTTTTGGATTTAAGTCCATTCAATTCCATTTCCAACGGTAGTTCAAACTTTAAATTCGGTTGAGAAGTTGATTTTTTAATAAAAAAAATATTTGTGCTTAGATTTTAAAATGACCATATCTCATTAAGCCATTGAGTCCCCACCCTAATTCTTAATTTTAATTAAAATTAATAATAATAAAATTTAATTAAATGGTATTCCTCGCACTCCTACATCGCAATTAATTACCTTACCGGCATTTTGTGCACCCTGTAACTCCGCCAAAAATCACGCCAAACTTTTTTCCTCTAAATTAATTTTTTTATTTCTGTCAGTGATGCTCCAGGCAAAATTTCACCAAAATCGGAGATGGTTATTCCGTATGGCCGGTACGTTCAAAATTGCTACATAGCGTTGTTGTTTTTTCTTGTTATTGGTGCTGTGTGTATTTTGTTGGATTTTTTCTCGGTGGTTTCAACACATGTTGTTCAACAGGAAAACGTAACGTTTGAGTTTTTTATTAACACTCGATTTCACTCCCTATATAATTTTCATACTATGGGCTATATTTAAAATTGTTTCAAAAGGAGTAACAACATTACTTTTTGCATTGTTAACACGTCTTTGTTGAACGCCTCAAATCCAACCAAATCATGTTTTACTGTGCATTTTCTCTACAACATTATCTTTAATATTATGTTCAAATGAATATGCTAATAAAACACCCGATCACATTATCAAATCAGCATTATAGACTTTATAAATTAATAAATATGAAGTAAAACGCGTACGAAATCTGTTCAATACAAATTCTGGGAAAATTAAAAAAAAATTATGTAAATTCAATCATGATTGATAAAATTATGGAACTCGTAGAATCAACAAAATCATGCAACCAAAAATACTGACCATGCATAAACCCTGTACTGAAAGCATGAACTGTGAAATGAAATAATACACAATCATGCCATTCGGCCTCAAATATATAAACCAAATTAAATGCATAATACGAAGTCTCATATTGTGTATACCGTATTCATATCAGGCATAGAATCGACCAACAAAACGTTCCATCCTAACAAATTCATCTACCTTTCAGAGTAGCAGATAGGCTGACAACAGAGGACAACTGCCTGTCTTGATTTCAGCCTGCAACCTGTCTGCCTGCCTCCGTAAATAATCTCTGCAAACAATCAAATCAGAATTACTTATTTTAGTTTAGAATTGTTGTTGAATATTCAAAATCGAACTATCCACTCATCCGTTCAACCATCTATGGTATAGATTCCATACAACCTTTCGAACCTATTCGAACAGAAACAAAAACTAAAAATTGAAATTGAAATTGAAAATCGAGTAATGAAAGTAGTTTGATTGTTGTGAAAAAAAACATAAGAGAATCAACACCTCTGTGGCGTTGCCTGAATTTAAATGGCCAAATTAATTTGGTAAAACTTGAACGTGGGCATTATGAAAAATAGCGTCGTCATAAAGAAATCAAAGGAGTTTCAAAATCAAGCCTTACTTTAATTTATGTTGCGTTTCGTTTGATTGAGTAGAATAATTAATTTCAAGAGATTTTCGAAATTCAACTTAAAGTCCTTATACTTTAATCGATTAGAAAGTCTAATAAGATTGATAGGCATAGGAGAAGAAGTAAAATAATTTATTGCTTTCATTACTCTTTAACCTTATACATCAAGGATATATTAAGTAATACTATAAATGATATGAACAATGGAAAAGATAAGGGAAATTAAGCGAACCTTATGTAACTACTATAAGCTGTACATCTGAAGAAATTTTAAGCACTTCGCTATATAGAGATTTTTATTTATTTAATTAGTATGAATGCTAATCCTTTTTCCAGGATATAGCGACATGGTAATTTTTCGCAAAATGGCAAAGGTTTGAAAAAAATGTAGTTTTTGGCCTTTTTGAATAGTTTTAATAAACTTTTCAATAGTTTTAGAACAAAGAGGGCTATATAAAACACAAATAAAATTTTAATTTTGTAAAAAGGGCGTATTTTCCCCAAGAGAAATATATTAATGAAATAAAAAAATAATATCGAAAAGTCAAATAACTTTTGCTTTTTTTAAAAAAAAATATCTGAACGTTAGAAATTTAAATTAACGAAGAAAAAGTGAATGCAACGCTCTAAAAGTAAGTTAAATTTAGCCACCCATACCTTTTGAGGTGGGTAATATTTCGCAAAATTTTTTCTTTGTGTAAAGATTTGGTTAAATTTTATTCATATCTTATAAAACAAAAAGTATCAAAATTTACGAAAATTATATAAAATTTTTTTTTAAAAAAATGCTTTTTTTTTCTTCATAAAATTATATTTATGATCATATATAGTAAAATATATCTAAAGTATTTACCATTATCTAAACTGGAAAATATAACTAAAATAACATTTAGTGTTCAACTAAAATCAACGTTGTTCAATTTCATGAACCAGATATATGCCGATTTTATGGTTTTTAACTTTTTAGATCTCTTTACTGCAAACTAAGAAGTCAAAATTAACAAAATTTATGGATAAGTAATAATGATAGTAAATTTATAAATGTTACAAATTTCTTTCTTCTATCTTTTATATATACTTTCCACGCAATGACTTATTTTATGTTTAACTAATTGCTTACTTTAAAAATTGTGGGCAACAAAGCATACACACGTTTGAAATATGCATAGTAAACAAACCCAGCAGCGGATTTGCCAGTGGCTACCATAGAACTAATACAGAATAAATTACCAGGTAAGGAAGCATTACTTTTTTCAAAAGGTAATGCATCTGCATATAGCAGAAGTAATTAACTCATACCTCATTACCTGTAATGTAGCATACAAGGAAAAGTAATGCAGTGATTTTTATAACTTAATACAAGTAGTATGTTACTCCATAACTTCTAGGTAATGCTGAAGGGAGGCGATCACTTACCTCTTGTCTCATTCAATGTTAAATGTAAGGCCTTTTATGCATAGTAAGGTAATATAGTCGGAAGTAGTGGTCATCACAAGGTAATTGATGCTTCATATATTCGGAATATATTCCATCCGGTACTGGGTTATTACTTATAATTTTAAAATTATCTTATATATTATATATAATAACTATAATGTAATTATTATCAAAATTATTATATATTTTATATATAATAACTATAATGCAATAATTATAAAATTATAATAATAATTATATAATTTTTATTATATATATTATATATATGTAATATTATTATAAAAAAAACAAAAAATATAAAACATTTTTGTTTTTATAATAATTATATTATTGTTGTTATATATAATATATATGGGCATTTTCAGAAAAAGTCTACCGTGACCAAAAAATTAAAACTAGTTGAAAACTTATTATTTTATTATATCATTTAAGAGAAATATTTTAGTTTTATTAGTTTCAACAGTTTCTACATAAATTCAGTAACCATCATGATCAAATCGTCTGCACTGTTTCACAAATGTAGTTTTTTTTCGTAAATGTTTCGTAAATGTTTCGTAAGCCTTTTTGTTTAAGTAAAAATGGACGGCATTTTCTAGAGATAATGAAAAATGGTTGAGACAAGGAAAGGACAATATATTAAATGTGTGTTTTAATAACTTAATAACATAATTACTTAACTACCTAATTATTCAATCCTCAAACCTCTTGCCCAATGCAGAGAGTTTTGTAAATTTTGTAATCCAAATCACTTCCGTTTTTTGTAACGTAACGCCAGCACATATTTTTGCTTATATCTTTATATCCTTAAGGTTAATTATTGTAATTGCTTTCAATTAATAAAGTACTACTTTATAACTACGAACATATAAAAATAATTTTTAAAAATTAGACTTTTGCATTTTATTTTTTTAATATCTTTTCGTACAAATCTTCCATAATGCCAGTTTGGAAATGCCCAATGGGCATTTCCCATATAATAATTTTAATAATTTAAGTAATAAAATAAGCTAAATTGGCCTTTGTATAGTATATTAAAACATTCAGATCATTAATTTACTGGTAAGAGAACACTAAAATTTTCTTGTGCAGTCATTTAGTTGATAGTTTAAAGAATATTTTTTTGTAATAAAATTTCTTCTACAGTTAGTTTCTACGGAAGTTAGTTGAATTAACATTTGTTTATTGTAAAATTAATTATTTATAATGAAATATTTTATCACGTGAATTATTTTTTTTTTGTTCCTTTACTATTCCTTAACAAGCATTCCAATTTTCATTGAAATCCAGTAACTATTCGCTGATATATTGCAATTAAAAAAAATATTCGACATTTTCAATCTCTCATAAATTTTTTATAAATTAAAATTTTCCAAAAAAATTTTTTGTGTATTACTTTTAACTTATATAGCTACTAAAATATGTTCATAGAGATATTAAAATCAAATAGTCGATTTTTAGTGGCCCGCTTAAGAAATTTTGACTCAGACATATTTTTTAAAATTTATGTTTCAACTTAAAAATATTGGAATTAATATAACATTGGAATGTGTCTTAATAATAAAAATAATTTTATTAGTTAATTTTATTATTTAAATAGTTGCTTAAGTAAAACAGGAGCGAAGTTATTTTTTTCCAGGCACGTGCACGGCGTGTCACGGAAAAAGCACGGCACGCGCCCATCTCTAGTAAAGACACAGATATGAATAAAAATGCAGAGGAGAACAACCCAGTAGTTCGCGGCATCATTGACGAACTTTTCGTTGTGATTTCGTAAAGGAAGTTACTGCATGATCTACTGGACTTAAAAAAATTGAACAACTACTTCAAATTATCATGATTGTTGTAATTCGCCTAATTGTTCAAAGGCTAAACTGTAGAGTTCGCAAACTATCGATGACAATATCAATACTATCGATAATTTCAAACTATCGTGACTATCAATAGTTATGAACTGGCTATCGATGGTTTTCGATAGTATTTAAATATTCATTGACACTACTGTTTAGGTGTCGTTTGGAAGATGGGTGATAGTTAGTTAGAGGTTGAAAAGATGGAGTAGTTTTGGTGAAGATTTGTTTTAAATTTGCTCAGCTCAAAACTGACTCGAAACACTCTCGCAAGGAGACTATTCCATTCCACAACTGTACCGTACGACTAAAGAACGAATTATCAAGGCATTAAGGCAATGGTAAAGGAATGGGCTTAGACAGCTGCCCGAGTGGACCTGAAAAATATACGGTGTGGTGGCGTCAGGCCATTACGAAACCAACATTACGTCGATTTCCAATAGAGTTGAGAGAGGATGGAATATTTTTTATCCCCTATCATTTGATATATCACACGACGCTGAATTCGGTCCAGAAGCACGTTTCGATTTTAATTCCTGGACGAATTTTCTTTATATTTCTGTCTACATTTCGTTAACAAAATTACGTCAATATTTCGATATTGGATTCATGCATGATAAATCCCGACGTTTCTGCATTGCGTCTTGCACGAATTTGGACCATTTTTATGAAATTTTCGTCAATGAAATGTATGGCCAAATCAGAATGTTTCGTCAAGGATCAAGAAAAATCGTACATGATTCATTTGATATTTCTTCAAAACTTGAACTACTGGGAATGCTTGATTATATACTTGCGCAGTTCTTGAAGTTGTATTTATAGAAAGTTTTTAGCGCAATTTTTAAACATATCTACAATTTTGGTTCTTCAAGCTGCTAAAGAGAACTTGAATATGAATTTATATTTATAAAACCTTTTCAGCTCAAAGTGGTTGCTGCAAATTTTTTACGTGAAATTTGATTTGTTGGTTAAGAATGAAATCGAAATCTTGATCTAAAAAAAGAAACAAAATATAGATAAAATTTTAAAATAAACCAATCCGAAAAATCTATCTGAGAACAACGTCTACCTTTCATACAAAATTACTATAAAACCAATAAATTCCCTTGAAATTTCATTAAAATTACTTTAATGACTTCAAAATTTACACATAATTATCTTATTTATATTACGCAAACGCAAATTTTGTTCGCCGTATGGTTTTTTAATTACAAGTCCAATCTTAATAAATTTAGTTTAGTTTGGTAGGTTTAGACATATAGATGTGCAAACTGGACTTTTTTTTTGTTAAAAATTGCATTTTTTTAAGTTTTAGCGATTTAAAGTTTGCATATAATTGTTATTATGCTACTTTTTCTCTTCTTAATTTCAGCATATGCCTAAAAATATGTTAGGTATATTATATATATATATATATATATATATATTAGCCTATTGGCTAATAGCTACGAAACTGTTGTACTGCCGTATAATCTTTTATAATTTCACAGCTAACTGCATTAATCTGTATCACGAATAAGCACACCAACGATGAGAAAGACACGAGAAGCAATACAATTTTGTATGGAAGAAAGTATGTCTTCTCGTGTCTTTCTCATCGTTGCTGTGCTTCTTCGTGATACAGAATTATGCAGTAAAACTATGAATTGATATATTCAATATAAAAGTGATACTGGAATTATTTCTTAAAGTTGAAAAAAGATTTCTAAACTGTTGTTCGGAAAATTTTTTAATTTTTAAAAATTTACATAAAAATTTAATAAGAAATTGGAAATTGGTTTTAAACTGGAAATCAAGAAATATTCTTACTCCTGAAAATTTAAAATAAATTTGGGTATGAAATTAAATATGCTAACATTATATCGTCGTTGCGAGTGCAATACCGCGTATATTGCAAAACGGCCAAAATTTATTTCACTTCAATTTTGATTAGTTAAAAATCTAATCAATAGCTTAAAATAAAATCTAGGTTTGTTTGATTTTGGCGTTTTATCGCCACTCGGGCTTACTAGTTATCTAAAAACCTTATCTTTAAAGCAAAGAGTCTATATGAAAGTGGTAAATATCTCAAAACTCTACAAAAAACAATATATAACTTGAAATTTTGTGCATGAGCTTTGGCGACAAATGCGCGCTTTGAATTTAAAATTCGACAGAATTAAATAAAAACCACACATACAATTTATGAAAATCCTAAAAATTTTTTATATTTTAGTGTTTGGTAGCACACTTCGAAGAAAATTTCATTAAAAATGGAGCTGCATACAATTTTTTTTAAAACTAACGCCTTAAAAGATGTTTTTGGGTTTATTTTTTGCAAAAATAAATTTTGCTCCCATATAAATCACAATTTAAAACTTAGTCGAAGTTTGGTTGAAGACGTAAAGACATACAAACCCTGATTAGGATTTAAAAGAAAATATTTAAAAAATTTTCCGTATAAAAGAGGCACTCTTATATACACATGAAACTCTGACTGCTAGCACACAGACGTCTCCATCATTGCATGTGAATTTAATGACCAGCCATCATCTTAACTTGTTCTCGATTCCTATCGCTAGTCATTACAAATATATTAACCAAAACATTAAAGAATTTAAAACACACAAAAAAAATTTTACCCTGTACACAAAATTAATTTACCTTCAACTTGCTTTTAATTAATCTGCACCATATCAACATCTTGCTCATTTCAACACCTTACCACCTGGACATCTGACTACCTGGCACAACACTTCAGTGCATATTTCTCGGCTGAATTTGGCTTAAAAACAAAAAGTTGCTCATTAAATTTTATCCGCTTGGGTTATCTCAACAAAATATAAAAAACAAAACACAAAATAACCCTTTTGTCTCATACCCAAGAATATAAAGATAATTCCTTTTTTTCAGGAGTTCACAGTCATTTGCTCTTGCTTAAACATTTTTCGATATCTTATCAAATTTTTGGTTGCATTCTTAAGACGTTTTTAAAGCTTCTTGTTTTGAATGCGGCTTTAGGGTCGGGCTAAGACAAAGGTGGTTGCTTAAGTGGGTCCATTGAAGGGCAGACAAGGGACGAGGAGCTCGATGTTGCAAGCGTATTGATTATCTCCCACTCCAAAAGGTTGCCTAAAAACTATCATCAATAATGAACGTACTCAATGGCTAACAAAAAACAGTTGCCTACAAAACAGAGTATCTGAAAAACGTTTAAACCTTTTATCGAAAACACAAAATATCAACAATATTAATAACTTCAATGATGTGAGCGAGCGATGGAGCCCACGAAAACTCAGTTTTACTCTTTGAAGCACCTATTATTGATATCTTGAAAAAAATTTTATTCAAGTTTTTTTTTCATGAGATCATTAAAACCAGCCTCTCAAACTCACTCATAAAGCGTATTTCAAGCCGCGCACAATCTTCTGATAAGGCCCAAAATACAACAACACCAAGAATAACACAAATTAATTGAACGCCATGAATTTGTCGTGTTGCTTATCGTCTTTTTCCACTTCGTATTTGCCTTCTTTTTATTCGTCATCATCCTGATTTCCACATTTATTATGTCATGAAAAATGATTTCGATTTTGCTGTTACTTTTTTTTTGTATAACTTTTAAATGCACGCTTAACTACTATCTCAAGACTTTGCTACCATTTTTCTCTTTCTCTTTTTCAACGTTTTCTTCTTCGTCTTATTGTAACTTGTTGATTAAGCATAGTAATCCGTTGTGGTTGGTCTACGCTCCTCAACCTATCCCAATAATTTTTATATTTGTTATTTTTTCTTTTTGTTGATTCCTCGTCGCTGCACTTCAAAGTGTTTTAAGAAATATTTAAATAAAACTCATGAGAATTGAGATCCCGGCAGAGAAATCAGAATTTCCAGGTTCAAAGATATGTGCCACAGCCCGATCACTGAGAAATTAATAAAATACCATAAAAGGTCATAAAAATTAATGCCAGCTAAAAAAAGTAAGTTTATTGGATTTTCATATTCTTCCTCGAGAAATTATTCTGTACATTGAGCTGTGAGTGCTTGTGTCGGTAAAAAGTAGATTTTTACATTTATGGACATGATAAACAATATTATGGGTTCTATAAAGATAGGTTTAACGTTGTAGCTCACATTTATAATGAGATTAGCTCAGCTAGTGTGTTATTTTTTATGTGTTAATTTAAGGAAAGGTGGTTTCGACACGATTGAAGATTTGACGACGAATAAAAATAGTTTGAAAACGTATTGGATACCAAGAGTGGTAATTATAAAATTGACGGGTTTTCCAGCTCTTGTCATGAAAATATTTGGTGGCTTTGTAGTAACGTGCCGTTTTTCCTTTAAAGGTACTTTGGAACGTAGCTACTCCCGACCTAGAACACAAGCGGGTATGAATAGTAAAACGATATTTACTTAACTACAATTTTGGTAATAGTGAATTATAAGGTGCAACTATTCACTAATTAGCTGTGAACACGGCAGTGTAACGAGATGGACAAAATTAGGTATGACAACAAAAAAATTGTCAAAGTAAGTATACAAATTTGTAGTTAAAAATCTAAGCCCTTTGTATGACCGTGTAACAGAACTGTAACAAACCGAATAAGTTCCTAGTTAAACACTTCATGGTTAATTTAAACCAATTTTGCATAACAGTCACAAATTAAGGAATATGATTCTTAGACAGAAAGGAAAAAATAACAGGAGTTTTTTTGCAAATCATATAAAGTTCGTATTAGTAAAAAAATATATGATCGAAAATATATGTGCAAAAACAAACAGAAAATTAAAAAGAATAAATACAAAATATTATAATATGATCAATACATTGTAAAGTGTTCCAAAAATTGAATTAGCTAAAAATGTTCACAATTTACAAAAAAGGGCGAATTTTGAGCACCAGGCGTACTCAGAAATTTAGTTGTGTCACTCGTTATTTTCAAATAAAATCCGAAAAAATTAAACAAATATGTTTTCAGTTTGGTTGTTCAAATAAAAATCACTATATTTATCAATTTAAATGATACTTTTCGAAAAATAAGCACTTGCCCTATAAAGGGTTAAGTATGTGAATCTAATAGGATTTTGCGAAATCTTTGAATTTGTGGTTATAATTATCTTTATATACAGTCTTGAAAATTCAACGAAATTTCAGTTTTTATAGTTTTGTACTGAATATTTTCCAAAATTGCAAAAATTTTAGTATAATTTATATACGAAACTTTAACACAAATATTTTTCACACGTTATTGCTAAAAAATATAGTTAAAAATATAAATAAAAAAATTTCATATAGCACCAAAAGGTCTTAATTAAATTAAATTAAAAAATAAAAACATTAATTTCTATATGCAATTAAAGAAAACCACTTTTTTATTTATAAGCTTTCGTTATTAATATAAATTTCATAACACGGTTACTAACATCAGTCTATCAGACCAAAGTGCAGAATATGTAAATTTCTTCACATTAAACACATATGTTTGGACTATATATTTAATTCTTATTAGTTGTTATTGTATTCAATAGTAAAATAAACATTACAAAATGACATAAAAAATTTCTTAAAATAAAACATAATTAAATACGCTCAACTCTGGTCTATAGAAAGCTTTGTATATGTATTCGGTCTGTGAGACCTCGTGTTAGTAACGGAAGGTTAAGTATGTCTTAAAATATTTATTTTCCAAATTTTGGTCTGAAAATACTTTAAAAAAGAGGTTTTATGAACACTTTTCCAAACCATGTTTTGACAAAAAAGAAAACAAAAACTTTTTAAAATAATATAAAAAATAATATTCTAAAAATTTTTAACTTTTTTATTTTTTATGCATCTTCTTGTTGCTAGGTGGCGTAAAAAAAAGTTTTTCAGCCAGGGCCAAGATTTCTCGAGTTTTACGCATCTGATTTGATCGCAGTTCGTCTCAAATTGTTTGTTAGAGCTCTGACTATAACAGTCATTAGAATTATTAAGTTTTTTTACAATTCGCCTCTCCCTGCATGACTTCTTAAATACACCATCATTTTAAACCAAAAAGATCCCCGTAGGTGAGAATTGTAGTGAAGGCTGTAAGCTTATGTACTTAGAAATATTTATTGTAGTCCTTTAGAAGCTAGCTATAAAGAGTTTACAAAAATGAGCTTAAATCATACCCGTAAAAACTATTCAAAACTATGCAATATAGATCTATTCCATTTATTATACTGCTTTCATCAGATCTTCATAAATCTTCTTATAGAAAAAAGAAGAAGCAGAATAATAATGAAATCAATGAGTTATTTTCAAATGAAGATCATTGTAATAATGATGGATGACACAATTGATTTCATTTCTGTTCTCGATTTCTCTGACTTTGTGTAAGAGTGACTCTACGAAATACTCTGACGACAGGCAATAATTTTCTCTGTTATTTTCTCTCATTCGAAGTATTTATGTAAAATTTAAACAAACCTACACTCAGAAAAAAAATCTGGTTGTTTTAACCAAATTTAACTAAATTTCAGGTTAAAATTTTCCAACATAAATCGTCAGGTTAAGATACCACATGCAATTCAGGTCAATTTAACGTGTTTTTGTTATTAAATGAAACGGACAAATGTAGTTATCTTACCCAAATTTGAACCAGTATTTGTGGTTAAATTGAATTAAATCAGGTTTATTTAACCTAGGTTTAATGCTAGGTTCAAACGTTTTTACCTCAATCACATACATGCAAATTTTTGGAATTTTCAACAATCACATCACGAGAAACAAAATAGAGACAAAAAACACCATTTTTGCCCAAAGCAGGGGCCAGAAGTTGAGCTAGAGCAAATGAACCATGACTTTATTGTTTTAGCCCAAATGACCACAGAATTAGATAAAATTGAAAACTTAAAGACATGTTCATTTCACCTACCTTATCCAGAGGTATCCTTTGCTACAAATTCTGCATCACTATATCAGAATTTGACAGCTGGCAGGTTGTTTTTTCTCACCAATAAGTAAGATTCAGGTCAAAGTAACGATGATCAGATTAATACGATGTGGTTGACTCTCCTAACCAAATTCGTCAGGTAAAAATAACCTTAATCAGGTAAGAGTATTTTTCCCTGAGAGTATGTTTTAAAATAAAAATATTTTTTAATTAATAAACTTCATTGAATATTGTGTGGGAGGCGGGCGAAGGGCGCGGCCCATCTATTACGATAATTAAGTGAAACAAGTTAAAAATAAACTAGTTAATTTCCTTTCTTATACTTTTTACAACTCGAGACGTTGCACTTTTATTTTTCATTTTGTGTAGGAGGTGGGCGAAAGGAGTGGCAGATTTTGATGAAATTGTTATATAATAATTTTGTTAATCTAATAAATAAAAAATTTGGAAAATCTGGATTCAAAACCAGAAGATGAAAGCAAAAATAAGTAATTATCCACGAACGAAGATTTTTGTAAAATATTTAAGTAAAACTTAACACTTTTTACTACTCGAGATATTGTACTTTTATTCTTAATTTTGTATTTTGTTTATACTTATTACAACATTAAAATAAAGAAGAACAATAAAACAATACTAATATATATAGCGTACTGCACTACAAATAATTCAATTCACAAAACAAACAAACTGATGCAGCAAGTCGCCGATGAAAATTGCGGAAAGCCGCGTTGCGTTGAAAAGGTTGAGAACGTGTCGAGAACTTGTTGCGTGCAAGTTGCTTAATCTGAATGTTCCGGTATGAATACACAGGCTAGCAACTTAAGTTGCGTTGATCAAGTGTTGAAAATGCCTTATTCTTCATTTTGTATTGGAGGTAGGCGAAGAGCGTGACCGATCTTGATGCAAGTGTGTGGCGCTCTAAATATATGAAAAAGCAACACATGCTAAGTTTTATGTATGCCATAACGATGATTCCTTCTGTTTTTGTCCCTCATCCCATAGACTTCGATACACTGTGCGGCGCATAATGTAAGATTTCAGCGTTTGAGCGCTCACATTTATTAAATGCAAAGCATGTAATCTGAATATTTTGTTTTTCGATACAAAATTAAAATTGTACGATCTTTTCAATTTCGGTATATCTTTGATAAATTCTGAAATATAAGGGATAGAAGATGCAACTTTTTTATTCTTTGCGCAAATGCTTAAAATTAAATATCGTCGCTGGGCGTACAAAAATGGTTATGTGTTTTTCAGCAACTTTTCTGGAGGGCAAAAAAACTGATTTTTTTCAGAGCATTTCTACTGCAAGCACATAACTGTTTTGAGCACTTCTAAACTAAAAGAGATCTAAAAAACGGCAAATGCAGAAATATGGGCTATAGTCAGTGTTAATAAAATGTCTAATAAAAAAATTAACAATAATCAAATAACCGCATATCTATCTATAATATAATATTATAATAATATCTATCTATAATAAAAGATATAATAATATCGTTGTAGGTGCAGCCACTTAAACTGTCCTGTTAACAAACGCTTAAATTTTTATGTTACGGTTTTCTTTTTTAGCACAAATAAGATATTAAGGCAATAATTTCATTATTAATTCATTTGTTTGTTTAACACAGTCACTGAAATCCAGTTTTTGTTTTTGGTTTTTGTTTGAGATCTACTGAGACATTTTTCTTAATTCCAAACTAAATTAAAGTCGATCCACCTTAAATCATCATACATATATAAAAGTCAGTCCTTTCTACATCTTCTTCTTAAAACAAATTACACGAAATTACTTTTTTCCATTCTTGCTATCAAATGTCAACTGATTTTCTTATCATGAATAACAAATCAATGATTTACGTGATGTTGTCCAAAAGCCTTCTACTTCAGAGCAACTTAAATGCATTGTGCAACATAATATAACAAAAACGGAAAAAAACACAATGAATAACAAACACAAAACCCTTCTAGGTCAAAAAGAACCATTACGCTGCTTAAGAATGATTTTAATTCCAATTAGAATGCTTTTCCACCTTAAAACTGTAGGAAGCAATGAAAATTGCAGCTACCTGCACAACTGATGATACAACAATAAGAAAAATAACAATAACCAAAAATAAGAAGCAAAATAAAATTAAAAGTAGCAAGGATTGAAATACTAAAAACCATCCACTGCAGCGTTGAACTTACAAAGTATGAGAGCACGAACGCAAGAGGCAGCTCTAAGGCTCTGTAAAAAATGCAATTCTTGAAACTTTGTAGAATTCATAGAAAGTTTAAATTGATGTAGTATTAAAATAAATACCACGAATGAAAACATAAAGGAATGCAAAATGTTTTATGCTTAATTCAATGGGGGTTAATTGTTATAGCCAACCCTTTCCTCCCCGCTCAAAAAACTTAAATTCTAAAATTCTTGATAATTGTTTACTCCAAACATAGTAAACAATTACCAATAATTCTGTCCCAACAATTTCCGGCCTAAATGAAAAATTTAAACAAATAAAATTATTGATAATCGTTCACTCCAAATGTCGTAAACAATTATCAATAATTCTGTCTGAACACCTTCCGTTGTTCAGAATGCAAAATCTTTCACTTAATTTAGCAACTAAATAAAAATTCCCAATAATCGTTTGCCACAAATGTCACAAACAATTATTGAGAAATCTGGACGACTTCCGCCACACTGTGTGAAAGAACCTAAATGCTTACTTGCATTTAATTCTTCACTACATTTAATTTAACAACACTAATACAAACAAGCAATAGATATATAACTAATAAGAAAATATATATGTATACACTAGCATTAAGGTATTTAAGCCAGAATAATTTGTAATCAAGGGCAGTTGATTGACAACCGACAATAAAAGTTCAACACCTAAATATAAACACGAGTTTTATTTTTGTGGACCTTTTCAAGTTTATTGAAAAGGTCAAAATATATTTTTTATCCAGAATCACATATAGATTCTTAACTGGCGACGAGGATGGGATATACGCAAAATATCCTTTAAAAAAAAAAATATATTTTTCGTTTTAACGATTAATGTGTAAACCCACACGCGAATGATCACGTGCTAAAATAAAAATAGGAAAACATTTTTTTTTTCGAACTGTGCAAAGTAACTTTGAAAAAATTATAAACTCCTAAAAAAAGTTTCCAGAAAATAATATACTTGGAACAGAGGAAAAAGTGAAAAAAAATCATCAAAAGTGTTTAATAAATTGATAAAATTTAATAAGACTCAAGAACTCTAATTGCAAACCAAAATCACAAAAAAAAAACAATATATGGAAAACTTCTTCAATACACGCGCAGAATTGTACTCATACGGAAAAGAACAAAAAATAAACCAGCAAATAGCAGAATTGATCAGCAAACTCAAAGTAGAAGCAAGAAGGAAATACAAGCTCAACGAACTAAGGAGAAAAATAACTCATCTACGCATACGATTGTGAACACCAGAAACAAAGAAACGCATCATACAGTAACAAGGGAATCATTATTAACTTCATTATTCATTAACTTCAGCATTATTAAGTTCAGTAAGTGATCCAAAAATTTATGTGCAAAATTTATAACTTATTTATATTGTATAAACATCTTACGAATACTATATATTGCTGTCATTTGCTCCCTTCTGTTATCCTTCTATAAAATGGCGCAATTGACAATCGACCCTATAAAATATTTAACCAAACTACCAACCTTTAATGGTAATACAGATGAACTTCTTGATTTTTGTAACCTTATCGATAGGATCCTACCACTACTTTTGACATATACAACAGAAACAAAACCCATATTTATTGATATTACAAAAAGTAAACTGAAGGGCCAAGCTAAAATAACTATCGACATTAATTGCCAGGTCCAATAATAAAAAAATTAGGTCGCTGCCAATATTTTACAACGTTGGACCTCGCAAAAGGGTTTCACCAAATTGAAATCTGCGAGCAAGACATTCATAAGACAGCTTTCAGCGTGGAAGGAGGACACTTCGAATTCCTTCGAATGCCGTTTGGGTTGAAGACAGCCCCAGCCACCTTCCAACGCCTGATGAATACAATACTGTCCGATTATATAAACAAAATATGTCTAGAATACCTAGACGACATAATCGTATTTTCGACCTCTTTACAAGAACATGTAGAATCGTTAGCAAAGATTTTCCAGAGACTTCGAGATATGAATCTCAAGGCCCAACTGGACAAATCAGAATTTCTCAAACACGAAACTGAATTCCTTGGACATGTTGTTACCAATGACGGTATCAAACCAAATCCAAGAAAGATCGAATGTGTAAAAAAATTTCCACTCCCCAAAAGTCAGAAAGCGATTGAAGAATTTTTATGCCTCACCGGATATTACCGCAAATTTATTAAGGATTACGCTCGAATAGCGAAACCAATGACTAAATACCTAAAAAAGCTGAATACAGAAGACCCCGAATATTTACACGCATTCGAAACACTAAAAACCCATTTAATAAACGACCCTATTCTAGTTTACCCCGATTTTAATAAGCAATTCATTCTACAAACTGATGCGAGCAATTATGCCCTCGGAGCCGTGTTATCACAGGAAGGACACCCGACATGTTTTGCGAGTCGTACTCTAAACGACCACGAACAAAACTATAGCACGATCGAGAAAGAGCTACTTGCGATCGTCTGGGGTACACAGTATTTCAGACCCTACTTGTTCGGAAACAAGTTTATCGTAGAAACAGACCATCGTCCTCTTACATGGCTCTTTTCCATGAAAGAACCCAACTCCAAATTAATCTGTTGGAGGCTTCGGTTAAGTGAGTACGATTTTGAAATAAGATACAAGAAAGGCCTTCAGAATGGAAATGCTGACGCCCTTTCTCGCGTTATAATTAATTTCAATGAAATTGAAAATTCTATTTTACCCGAAAGCAAATGTCCACTCAATATGTACAAGAGACAAATTGTTATAAAAAAAATTAACTCAGGATCGTTAAAAATAAAAAATCTAAAAATCTTTAGTTCAACCAGGAAAATAATTTATTTGAGAAATGTAGACAACGAATCCATCACTACAATCATAAAAAACCTTTTCTACGCAAGCGGGACGAACGCTATATTCATTGAAGACCTAAATGTTCTTGAAATATTTGAAAATGTATTAAGAAATAATTTTGATACAACCAATGCTTTTAAAGTTATAGGATGCCAACGACTTTTAAGAGACGTAACTGACGAAAACGAACTTACGAAATTGATAGAAACAGAACATTTAAAAAACAACCACAGAGGTATTAATGAAAATTTCTTAGAGTTAAAAGATATAATCTATAACCCGAAACTAAAACAAAGAATAACACAATTTATCAACAATTGCGAAATTTGCAATGTTGAAAAATATGAGAGAAATCCAATAAAACAGAAAATCAAAATAACAGAAACTCCTGAAAGACCAAGAGACTTCATTCATGTAGATGTTTTTTATAGTCTTAACAAAAACATAGCTCAAAATAGCTCAAGGAAAAATTTGGTAATTAATTGGAAAAAGTAAGTAAAAAGATTTATAGTTTCCAGTCTTAATAACGTGAATCTAAAACTATTTTGCGATATCTCTCCATATATAGAAGTTATACTTTCTATATGTTTTGTTAAAAATTTAACGAAATTTAATTTTTTACAGTTTAGAACTGAAAATTTTCTTATATCGTTTGCAGTTTAGTATAACTTATACGCAAAACATTAAAAGAGATATATTTTACACGTTATAGCAAACAAAAAAAAATATATATGTGTAAAAAAATTTTCCGTTACCAAAAAAGTAGTCCGAGAAATCAAGAAAATAAAACCTTTTATATGCTACTCAAAAAAAAAAACCGAATCTTTTTTTAGAGAACAACTTTTTTCACACATTTCCAAAGTTTTTGCTGGAACAACTAGAAATAAAGGATTTTATGACAATTTTTTTAAAGGTGCACCAATTGCGCACCAAAAAAGTGAATTGCAAATTTTTTTGAACTTTTCGTAACAAATAAATTTGTGTGTTAGAGAGGTGTAATTTTTTTTTCCATGCTGGTAACATTCGAGGAGTGATGACGAGAAAGCATTTGAATGTGCTAAGCACTTAAAATCTGTATTTCAGCCGAATCAAACCAGTAATAATTTTGAGATTCCTATCTGGCCTACTCGAGCGAGGGAAAGCTCACTAAAAGTGAAAGTCGAGAATATTGACGGAATTATTAAAATACAACTTAATAATAAGAAAGCACTTGCTTAGTTGGCGCTAAAACCGTATGTTGGTCTTAGCTGCATCTAAGAACTTGCGCCAGCCATTTATGTCTCTCGCTTGCTGGCGCCTTTTCGTTTGCGATAGTCGTCATCAGATTTGGGGATAGTTTTTCTTCTATTCTTATATGTTTTCATTGAAATTGTTTTTTTATGGTTGGGCTTCAAACCCAACGTACAACCTGTTTTAAGCCTAGGGTGCCCGCCGCTCAGATTATCCGCCAAACTGACGGTTGTCAGTATTGGCGTTGCCAAGGAAACAACACGTGGAAATTTGAGTCGACTTGAGACGATTTCACAAGGATTATGCTTGCCTCTCCAGGTTGAGACAGTCAGACATGTTACCCTGTAAAGATTCGTCTCCGGTTTCCGGTATGATCTTATTTCTTCAAAAATGATAAAAGAGTCTCCAAGTATTGCTATCAAAATATTATCACATATATTTAATGCAATATTGTGGATTGGTTATTTTCCAATGTCTTGGAAAGTTTCACAGATAACTATGATTCCCAAACCTGGAAAGATTCAACCAAGATATCCTCGTATAGACCAATAACTTTGCTTTCTATACATTAGGGCGGATCAATTTTTTTTCGAAGGAAGTGTATGGCATATTCGAGTTCTACGCTAAATTCTAAGCAAAAATGCTGAACAAACTATTTACCAAAAGTTACGTTTGACCTTCCCAATTTTTTTAAATTAAAAGCAGTATACTCGTATGATAATTTTTTTGATCGAAGTAAATTTTTATTTACCAAAACTTTGTAAAAAAAAAAAGAAAATAGAAAATCATGTATGCAGTCTGCTTCATCAAATCTTTTGTAGTTTCTAGACGAGGGATTATTTTACCACTTTCAACCGTCAGCACAACGCCTTTCCTGTTTTTTTCAACAGCACGTCTTGAAACACTAGTTAAAAGCTATGCAAACCACCAGGAGCGAAACTAACGGGGGTGAGCTACCCTCTTATGTTTTTAAAGAGTCGGCCTAATTGTTATTTTTTTGTTATTTATCAAATTCAGTGATAACATTTTTTCATTTTCACCATCAGTCATACCAAAAACCAAGTTTAGTAGGCTATTTTACTTTTAACTATACCCAAAACCAACTTCATACTACTGCTTTTACATATCTGCAAGATGTATAAAAGGGTATTCCGTTTTTGGGCCATAACTTTGGCTACGGTAAAGCTAGAGGCTCCAGATTTTGTGTGGTTATAGTGCTATATGCGTAAAATACAGCAATAATTCACATCTGTCTTTAGTCGACTTAAGGTGTTATTATAAAACGCCACATATATATTTCTATACTACTACTGCATAAATACTACGAATACTGCGAGAAAATTTAATGAGTTGCTTAGAAACAATATTTTTCTAGTAAACGCCATTGCTGTTTGAAGCGGGACTGATTTTTTAAGTAAAAAAATGACTGAAGTTGCTGAAAATGTTGAGCCAGCAACAATTGAGCGTAAGCAGGGGCATATATAAAAATGGTTCGTTATTAAAATTGATCATATTTGTGTAATCACTTTAATTGTAATTGATTGTTGGTTTGGTTGGGAGAGTTCACTTAAGGTATCTCTCATATGAAATAATTTTCTTAAAGCTCTTATTAAATTATAATTTATGTTTTTCTTTTATAAACTGGGAAGGTCAAACTATATTTTTGGGATATAGTTTGTTTAACATTTTTACTTAGAATTTAGCATAGAGTTCGAATATGCTTCAAACAAAGTACTCTGCCCTACTATACATACTTTCAAAACTATTTGAAATGTTATTTCTAAGTTACAGTCACATATGGAACAAAAAAGAATTTTCCCAAGCCACCAATTCGACTTTCGAAAAAAAAAAAACAAGGTAGTATAGAGCAAGTGCACCGTGTTACAAATGAAATAAGGAAATAGTTTGAAGAAAACAAAATACTATTCTGCGATATTCTTAGATGTGGCTCAGGCATTTGATAGGGTCTGGCATGAAGGTAAGATATACAAAACAAAACTTTGGTTACCTGTTTACTGCCATAAAATTCTAGAATCATACCTAAGTGACAGAAAGTTTAGAGAAAAATTTAAAAACTTTATTGCATCTAATTTTCCCATTTCAGCTGAATTTCCTCAAGGTAGCGTCCTTGTTCCAGTATTATATCTAATATTTAAGGGGGATGATCTACCAACTAGTAATCGATTGGTCACTTCAACATTTGCTAATAATACAGCTGTTTTGAGCACCCATTCAAACCCTATAGTTACATCCAAGGACCTAAATGAATATCTAGAAACGTTGAAACATGGTTGAAAAACTGGAGAATAAGAATCAATGAACCGAAAAGTACGCAAGCTACATTTACTTTGCATGAAACATGTCCTACAGTTATGCTTAATCAAATATCTATTCCTCAAGCGAATAACGTAACCTATCTGGGTGTTTATCTTGACAGACGGTTAACCTGGCGAAAGCAGATTGAATCCAAGAAAACTCAAATTAAGCGAAGGTCTTTTAAGTTAAACTTAACAGGAGTTCAAGGCTCCAATTGGAACATAAGGTACTGCTATACAATACTGTTGGACGTACGAAGCACAGCTTTGGTGAAATGCCAGTTCTTCTAATGTTGAGCTAATACTGCGTTCACAATCAAAAAATCTACGAACAATTACGAATGCACTAGGGTTGGTAAAGAATGAAAATATCCACAAAGACCTTAATGTTCCTTTAGTCAAAAGCAGTCTTATTGCACTCCATCAAAAATACATAGAGCGACTTCGACACTATCCGCATTTTTTGCCAAAAAAGCTTGATAAAACCCAGTGTTCTCAACTTAGGGGTCTCCCTCCTAAATTTAGGGGAAAAAAGTGGAATGGGATTTTTTAGGGGTTTTTAAGGGACTTTATGATATTCTTAAGCACTGGATAATCCCATTTACTACGAAGTTTCTGAATTTATACCGATTTTGCTATACATTTACTCTTCAATTTTTTCCCTTTTTCACTCCCTGCTCGTTACCATGGTGAAAAAAACAAGGTGGACTTGACGTCTTAATATTTTGCTAAAGCTGTAAAACTTGTGAATGAGTGAAAAAGACAGAAAATGTGATTTTGTATGGTTTGACAACTCAAGTGTTTGACTTATACAACAAAAATTTAAAATCGCGTTCATCTTGTTTTAAATAAAAACCGAAGAAACCGATTTTTTTTTTGTAAATATTAAATTATTTATAACTAAAGATTATAAAAAAAATGTTAATTGATCTTTTTTTTTTTTGTTTTGGGGAAATTCCCAAGTAATTGTAGCGATTTTAGGGGTTTTGACTAAAGCTTTAGGGATAAATATTTTTGGGAGTTGGTAACACTAATAAAACCGCTTATACCATACGCCTTAACAGACTGGATTAACCATCGTTCTAGACATAAATCATAACTTTCGTTAAAATGAAACATGATTATTCAGAGCGAGGCCACGCTCGTGTCGCCTGGCATATGTAGGAGCTTGGACACGTCCGTCCAAATCTGCAACTAATAAAAAACACTAGTGCAGCAGTGTTCAACACCAATTGCGAAACTCTCGCACTTCTATAAAGCAGAAAAACACCCATGTCGTGATCTAAAACCAGATTGAAAAGATTATAGCAGATTTTTATTAACTAAATAATTGGTAATTTGTTGAGCCATAAGTTTCTCACAAACTTTAGCCTATGGTGATTAAACACTTATGGGCCTCAAATCATTGACATTAGAATGATTACATAAAACTAGACATAAAACAAAAATTAATAATGTACGTTATAAATATTGAGTATGTATGGTTGCTTCAGCGAATGCCTGCACAAGTACAAGTACAAACACGCGAAAGATAGTTTTTGTACTCATTACGCTGGAAATACGCTAGAAGACACGGTTTACAATTTTTTCGTGAATCCCAGTTTTTAATAATGCTAAACTTGGATCTTCGGCTAGCTTCACACAACAAAACTTTATTTTTCTTGTACTACGAAATGAAACAAAGTGGTCAGTGTTTAGCTTTGCGAAGGTTCAGATGAGAAAATAGTTGAGAGGTCGTTGACACACGAACACTTTTTTTTATAAATTACGGAGATTAGTCAAACAGTTTTCAGCATAATGTTGGTCCCAGCCCCCGAGATGTAATACTTTACGGTTCAACGGGTTTTTTGAGGGTCGAATATTTAATGTGTAGCTTTTAGGTTTAGTGTGTACGAAACGCACACATCGACCTGTAAAGCTAAAACTCAATTCTGCGTTAGATTTGTCATGCGTTGATAGCTAGACTAGAAACAACGAGTTCTTATGAAGTAGCACTAAATGCGACCTCATACTTTGCTTCGACCTCATCCCGTAAAAATGTAAAGCAGGAGTAAAGTACGATCAAGGTTGTGAGTGGAGAATTGTTCTACTAGCTCGTGCGTTTGACATTCCATGCCAATGCTGGGTTGCATTTTCGTTGAGAAATTATAAAATGTGGGAATTTCTTGTATTTCGATAGTAACAAAGATTTTCATTGGATTATCGTGGGATTTTATTATTAGTTTTTAAAGTTTTATGTTAAAGTATAATAACATAGTGTATAAATATAATTGAATGATATATCTTATCAAAATTAATGCATATATTAATATCATAAATAATCTATATATATATATAAAGCAAAACACTGTCTGTCTGTCTGTGGGAATCCTATAGACTCCACAACTACTGGACCGATTGATCTAAAATTTGGACAGTCGATTTGTTTTAGTTAGGAAATGGTTTAAGAAAATTTTTTTGTTTATTTGCTCTTTGATTTAGGTGAGCAAACGAGGTGGCAAACTTATATGATAAAGCAGCTGTTTTTGTTTTTCGAAATTCAACTAATTTCTTATCAGAAGCCGGCAAAAAGCAGGGAGAGGTAAGAGTTTGTGAATTAGAACAAATGTAATAAATATTTAATTCTCAAAATTTCAGAAATAATTTTGAAAATTACAACTTAACAGCTTATTGAACACATATGCAGCACATCACAATATATTGCAGCTGACATATTTGCTGCAAATGCACAATCGACAATCATAAACACTGCCTGATAAAAAAAGCTAATTGCTCAAATTATAATATTGCCACTTTGCAAGAATACCCTTATTATATTAAACATACATTAAAAAATATAATAACTTTTTAAAGTACGTCGTTTTATGATTTTATTTAAATAATTATTTATTTATCGTTAATTTACTTAAACTAAATCCGCAACCATTAAAAATTGCATGCTTTGGGAAAAAGGGCAGTTTTCTGGGATTTTTTTAATAGCGGCTTTTATTGGCATCACCAAAATGGCAGAGGCACATTTCTGCCAACGCAACATTAAGTTTTGCAAAGTTTTGAGGTCGTCCGTTTTGACACTTGTATCGTAAAGTTTTACAACGCAGACCAAAGTACTATCAACGGCCGACCGACCTAACGCACTACTGAGTTTAGGGCAGTATGGTGGCATCTATCAAAAATTTCCCCTTTGCGAATTAAAAAAAAATGAAGTATCTACCACCAGCAGAATTAACTATTATTCCAATTTGCTTCTTACTTGCCACTCACTTCACCTGGCGCCAGGCTCCTGACATAATGACCATCAACAGCATCAGGCATTCGTCGCTTACATCGCTTCTAAGTCTATTTCAGTCTTTTTACATTTTCTATAATTATTTTCCAAACTGGTTTCAAAGCGGCTTATTTTCAAATGAAAATGAATAGCCATAAAACTTATGAATGTTATTTATTGCTGCTGTTTGAATATTGAGTTTATTCTGTTGTTGTTCCTATGAATATTTTTAAGTATTATGTGTTGTTTTATGATTCTGTTTCTAGCTCAACCCTTCCTTTTTGGTACGTTAATTTAATATTAATGACCTTCGTATGCACCTGATCCTGATGCTGACATCGTATTAAGGGAGTTGTTCAATAGTCAAGGCTCATCAAAATATTAATGAACTTGTTCGTTTTTATTTTGTTTCGTCCTTTCACGCTTCTTGTGCAACTACATTTTTTTGTTGGAATAGAAAAGGTAAAGATGTGCATTTAAAATGCTATCGGTTCAATGGTTCATTTCTATTAGCCATTTAAACAAAATTGTTTAAAGACTGTCTAGCACTACAAAATTTGATTTAAGTTTTCACTCGACTGAGAAAAATATTTCTTGTCCATTTCTTCTTACTATTTAGCCTTCAGAAATGTGAGAATAATTAACATGTATGTTAAATAATATTTGTTTTTTTAAAAAATTTTACTCGCATTAGCGACAATTTTTTATCCAATACTGTTAAAAGTCCTGATAGGACTTTTTATGAACATTTTGAAAATGAAGATGGTTCCACGAATATAAATATAAAAATATCTTATACAGGGTCCGCCATATAACGTTTTTTTTTCAACTAGTGCTTATTTCGTGAATGGTAACACTTAGCTCATGTCTGATTTGACAGGTAATTAGTTGTATCCTTCCGCTGAACGAATATGGTTGCGTATACGCTTGAACAACACTGCAAAATATTGTGACATTACTTTGAAAATCATGGTAATGTTGCAGAATGTGTGCGAAAATTGCGTATAGATTTTGGAAGAAGAGAAGCACCGTCAGCTTCGTATGTTCGTTATCTTGTGAAAAAAAGTGAAAGAAACTGGCATCCTCATCGATAAACCAAAGCGTGAAAAGCCAAAAGCAGTGCGTACACCCGAGAATATTGCTGCTGTGGCAGAAAGTGTGTGTGTAGCGCCATCAACATCAATTCACCGTCGTTCTCAACAATTGAACATTTCGGAGACATCATTGAGACGAATTTTGCATAAAGACCTTGGTATGACGCCATACAAAGTCCAATTGGTTCAGAAGTTGAAGCCAACTGACCATCCAATGCGTTTTCGCTTCGCTAAGTGGGCCTGCGATCGACTTACAGAAGATGCCGATTTTGCCAAAAAAAAATCATCTTTTCAGATGAAGCTCATTTTGATCTTGGCGGGTATGTAAACAAGCAAAATTGTCGCATTTGGGGCACAGAAAACCCGCACGCATACATTGAAAAGCCGCAGCACCCAAAACGAGTCAGTGTTTGGTGCGGATTTTGGTCCAGAGGCATAATTGGGCCATTTTTCTTCGAAAATGAGCAAGGAGTGGCCGTTGCAGTCAATGGCGATCGTTAAGGGGCCATGTTGAACGAATTTTTGTTCACAAAAATTGAAGAGGAGGATATTGGCAACATTTGGTTTCAACAGGACGGCACTACGTGCCACAAAGCCGACGCTACACTCGATGTTTTGCGCCTTGTTTTTGAAGATCGCATTATCTGCCGCAGAGCTGATGTCGTTTGGCCACCTAGGATCTGCGATTGGCCACCGTTGGACTATTATTTGTGAGGTGCCCTCAAAGATAAGTGTTACACCGACAAGCCAGAGACAATTGACGCTTTAAAGGACAATATTCGTGAAGCCATTCGTGAAATACAGCTGCACACAATCGATAATGTGCTTAAAAATTGGACCGATCGTTTAGGCTACTGCATGGCCAGCCGAGGCAGCCATTTGAATGAAGTTATTTTCCATTATTAACCGGAAGGATTTTACTTTCAAATAAAAAAAGGAATTTGAGAAAATATTCAGTAGTTTTTTTTATAGAATTTTCAAAAAAAAAGAAGTTATTTGGCGGACCCTGTATATTAAAAAAAGACGAAAAACCATAAAAAATCATTTTTAAAATAGATTGCTTCTGATTTTCAGGAGATCGAAAATAAGTTTTCAGTTTTCATATAAAAAGTTGGAAACCTTATTTATTTATTTAGTGAAGTTTGTACAATGGCAAACTAGAATACAAACAGGAAGTAAAAGTAGAAGCAACCAGAGTCTAGTAAAGTTTAAACAAATAGATTAAAATTTAAATTTTTTAATTTATTAACATTATCAAGTTGTAGAAAGTCGATAGAAATATAGTAAGTGTACTATAGTGTATATATAACATTTTATATATTTAATATATGAAAACGTACATTTAATATATGAAAACGTACACCTTTTATATATGTACTGTGCAACAAAACGTCCTACAAATCAATCCAGCAGGAGAAACTTCTGCTCCAAGAAATTAAATTGTTCAGTTATATTAAATACAAATAGTTCTATGGAATTGTCTTAAGAGAAAAGTACTCAAATTGTTTCTTTTTATGCTTTAAAATTTCAACTTCAAGGCACAAAACAGAGTAAGATTCATGGAAATTTGTCCAGCTATCATCTATACTGTAGAAAATTATTTAATAATACAGGGTGACACTGATTCTGCGGCATGGAATTTGGCAGTCAATTTTAATATATACATCAATGAAGATATAAGCCTATTATTTAGATTATTTGAACTGACTCCGGTTCTCGCGATAAGCCGCTATTTTAAAAATTAAGGAGGTTCAGATTTCAGGTTCATCACAGATTTTAACATGACTCCAGAACAGTAAGTCTGATTTGGTAAAATAAAAAATCCAAAAATTTGCAGCTAAATTGCCATATAATTATAAAATAAATAACAAAAATATTAATTTAAAAGAACTTTTGGAATTTTTTGTTCAAAATAACGTACTTTTTTAAATGGAAATATTGTCAAAAGTGGCTAAATTTTGTTAGGTACTGTTCAAGGGTCTCACATTTTCCTTAAAACTTCTAGACATCAAACGCGATATCTTGCCACTTATGAACACCAAATATTTCCGGTTACTTTAATATGTATGACTCCCCACAAAAAATATATGGAAGTTATAGGGAAAAAAGAGTCGCTAACCGCATACCATAATAAATCAAGAATTAATAATAAGAAATAAGTTCGTTTGCATTACTTAAGCGGTTCTCTCTCTTTAAGAAACACCCATAAACTTAGGCTTGCCATAATTTTTTGAAAACAAGTCCGGACACTTTCCAGTTTTTTTTTTTTGTGGGGGGGTGGGGTTTCACAATATATCGAACATACGTTTATTTGTTAAAACTATTTTATTTTCTTTCACTGACCTGAAACTAAATGTTTCTTAAATTCGCAGTGCAAATCCTAACAATAATTTTGAAGCTTCTTATGTGCCTTAAACACGGAATAGGAAAAAAGTCATACGTTTGCGATGATTGTCAAGCATAACATTTTAAGCGTAAGAGTATAAAAATAAATTCGTGTCAACAAATCAACAATAAAATTTTAAAAAAATCAAATATGCCCAAAACATACTTTCTTATTTTTTTATTTATTTTGTACCTTTTCCGCAAGCATACCAAAGATCATACTATAGATTGTGTCATATCGCAACAGCTGCCTAGCCAAAGACGCCCTTAAGAAAAAATCTTGCCCTGTGGTCTGGCCAGACCATGCAGGTTTACTTACTGCCCTCCAAGTAATTGCTTATCCTAGGGTTAATTCTATTTTTGCATGTGGTCAGAAATTTGGAATGCCACGAATCGTACGCATATTTGTGCTTATCTTTTGATACAATATGCAAAAACCAACGATATGTTAATAACATTTGATAGAGCTTGACAAGACCTTGTTACTGAATAACATTGTATTTCTTATGGCTTAAGAAATTAAGATATGAGTGGATGAAGGTAATATGTTGCAAAATTTTAATTTCGAGAAAATTGATTCAATTTTTCGCATTTGTACTGAAATCTATACTGAATCAAACTTTCTGAAGAAGTTATTTTCTAAAATAGCCACAAACATGGTTGTTTTAAGGTTTAAAATTGTTTGTATGTACGTTAGGTCGTACCGAATTACAATTTTTTTCGAATTTCACATTCTATGAGGTCTCAAAAGCTGCATAGGGTAGTAGTTACAAAAGCATAGTAAAAAAATTTTAGAAAAAATAAGAATCTGTTCCTCTTCAGCAAGGACAAAGTTTTTTTTTATAAATATAGACTTTACCTAACAATACTTTGGCAAACATGATGCTTTTCTTGGTTTTTACCCACAACGTCATGTGTTAAGAATATTCGAATAAATTGCATAGTTTTTACATATGCACTTACCTGTTTTGGAGAAATGTATACTTGCATGCTTTTTCAAAAAAATTAATATAAATTTTATATCTCGGGCACCAGAAGTGGTACCAAAGATAATTTTCTCAATTCCCTGTCAAATTTATTTTTTTATTTATTTAGACCAAACCCTGTCTAAAACTATCTATGTTAAAGCAGCAGGAAAAGACAACGATTTTTTCCCCTATTTTGATATTTAAAAAAGTTACTACAGGTATGAAATTTAACAATTTTGTTCATATCTCCTTTGTGGTTATTGTGACATACCCCAGACACCGTATTTCTTTCTATTATGATAATTCAATCAAGAAATCAGAAGCGTTCTGAACTTTTTTTAATTTTTTTGTAGTATTTATACGACTTTTACTTTTGGGGTGTGGCATACCCCACCACACTAATGGCGTGACTTTTTTCTACCACACTAACGGCGGGTTAACAACAATTGTTAAGTCAATTGAGACCCATCGAATGGCAAACTCAGAAACTCCAAATTTTAGTATAACATTTTTGTGAATGCTGAATTAGGAAGGAACATTTTTTAAAAAAATCGAATTAGGAAAAAAAAATCGTGGTGTTAACCTGGTGTTGAAAGTTGATATTTGTGGTCAGGGTGTTGTTCAAAACTTTTTAAGAATCTAAATTAAGGAAACTATCTTCGGTACCACTTCTGGTGCCCGAGACATAAAACCTTATATTAATTTTTTTTTAAAAGTTAAAAAATTGCATTCAAGTATACATTTCTTAAAAACAAGAAAATGCATAAGCAAAAATATGCAAATTATTAATTTGCCAAATCTAAGGAAAACGTCAACACTATAATCAAAATCGGAAAAATTTAGACAATCAGATTGCAATCAAAAGTTCTGTTCTACCTCGTGGCTAAAATAGATAGTGGCATCTGGTTTGGCAGGATATTATTAGTTAAAATCTTTATTGAATTTTGCTTTAAGATATATATAGTTTTTTTTACAAAAATCAAAGCATTGTGAGATCGTGATTTTTTACTGTTTTTCTTAAACAACAACTTTGTCCTTGTGGGAGAGGAAGACATCCTTATTTTTTCCTAAAATAATTTTTTGGGAGATCTTGATCACCATTCAACTTTTGAGACCTCTTAAAATACAATCTAAATTTTCCGCTAGGCCCTAATGTGCATTAGCTCTAAAATAACTCCAATATTTAAAAGTGGAAATAAAAATGATATCTCAAACTATAGACCAATTGCAAAACTATCATCTATCTCAGAATTCTTCGAGATTATTGTAAAAAATAAAATATACTTTGAAGTAAAAAGATTAATTTGTCCAAATCAGCACGGGTTTGTTTCGGGACGCTCTATTGCATCTAACCTTGCAGTCTTTACTGAAGATTGTATTGCTGCCTTCCATGGTAGTTTCCAGGTAGATACAATCTATACAGACTTTTGATAAGGTCTCCCATGGAATCTTGATTTCAAAACAATCGAATATGGAATTTCATTTCATCTTTTTGAAATGGATTAAGTCATACTTAACCGACAGAATCTGCTATGTTGTGTTAGACAATGAAAGATCTGCTCCATTTGTGGTTTCTTCAGGTGTACCCCAAGGCAGTATTCTTGGCCCTCTGCTTTTCATATTATTCTTGAAATGAAATGTTCTCCGCATGGACATTTTATTTAAGTATTTAAGTATTTTTATTCAACAACATCATATTACAAAAAGAAAGCTTAAAGTATAAATGTACAGTATTAGAAGTATAAAAAATTGAATAGAGACTAGGATCTGTAACTCAGAAGAGCTAGTGGCGATCGTAGTAAATTCTGCCTAAATACAACAAAAATACATATCTTATAACAATAAACAATAATATTCTACTAAATTAGCAGCAACAATGTAATTTAAAAAATGAAAAAAGTTAACATATATAAAACTACATAGCATTAAAAAAATAAAAAGTGAAAAAAATGTAGGCTGCAAATGCCAACAGTAAGATACAAAAAGAACATAACAATTTGATTAAGAGTTTATTGCATAACTAGGAGAATATTGCCTAATTCTTCATAATTAAAACTAAATAGCCAGGATTTTACATTTTTGAGAAATAAGGCCTTACTGCGCATAAGCCGTATATCATCCGGTAAACGATTAAAAATTCTTGGTGACACTGACGAGTAACAGTTTAAAAAAAATTTGCAAATTATGTGGCGGAACTTCAATTAAGTTTTGCGAATTCGTTCTTAAATTATAACGCATGGAAAGTCTGTTAGACAAATGACCAGAGTTATTAAAAAATAGTTTGAGAACTTTGTAGTAATACAAATGCTTTAGTGGCAAAATTGACAATTCCTTAAAAAGACCAAAACTTCTATCATAGCGAAATTTATTACATACTAAACGAATAGCACACTTTTTCAATTTAAGAATAGGGTTAGTTTTGTTTTTATATGTCCCACCCCAACAGGTCAAACCATACTCCAATTTAGAATTAAAAAGAGAATAATACACGCATTTTAAGAGATCTGTGGAGCAATACTTCTTAAGTTCATAAAGTTGCCGAATAATGTTTCTAAAGTACTTTCTCAACTCACTGCAATGCAAGGACCAATCTAACTTATAATTAAGCCAAACTCCAAGATATTTATAAGAATCCACAACTTCGATCACAAAACATTGAGAAGAGCATTGCATATCGTCAATAAATGTTATGCCATTATTATCTATACTACATGAAGAACACAACTTAGGAAATTTACCACAATAAGGTCCATGATAGTGTATTTGACCAAAAGGTACCATATACCCAGAGATATTAAAAAATATAAGTTTAGTTTTATTACTAATAACAAGTCTAGGCGCTTTGAACCATCTACTCAGTAGATCCACATCATGATTCAAATCGGAGCATAGATCAATAAGAGATTTTCTCGTAAACGAACACGCCACATCATCAGCAAATGCAGTAATAGCGCTTTTCAATTTTAAAGAAAATAAGGAGTTAGTATAAATAAGAAATAATATTGGTCCCAAAACAGAACCTTGTGAGACACCTAAGCTCAAAATCATATTGGAACTAACACTAGCATCAACTTTTAGTACTTGCTGTCTATTTGATAAGTATGAGGCAAACCAAGAAAACATAAAGCCTCGAAAACCACATTTGTAAAGTTTGTCCAAGAATATTTCCGGATGCACAGTATCAAACGCCTTCGTAATGTCTACAAACAAAGACGCAGTCGTCTTACCCTCATTTACACCTTTATATATATTCGAACAAAAACTTTGTAAAGCATCTTCAGTCGACATACCAGCTCGAAATCCAAATTGATTTCTGTTGAAAAAATTTATTTTGTTGAGAAACAATGTAATTCTACTTTTAATAGTTTTTTCAAATAACTTGGAGAAAACTGACAAAAGTGAAATTGGTCTATAGTTATTCATACAAAATCGTACACCTTTCTTGTATAATGGCAAGACAACCGCATTTTTTAAGAGATCAGGAAAACGCCAGAGTAAACGCTGAAATTAAAAATATACGCTAAAACATCTGTGATATTAAAGGCAATCTTTTTTATAACGTTACTTGAAAAACAATCATAAGTTGAGGAATTAGAGTTATTTAGGGACAAGATAATTTTATATATATTTCAAACGAAGAAATCTGCAAAAACGTAAAGCTGTTTGGATAAAATCTATCATTAAGAAAGCAGTTACAGGAAAAGCTATCAATATTTGCAAAACTAGCAGTTTTTTCGCCAATGTTAGCGAAAAAGTTATTAAAACCCTCAGCCATTTCACGAGTACTTGAGGTAGAAACATCATCAATAATAAGATTACTAATATCATTATTACATCCATCTCTACCTAATATTTCATTAATAACATTCCATTCTCTCTTAGGGTCGCCTCTAAACCTATGAAACCTATCCTTGTTAAACACAGTTTTAGCCTTGAAAACATATTTTTCAATTTCTTTGCATGCATTTTCTTGTAACGAAGTCTAAGCTGTTCATTATTTTGGTGCCTTTTTAGTTTTCTGTATATATTATTTTTTCCATTTATTCTGCGAACAAGGGCATCTGCTATCCATGGTTTCAGTTTTATTATGTCCTTTTTCTTGGCAACATGTTAAAGAGAACACTGATCAAAGTGCATATGCAAAGTGCTAAGAAAAGAACTCAAAGCTTCAGAAGGGCAATTGCAATTGTAAACGTTGTTCCAAGATTCCATTAAAATGGATCTATTTAGAGCCAAAAAGTCAGTTCGCGAGACAATTTTCCCACCACTATTATCTGACCTGGTCATATTTGCGCAATGCTAAAACATATAAGACAGTGATCAGAAATTTTAAAATCAATCACAGAACTAAAAGCTCTTAACCCATTACTTAAACGTGCAAAAATATGATCAATGCATGAGGTTGAAGTACTAGTTACTCGAGTCGAAACATTTATGCAAGAATCAAGACCCAAACTATTAAGAAAGCACAAGTAGTTGTCAACCAATGAGTTATTATCCAAAATATTCAAATTAATATCTCCTAAAAAAATTAAATTACTTGACGATTCATTACATAATAGTAAATCCAAATCCTTTAAAAAATTGTCAACATTGGAGGAATGAAATCTATAGGCGCAAAGGAATGTAAAAATATGATTATTTATCAAACACTTCACTTTCAAAGCATCACAACTTTGAAGATTAAAATCATTATGCTGAAAAGACAAATTACTCTTCAAAAATAAAGCCACACCACCAGAGGCATAATCATTATTGCAGCACGCTACTAAATTATAGCCAGGAATTTTGTTTCTATCAGTTTCTAAACTTTATGAGACGCCATTTACCCCCTCCCATCCCCTTGATTTTTTGGTTCATGCATTTTTTTATCAAACCTCATAAAATAAAAGGTCCCAGCTTATCGAAATCAAAAAATCTTGCATTATACCATAGCTAATGTACATTACATCTTCATCTATGCATAGAACAGCGAAAATCCGAAAATGCGACATATCACCTTCATCCAGTCATGTCTTCAAATAAAAGCCTTGTAAATCAATTGCCACGTTATAAGTTTCTGGAAGTGTATTCAGAGATTTTTATAGTATCTAAGCATATTCAGTAAAATCGGCTTCTTTATTTAAGTATTTTATTTTATTAACCATGTTATTTCTGTGATGCTATGCTAACTGCTATAAATTCTATAGCAATAATACAGACATAAATTAACTCTCAAAGTATTCATAGTTCAAAAAAGTTATAGACCATTCCAATTTTATCAAAAAATCCATGAAAACCATCAAAAATTACAAAACTAAATAGCTGCCAACTACGTTATAGAAAAAAAACTGCAACGTTACGATATGATTTTTGAATGAATGATAGGGAAACAAATAGTAGACTCTTTGTATTGAACATAAAATCAATTGATTTTTTCTAAATTTCAGTGTTGGCAGCTAGATAAAATTACATACAAATGTTTATGCAAATACGAGCAGATTTTTAATTGAATAAATGTATGCAAATACTAATACGATACTGTAAAGATATTGGGAAAAAAAAAACAACAAGGAGTGCTCTAATAAACTTATTTAAATCTGAAATCCTTGAGATTTGTGAACATTCTTCGTCGCTCTGATACGATTCTGCGAGGACAATCTATTATATCCTTTTGTAGTATTAAATTTGTATGAATTCATATTGGAAATAACATAGTTTGGATGCTACGGATGTTCCTGCAAGAGTTTCAACCTTTTATTCACAATTTTCTTATATTAAAGTTATATCGAGGTCTATCTCTAAGAATCTTAAAAACGGAACGTGTGTGAAATTGTGTTGTTAGTTGGTATTGGTACTTTTTCAAGCTATATTCCATCAATTTTGATGAAGCGTTACTGCTATTAAGACTAGCCCCAAAGGTTTTATACCTTTGAGTAGTATTGGACATTGGGCTTTGATATATTCAAAGCATTTAATCAATCAATATTTTCGAACACGATATCTTAACACATATGAGAAAAAAAACTTCAAAACAAGGTGTACCACCAAAACTTGGCTGACATCAAAACTGAATCAACCCGAACAGAAGATGTGAGTGGGTTAAGAAAACATGGTCGTAAAATTTTTTATACCACAATAAACACAACGCTAGTTTAAATGTTTCATGAGAATTTTGATTTTCTTTTGTTTATTTTGTGAACTCTTAACCTACATAGAAAAAACCATTCTCATATAAATTTTTTTAAATCTTTTTAAATTCACATAATACAAATAATAATACAAATGTCGACATTTTGCCGACAAGAATTTTTTACTTTTCCCAATGTTTTCATATTTTTTGAGAATTTTAAAAATTTATTTTAAAAAAATTACGTTAACTATCGTCAACTTTAAAACATGAGAATTTTTCAGTGTAGGAAAGGGCATTTAATAAACTCATTGACTTCAAAACTTATGTTAGAATATCTTGATGCTTGGTTCTTTTGCATATTTCATATGATAAATTGATATAAATCTTAATAACATAATTTTAAATGGCCAACTTTACAGAGCTTTGCAGTAAACAAAGTGTGTCACATAATTTCTAGAACATACATATTTTCATCACTTTTGATGGGGTCAAAAAAATAAAAGCAATATAAACGTATGCGCTCAAATCCATAACAAACTAAAGCACTTATTAGTTGTTTCAGCAACATCTACGAGATTTAATTGTGGTACTAAAGAGAAACTAATGAAAATACCGTAAATGTATGCTCTCATACTAGCATAACTGAGTCCACAGATGCATGGCAACATTTGTTGACGACCTTCGGAGAGGCAACATTTGTGCTCACCTGCGTAGCTAAGCAACATAAATTAATGCAAGCATTAAAGAATTTAATGTGTGTGTGTTCTGGAAAAGTTTACAATCATCATAAGGCTAAATTTAATGTTTACACCTTATGTATTAAAGGAAATATGAAGATAAATGCAAGAAAAATAATTAAAACAGAAAAACTTTTTGTCAATTTTTTAATGCGTTGCTTATAGCATGAACCCTTTATAAAACAGAGAGAATAGTTTTCTCACCAACATAAGAATTATATTCCAAGTATGCAATATAAGTAGTTTATTCTCACAGCGTATTCGAACTAAATGATAATCGTACGAATACAAATATCTTATTTGCTTTATAAAGGGTAAAAATTTAAAATTCAAACTTTTTGTAATTTCAGCACTTTAGAACTGTAAAATATTTAATAAAATTTCAAAATATTTAATTTATTGAAATATGTAGTTTAATGTGGATGTGGAAGCGCTGTTTGGGGAGGTTACGACAACTGGAGCGCCGCGAATTGATATTGACTTTGTTAACTATTTAAATAGCAATTGGAATAGCCGATGCAAAATCGGTTTGTTTTCGTGTTATCGATTTTTTTTAATATATCATATATTAATGATCTTCTAAGAAAACTTGCTGTATACAAATGCAAAAATTTTTTAAATATGTATTTACAACATATTGAGAACGTGTAAGAATACATAAGGGCATATCCAAACGGGCGTTACGTACGCTTATTTGCGAAAGACTTTTTGTATACAACATTTTGTAGAAAGATTTGAAATAATGTAAGTTTATTTTCCAAGTGATCAAATTTCAAAACCTTCTGTTTTTTATTAGGCTTTTTGATCTTGCGTGACGTTACTATAATTTCCACTGCTGTTCAATTGGGTAATTAAGTATTTAGGTAGATAATTAATTAGCTTTGTAATTTAGTGATTAAAAAACAAATTTTATAATCTTCGTTTCTTTGCCTTTATCATTTTTTCATTATCTTTAGCGTATGCCTTCAATTTTTACTAAAACAAAAAAATCTACGAAACATTTACAAAATATTATTAACGAAAAATACAAACTATATTTGTGAAAGAATTCAGGCGATTTGATCATAATGGTAAATAAATTTATGCATAAATTGCTTAAATTAATAAAACTTAAAATTTCTCTTAATAATTTCATAAAGTAATAAGCTTTTAATAAGTTGTAATTTTTTGGTCACGGTAAACTTTTCTGTGGAAATGCCCATATTCATTTATTTCGAATTTATGCATAGAACGTAATTAGCATTTTTAATAAGGAGCAAACTGTAATTAAATTAATTTTATATTCAATTACAAAAGCGCTCAAAAAATGTGAAATTGTACTTTTTAATATTAAAAAGTTGAAAAAAAGTTAAAACTATTCATAAGTGTGTACATTAGAGTATATTGACTTGTATGCAAAAAATCTGACCCCCAATTCTGGTACCAAAATTCAATAGCATAAAAAAATCCTTTGGATTGGTATACCTTTTTTTGGCCTAAACCAATTTTAACGTCCCCCAAATTTAATTTTTGTGCATTTTTGAGTAATTTTTGCACTGGAGATCAACTAATGGTTGATTTATAAAGAACATCAAGCTAATCAATCAATTTAGGATAAAAAAATAAAGAACTGTATATTTTCATACCATTTGAAAAATGCTTTAACGAGTGTTTACGTTGTTTTTTTTTAAATAATCTACTTGTTATTTAATTTAATTATAAATTTTTTTTTGTTTTTTATATGAAAGTTTTTCAATGCTTTTGAAAATATTAGCTTAATGCTAAAGTAAAGTAGATTTAAGAACTGTTTCTGTTAACAAAATAAGAACATTTATATTTTTTAGATCCTATAATGGGCTAAAAATGGATTTTTGTTTCGAATTTCAGCCTTTTAACGCGGCCAATATAGAAAACATTTTTAATTTTCCTCGCTCTGTAAAAGCAGCAGCCACTGACAAGTACTTACGAGCTTAACTTGCCTCTCAGTGTCCTGAAAGTGGCAAGGTATCTGTCGAATTTCGACATCGTCCATCATGTCAATAGAAATGTTCTTTACAGGATTTAAAAAATAATTGTTCTTATTTTGCAAATAGTTGCAGAATATACTTAAATTTGCATTAAACAGAAATAAGTACATTCAACAGAGTAAAATTCTTTGATATAAAAAAAAATTATAATTAAATTATTTTAAATAAACAAATATATTTTTTTTAACAAAATCGTAAAATCTCGTTATAGCATTTTTCAAATGGGGTGAAAATTTGCAGTACTATATTTTTATATCCAAGGGATTGGTTGCTATCCTTGGTTTTTTTTTTTATAAATCAACCATTATTGGGTCTCCAGAAAAAGATTTGCTCAAAAATGCAATTCGGAGGAGCCAAAGTTGGCTCAGACCAAAAAAAAAAGTATACCAATCGAATGTATTTCTTATATACTATTTAATTTTGGTACCGTCAGTTAAGTAATAACTTACTTAATAAAACAAACGGTCAGATATAATAGCTATGGAAAAGTTCTTAAAATTTGCATCAACAATTTTGATGTAGTTGGAAAGGGTTATTATTCTTGTATTAATTCCTGGTCCAAAATTAAAACATATTTAACCTAAAGTATTTATTATAAAATAAACACCTACTGAAAAAAATGTAAAAAATTAAAAAAAAATAAAAATTATGAATTTGTTTGAATTTTTTTGGTTTTGGGTATGGAAATAAAATAAGAAAATTACAGGAATTTGCATAGAAAACAGCATTGATTTATGTCGGATTGAAAATATTTACATTTAATTATGGAGATTGTAAGAACTTTTTCAACCAAAAATTTCTGACAATGTTTTTTTTTACAATTACGACACCAGCCAATATTTTTACAAAAAACACGATTTTAAGAGGTTATTTGAAACCATTTCAGCTTGCGGAAGGCAATTGCTAGAGTTGAAATGAGCATTTTTGGAGCTTTATTTTTGGATTTTGTTGTTATTGACAATAGAAACAAAACATTTTCCCATACAAAAAATGGTTGTGTGCTCAAAAGAGGCCCTTTTTAAGAAAATTTCAGCTAGCTTAAGGGTTAACACATAGCGAAACCCTTCCGTGGAGGGCGTTTCAGCCAAGAAATATTTTAGACCGAGCTTATCTCACATATTTTTTTTTTGTATGAAGACTGAAGCGGCCTAATATCAAAATATAATACAAAACCATGTGAATATACACAGAAAATTTTCATTTCGTACACTTATTATTATTTTCTTTTTAATAAACTGTTGGGTATTACAATTCTTAGCACGCATGATCGAATTCAAACACGTGCGCCTAAAGCTCTTGGGCAGGCGCTGATACAGATATAGGCAAAGATACAGATTTTTTTTAACAGATCTAGTACCAAGCAAGAAATTAAAAAAAATCGTAACGTGATAACTTGTTAAGATATCGATTTTTTGTTTGACCAAACATAACTTTTATTTTTTTTGTCTGAAAAGAAAAACAATCGCGGGGACACAGTTTTCATAATCGTGCCCGCTGTTCAGTTGCACAAATATTTGTGCGTCAATTAGTTGCAGTCACTAATGCAGCTTGTTAGCAACATGTTGCTTGTGCGCAAGTCAACAATAATAAACTTTCATGCATTTATGCTCAAAATCGAAGCATTCTTGTGGCTTGCTCACAACAACAGCACCAAAGAGAGCTCACAACTTACCATCCACACTGTGTCCACAACCGATGCGAGCTCCACGCAACGCACGTAATTCATAAATTTGAAAAACTCAATCAATTCAGTGTTGCCGGGATATTCAAACGAATTGGTAATAAAAGCGCGTCGAAGGTTGCTTGATAAACGTGAGCCAAATAAAATCTCTAAAAAAAATTTCATAAAAATCCGAAACGTAACGAAAGGCAACGCACATACGAATTGCTTGCTAATCGTCGTTGTCTCGCAACGTCGCTATCGGTATCGCTGTTAAGGACAACGTTTTAACGTTAAGTAAAATCGAGAAAAAAATTCATAGATATGTTTTTTAAAAAATTATAAAAGGTGTGGCGATAAAATACACCTTGTGAAAAAGAAAAGTGCTGAAAATCTTAAAAGAAAAATCAAAGAAAAATTGTATTCAATCAACGTCTGAATTTAATTCTCTCAATTTAAAGGATGTGGGTTTGTGCTGTGCTCATCTATGTGCATGTGTGCAAGTGAATCGTTAACAGGATTTAAACATACAGATAATTAAAACAAATTTCAAAGGATTACTCACAATAAAACTGAAAGGATTACGACTGCTACGCTTGTAAGCAAAACCAACAACAGCAACAGCAGCAGCAGCAACAATAAAAAACATTGCCAACGTCAAGCGTAAGGATTAAAACGGCTTTAGTTGAAATAACAGTAGTGAATGTAAGAATTAAATTTAATTATTTAATTGAACTTAACAGTGTAGAAACTTTTTGTGTCACAGAAAGTATATAATGCTAGATTTCGGGAGAGGATAGTTAAAGTTTTTCTATACAATTATTCCTATTACAGTAACCCCTTTCTTAATTAAATAATTTGTAAAAATTAGTATTTTCTGTTTAAAGTTTTATTTCACATATTTAGAAACCATAACAATTAACCCTTTGAGCACGACAAACAAACCGTTGTAAATTTTAAAATGTATTTGTGGAATTGTCATCACCGATGGCATATTTCTATACAAAAATATATTAAATATTGAACTGTAAGTATTTCAAAAATCTGGGAAAATCAGGCAAAATCCGGAAAAACCCATCCGGAAAATTTATTTTTTACCTATTTAAAAAAAAACCATTTTTGATTTATAAGTTTTTTCTTTCTCTTAAAATTAAAAACACTTCGAAAAATTTGGCACACGTTAAAAGCCACATTTATTTCTAATCCTTTAAGCGCAACTTTATGACAATATCTAGAAAACTATGCTCACACGACCTAAAAATGTAAATTGGTTCTTTTTCACCCATTCGTTGTCAAAGGTATATGCTATAGTACTAGCCCAAAAATGCACCATATTTTTCAAGGCAGAAATTTTAAAATTGTTTAATTGAAATTATTTAATTTTATTATTTTAATTGTTTATGCCAATAATTTAATTGCTAAAGTTTGTCAAGGAATTTTAACTTAACAGTCAGTTCCAACTGTTGACTCCGCTAAATGCTGTCATTGATTTCCTTTTGTTCTCATTCTGAATTTGACAATTTTGGATATAAAAAAGAGAACGACGTCATAAATGCATCTACCTTCCTATTGTGGTCAACAAATAAGAAAAAGCGTGTTCATGTGTAAGCTATTGGGTGTAATCCTCTTAAGACTAATTTGAATTTTTAACACAGCTTCCATACAAAATTTCAAAAACAACAAATTTTTATTTCACAATATTAGTAGGATTAATTTTAAATCAGATCAGAAAAAACGACAAAATAATCATCCCGCTATTCACCATAAAGCAATGAAATTCTTATAAATAATTTTATAAAATTCATAGTTTTTTATAGAAAGAACTTTAGTTTTAATTAAATAGAAATATGAAATCAGTTCAAAAAATTTTCCTACAAAAGATTAAAAAAATGTAGTATTCCATAAATTATTGGAGTTTTATGGCTTCAGTTCAGTAGCGGAACTAATTTTTAGCTGATTTTTACAAATGATACTTTATCGGATTTAAAATTAATTAAGCTTCACTAATTTTGTAAGATAAAAATGTATTAGGGTAATTCACGATCTTGTTGCTTCGTTGCAAATGCGTGTTTGTGAGAACACCTTTATTATTAAGATGTTGCAAATGCTAAGCAACAGCGGTTTTTTTCGTTTAAATATTTTTCATCATCCGTTTGTGAAAAGTAATTAGATAGTTGAATGCAATATTTAACATCGATTTTTTTGTTGGCATTTTCCCTTTTAATTTTCTTTTTTAAAATTTTCTCTTATTCTTTGCCAATTATTTCCCTTATTATAAATTATACTTTTTTTCTGCTAAAAATGTTGTCGGTGGTGGTGTTCAATGCAAAATGATCATGAATTACCCTTTTGTTCTAAAAAATTAGGAATTTTTCAATTCATTTCAAAAAGTTATAACTAAATTTGGAAGATTTTCATTTTTTGAACTGTAACTTTGCCATTTTTAAAAAAAATAAAGACCGATGTTTGAGCTTTCAGTTAATATATGGTTTTCAAAATTTGTTTGAATTTTAGAGTGTTTCAAAATAGTTAACATACGACCAAAAATGAGAATCTATTGTGTTTCATTTCAATTTTTTTTTTTTTTGTTATGCAAAATTATGTAATAGAAACACAAATAATAGGTTTAGGAAAACAAGCACCCTAACGTTTTTTTTTATATGTAACATGTGTATCTTGACTTATCTCTATTCAAAAAAGTACTGTATTCGAAATCGTTTGGCGGCCTCAATAGCCGGCATATCACTAGCCTCGGTTATAAGCAATTCATATTATCTTTCACGTTTGTCCCACCTAATTGATAATTCACGTATGGTTCCAACCAATTCTTCCTCTAATAATCTATCGCTTTCCTTTCAGGCCAAAGACCAAACGCTATTTATATAAGAATATAAAATAAAAATAAAATTTTTTTAAAACACATCAATTTACGACGAAAAGTTGTAGTTGGTGGTGGTTTGAAAAGTTTGTGCCAAGCATGGCTTAATAACTTGATTTAACTAAGGCAAAAGCATAGCACTTGCCTCAGATTCAAAATCGCATGTTAATACTGCATTTTGCCACACTAAGAACAATCTCTACAAAAAGTTTCACTTGATTACTTTCTATCCACCCTTCAACTAAATATCTTATTCCTCTTTCAACAAAATGATTACATATATAAAGGAGGCATCCTCTAGCATTGGTATTAATCTAAAAAGAAAAAAAAGTTAAATTTTTACCGAAATTATAAGTGAGTGCGTGAAAACAAATTAGTCAATCCGACGCTAACTTAGCGAAGATTCAAACCAATACTTTTTATCCACAAAAAGTTAAATTTTTACTTTGCAAAAAGACATTGTAAGAATGTAACTTTTGGGATGAAACTAAATACGTTATTTTTGCAAAGTACAAATTTAACTGTTGGCTTGAATTTTCACTTCGTACTATTGCGAAGTATGAATTTAACTCCTGGTATGAATTGAAGCTATGGTACTAGCTTCTAATGCAGAAATCCATTTATCAAAAGTACAAATTTGATATGTATTGCATACCATTCGACAGGTAAGTAAAGCACCTTTGCAACGATAAACCATGTTTAATTCATGCACTCTAAGGTTTTTGGTCTAAATTTCTTGGAAAGTAGTGCTTGGTACTAACTTCTAACGATCAAATCAGATGGGTAGTACTAGCTAGCGAACGAACAGAGGGAATTTCAAAAAGTTGATTGCAAATATTTATTTTTTTTAAACATGAACAAATTTTAAACTTCCATAGCTTATAAATAAATTAGTTTTTATATATTTTTGAAATTCCTCTGTTATCTTCCATAAGCTTTAGTTTTACCAAAATAACAAGTGTGCTGTTCCCAAGAAAATTGTAGCGAAGTTTAAAAGGAAAACGGTCAAGGCAATAACCTCTTCATGAACATATTTTTAAATAGAAGTTTACTTATAGGGAAGGTTTTGTTCATTCTGTATTACGCATAGTGCTTTTTACCTGCAAGAAATGGCATTTTTTCATTTTAAGCACACATTTTGCTCAAACAGTTCTTAGTTTTTTGTTTTATTAAAATTTTTTACATTTGATGTTACTGAATGTTTATCTTCCATCGAAATACCGATTCAGATTTAATTTAAAAAAATCCAAATTAATGAATATAATTTTTTTACAGCGAGTTCAGCACATAGATTATTTAAAAATAAATCGAAAAAACTTAATTTTTTAATGTTAATAGCTTCTTTACGTTTTATAATTTTAGTTATGCCAAAACGGTTCTATATGTAAAATATCTTCAGTAGATAATAACACAATCTATAATAAACGTACCTTCAGTAGAATCAAAACTCTGCTTCAATAAATTCGCTCCCATTAATTAACTTTAATTTTATAGTATATTTATCAAGTAAAACCAACTATTAATGCTTTATAATTGTGCTACCTCGATTCATATCTAGATATGTATAAATGCAAAACCTCTTGATTGATTAGTTTAATTAAAATTCAATTAAAAAGACTGAAAAAAAGACTGTTTTAAAAATATTTTCCAAATTTTCTGGAACTGAAATATTTGGATCGATATATTTTATACCTTTTGACTCTTCGGAGGGAAAGTGTTTGAAGCCCGAAATCCTCCTTTGCTACAGAAATGGTTTAAAATATGGTCTTATTTTAATCCTAGGATGATCAGGGATTTTTTGACGCTAAATATAACATACAGGTCTGTGCAGGCTTATATTTATTTGGTATGGAAACACGTAGGCAGATATGTCAAAATGGTGTGTACGTGGGCTAGGGTAGAAGACAAGGTAGAAGTAAGGGGCGATTTTTTAACAATAAAAGCATATTTTTACATTTTTTTGGTAACAATTGGCTCTATTTTATTAACTCAGTTTTTATTTCCAAACTTTATTGCCAAAAAGTGCAACACATCTGTATTCGTCCTATTAAAGTATTGTATATAAAATCTAATATTACAAAAAAGCGCAATTCGTAGTAGTTCACACATATGTTAATGTATCATCATAATTAATTATGATATATTAAATAAAAAAAAAAACCACAAACAAAAAATTTGACATATAGAAGCCCTCAATAATTCATAAGATATTTTCTGTAATACAAGTACAAATACATATATTTGGTTCAGCAGTAACTGCCTACATATAAGTATTTTAAGACAATTTAGCACCTACAAATTGTCTAAAGATCAAATATTTTTTTACAGAATATGTTAGAATGAACCTTTAAAGACATATTCTTAATAATATCATAGTTAAATTCTCAAAAGCCAAATTTGTCTGAGCATATATAGCGAAACGCGTCAAAGTCATTTCTTCAACGTATTTTAAATTTAAGCGTGATTTTCTCAAAACAAAGCTTTTCAAGTTGGCGTGCATGATTTAAAGAAATGTATTTATCCGATCGCTCTGACATTTTAACACGTTATTTTACACATGTTAATACTCAGTATGACCTACGGATGAAAACAAAATCAGTATTCAGTTTTTTGAGTAACAACAGATTTTTTTGGGGGAAAATGGTAAATTAAAAAACGCTGCCATTTTATTATTTTACAACCAAATTTTTTTAATTTAAGGTCATTCCATGGCCACTTCTATGCTGATTAAGACCCCTTTTTCAGACGTTTCGAAGGACAGTAATCCTGCACGCCGTGATTTTTTGGTGTTTTTTAAAAAAATTTTAGCTGACGACACACAGTGTGCTTTTTTCGATTTTAGGATGACATTTGCATTATCTCAAAATTATAAAATAATAAAAAATTAGGTCACAACTTGTTTTAAATTATGAATTTTATTTTATTTTTCCAAATAAAAAATAAAAAATTCCAAAAAACCAAATCTTCAAATAAATTTTGTGCTCGTAATTTTTAATGGTTAAGCTTGACTTTACTTTTTGGGATTTATTGAGCTTATTTTTGTTAAAAAAGTTATAACTTTGACGAATTTTATAAAAAAGCATACAATAATCAAATTTTTAATATGACGAACAATAATAGTTTTTTATAAAATTTAACAAAAAACAAAAACCCAAATGTCATCCTACAATGAAAAAAGCGCGCTGTGCGACGTTGGGTTGAAAAAAATTGAAAAAATAATATTGTTTACTATGAGATCATTATATGTTTCAAGTTTCATTAAGAAATGTCTTAGTTAAGTATTATTTATTATTATTATTATTATTATTTTTTCTTTTGTTATGATTAAAGTGAATGTGATACATTCCCTTAAGTCACTGTTTGAGATCAATGTTTTAGTAATTACTAGCTGAAACCCGGCGCGTTGCTGCCACTCTCCCTATTCAAACGCCCATAAAATGTTATCAGTTAAACAGCATGTCTAAATTGAGGTCAAATACTGAATTCTGAGACTGTGCGACCTATATCCACAAAGCTATTCGATATAACAAATTTGGGTTGTATAGGAAGTGCCACTCCCTCTTCATCACCGCTAATAGAATGTAATCAATTAAACTGGATGTCTACATGGCGGTCGAATACCGAATTCCAAAACTGTGCGACATATAACTCCAAAACTATTCGATAGCACAAATTTTGATTGTATGGGAGGTGCCACTCTCCTTTTCCCTACGCCCATAAAATTTTAGCAATGAAACTGCATGAGTACATTGAGGTCGAATACTAAATTTTGAGGCTGAGTTACCTATAACTCCAAATCTATTCGATATCGCAAATTTGGGTTAAATTGGAGGTGTCACGCCCCCCCGACAAACTCTAAAAAATTTTATCAGTAAATCTGCAAGCGTAAATTTTGGTCGAATACTGAGTTCCGACGCTGTGTGACCTTGAACTCCAAAGCTATTCGATATCACAAATTTTCGTTGTATGGGAGGTGCCACTCCCCCTTGATCAACGCTCATAAAATGTAATCAATGAAACTGCATGTGTACATTGAGGTCCAATACTGAATTCCAAAGCTATGAGACCTATAACCCCAATGCTATTTGATATCTCTAATTTGGGTTAAATAGGAGGTTTCACGCCCCCTTGTCGTACGCCCATAAAATGTAATTAATGAAACTGCATGTATAAATTGGGGCCGAATACTGAATTCTGACGCTGATATTCAATATCGCAAATTTACGTTAAATGGGAGGTGCCACGCCCCTCTTACCAATGAACATACATTGAATCAATGAAACTGCATGTGTATATTGAGGTCGAATACTGAATTTCGGCGTTGTACGACTTATAACTCTAAAACTATTTGATAGCACAAAGTTGGGTTGTATGGGAAGTGCCACTCCCCTTTGCCCTACGACGACAAAATGTAAGTATTGAAAATGCATGTATAAATTTAGGTCGAATACCGAATTCTTACGCTGTCAACCTATAACTTCAAAGCAATACGATATCGCAAATTTGGTCGAATACCGAATTTCTAAGCTGTGCGACCCATAACTCTAAAGCTATTCGATAACAACAATTTTTTATTTATATATGGGAGGTAAAAGGGGGTGTGGCATTGCCCTTAAACCATCTCGTACTCAAAGCAAAGCGTACTTACAAAATTTGAGCTCAATCGGACCAATGGTTTCGAAGTATTTTGATATTTTCTTAAAAGTAGGCGTAGATGAAGTGTGACCACGCCCATTTTTTTCAAAGTTAATTATAGTTATCATACGAACTTATTTACCAAATTTTAATTTAATACGACCAAAACCGTCTTAAATACAACATTTTTATTGATTTGTGGGCGACAAAAGGGGGTGTGGCACAAAACGTGCAAAGATACACACATGCAATTTCTTATGTGCACCCTCCATTGAAATCGGGGAAGCCGTCTAGGAGGAGTATGCGAACAGGAAGTTTTGCCACTTAATTTTATATATATAGATATCAAAACAGTGGGCGCAAAAGTGGACGTGGTCATTTTTCTTGCAGTAAACATTTAAATTGGATTACTACGAACATTTGAAAAAAAAAATTATCCAGATCGGTCCAGCCGTTTTCCGATTTTATATAAATCGAAAAAAGTGGGCGCAAAAGTAGGCGTGGTCAATTTTTATTTCCGACAAAACTTAAATTGGATTACTACGAACATTCGAAAAAAAAATTATCCAAATCGGTCCAGCCTTTTTATGATTTTAGATAAATCAAAAAAAGTGGGCGCAAAAGTGGGCGTGGTCAATTTTTCTTTCCTTAAAAACCTAACTTGGACTTAAACGAACATTTAAAAAAAAATTATCCAAATCGGTTCGGCCGATCTCGAGTTATGGGATTACATCGCATTCGGACACTTTCTTTTATATATATAGATTAATAGGGTCGATTGTATTTACACTGACTTTAGCTAACCTTTTGATAAATTGCCACATAATCTTATTTTATTTAAACTAATATTTATGGGATTTCCGCAATATTTTGAAAGCTGGATCAAATTGTATTTCTTCCTCAAGAAATTAAAGCATAAAAGGTGCAAAAATAATGCTTGTTTTGCCCAAAAAAGGGGGATGTTTTTGATAGAAGTTTGAGCATTTTTATTAGCTATTAAAAAAATTATTTTCAGCAATCCCAGGATTTGAATCTAATAATCCCGGGCTTAAAAAAGACTGGGATCCCGAAATCACTAGTAGATACTATTTAATTATTTTTTTATAAAGCAAATTTAATTAAAAGCAATTAAAGCACATTCAAACTTATTATACAGTTATTATTGTATACATAAGTTTTAAAAAGTATCTTAAATATATTTAATTAACTCACTAATGAGTTTGTACAAGTTTTCTATATACATTGAATATGCATTGACGGACAAAACTGTTTACGAATTTCTAAAAATACCCAAAAAGTTGTAACTCTTATTATCTGTTTACTTTATTCAAAATAAGAGAACATAAATCGTTATTAATTCAGCAAAGCATAAAATCTATATACACAGTTAAAAATCTTGGAATAAATATTTATACAAGCAAAGTATAACAAAGATTTTTAATTAAAAAAATATTAAATTAAATAATCTTCAGTTGATTACAACACTTTTCAATATATTTTCTTTTACCTTTTAATACAGTTCAAATATTGCAACTATATTTTATGCCCTTGGAATTAATTCGATACTATTGTGATATTATATTTAATTTTTAAGACATGCTGTATAATTTTTCAATATACTTTTGTTTTAAATGTTAATACACTTAAAATATTACAACAAAATTTTATACCCTTTGGAATCAATTTGAAACTATATTTACCATTATACCTAATTTTTAATACAAAATCAGTATTAAAAATTAATACAAACTGAACATTAATCATCAATACTGTTTTTTGTTAAAACTGAATTTTAATATTTGGATAGTATTATTTATTTAATACAATTTTGGTGTGGTCATATATGTATGTAAGCCCAAAAGTATTAAAATTTATTCCAAGATTTCTAACCGTGTATCATTAAAAAATGTGATTTTTTTCCGTCTGCTGGCAGTTCATAATTGTAATTTGGCTTTATTCATATATTAGTACAAAAGAAATAGTTATTATTTTGCTTACAATAAAATAGTATAATATATATCTCGAACAAGCTCATATTTTCCATCATTTATTATGAGGCCTTCAATAAAAGGATTCTAGTAGGTTTCTTCCAGGAGAACTTTAAGAAGGCATTCCATGGAATGGAATCATTTTTGTGGTTAAGGGGTTTAAAAAATCCCACGGAAAATATCCCTTTTCCCGATTTTTCTCGCGATTTTGGTGTTAGAAATAAAAAGTGTTGGATTCTGTTGGGGAATTAAAAAATCCTACGTAACATATCTAATTTCCCGATTTTCACTGCATTTTGGTGTTGGCAGTAGGAAGCACTTGGGTTTTGTTGGGTTTAAAAAAATACCACGGAATATATCTAAAAAATTTTGTATTATAATTATATACAATTTTGTTTACTTTTATTGAATTTAAATGCTATTTGAATGTCTTCCAGAAGTAGTTTATGAGAATGCCTCTTGAAGGCACTTCTTGATAATACTAAGAATAAGAACACTTGAATGTACAGAATGTTGTATTGAAGCACTGTCCCTAAGGCGCCTGCTACACGCTCAATATATATTGGTCAATATACAGTATCGTGATATTTATTGAACGTGTAGCATGCAATATTGACGTATCGTGATCCATATCGCAAAATATTTAATTTTTCTAAAATCTAGATCTCGGATCGCAAAACTGTCAATAAATATTGAACGTGTAGCATATTTTGTGTCATCAATACGCGATAAGCAGTAGGAGGTCAAATAAAAATTAGAAGTATTCACGATTCAGTGCACTTGCCTGTGCAGTTGAGGACTTTTGCAGTTAGGCCTGTATTGCTTCGTGAACACACTAAGCAAAAATTGTATGAATACTGACGCGATAAATACTGAACGTGTAGCATTCCAAGTATCACAATAAATATTGAAAGTGTAGCAGGCGCCTAAGAATGCATTTCAAATTTGAATCAAACATTTTTGTGGCCCTTTATAAAAGTTGAATCCCATATTATTTAAATCCTCTTTATTATTTTAGCCGTGTTTTGAATCGTTATCCTGCATGAAGAGATCATCCTGATCCTGTTATGTAAATACGAGTCTTCCAAAATATTAATATCATCCGTGGCCATCATTGTACTTTTGATTCGTCACAGTACTCCGACTTGATTGCCACGAAAGCATCTGCAAAGCATCATAAGGCCACATAAAAACTTTAATATCTGTCAAATATTTCGCTCTTGAAGCCATATACCTGTATTAGCCCAAGTCCACATGCGTCCATCTGACCCAACACAATTTATTTAAGTTTTATCCGACCATTTTACTTTTAATCAATCATCAACGGTGAAGTGCTCATACTTTTTTCGAATTCATATCTTTGCTTTCGGTTCTTATAAGTCAAAATAGACTTCTTCACTTTTGTTCTCGGAGAATGTCTACATTTTTTAATTATTGCGGATTGTCTTGTCATTGACCTCAACTCCGAGTTCCTGTTTCAGGAAGTGATTGGTCTCCACAGCAGTATTTGCAGCCTGAGTGTTTATTAAACGCTTGGCTATGCGCTCTACGCTTGGAGATGGTTACGTGTCCTAGCAAGCACAAGCACAATATACAATAGACTCCTATTTTATTTTATTTGTTAATCTAAGTGATATGTTATATTCCCTTCAAAATTTCTTTTTGTATATCTTATTTTAGGGTTGGCAAACATACATTATACAGCACGTGTTGTCTGTCACTGTATGCATGTATATCAAACAAGAATCAGAAAATAGTATCTTTAAGAATTTTTTTTCCAACATTCCATTTTATCTATGGAGAACATGATGAATTCAAGGATTTGTGAAGCAAAGAAATAGGTATTTAGCAGTAGTACATTATTAGAATTTTGTATTCTACCATACAACAATAACAAATAACAAACTGACAACAGTACCAATCATCGACCCAAGAGTCCTTTAGTAAGTGGGTATTCATAAATTGAGCGACATATACAAAAACAGACATGCGATTCAAGGCGAGGCGTGGTCATTTCTTTATTAAAATATGCAGTGGAAAGTGTGTGTTCGCAATATTTATGAATGATAAATTTTCAGTACACATGCAGCCAAGCCAACTGTGTGAGCCAAGCTGTGTGAGCAGCCACACACACACATGTGTTTACAAGTGCACTTAAATAAACACGTAGTTGTGTATGGCTTAGCTCAGCTCAGCAAAGTTAGTCTGCACGATTGACCTGCGAACGCGTGAACTATGATCATGTTGTGAAGTTGTTGCTTTTTATTATTGCTGTTGTATTTCTAATTATAGTTGTCCGATGTTGTTGTTCTTGTTATTACAAAGAATAAACCCACTCGTGTTCCCTCCGACGCCAGCAACTAGTTAAAACATAAAAAATAAAACAGCGCCAAGAACAATTTAAATACGACAGGACTATTGACAGGGGACGAAACGGAAAAAAAAAAACTCACAGAGAGATAGAGAAAATATAAAAACGGATTAAAACACAACTTAGTTGGTGGCACTACGGCAACATCAAAGGAAATATGTATTTCATTAATGGGCAGGATTAACAAAAATAAAAAAAGTAAATAAAAAATAATGACGGAAAAATTTACCTACCAAAGGTGGAGTCTTTTGGAGGATCATTAACAAAGGACTTATATATCAGTTTAGATATGTATGTGCAGAGGTCAATTTGGTAGACAGCATGAATTAATGATGACTAATGTGTTAAAAGGACGACACAACGAAGGAGTTGTACAGGAGGCACTTAACTGGTGGAGGTGGAATTATTTATTTAGCTTCGTCCCAAAACTTACACAAACCAATGAAATGGTTTAAATACGCTTGCAATAAAGTAATTCCAGTCAGATTGATGCAATATTTCCCAATAAATCTATTTTTGATCTGAGTGGTATTTTTCCTGACTCAGCTTAGAAAATGGTCAACATAACTTCAGCAACGATGAATAGGTGGAAACTAAGCTACTTGAGTGTTGACAAAAGTAAATAAATAAGGCTGCAAAGTAAATTCCTTGCTACATAAAAAAAAACACATCATCCAAGCCGTACACAACTGCAATGGACACAAAAAAATTGTCACAATAACTTGGGCAAAGGGTAATAGGACCACTGGGATAAATAGCAAATGATAAAAAAAAAAATTGTTAAGCCTAAGGCTGCCAAAGTTGCACTCTGTGCAGAAATTTCATATAGAATATTAAAAATAACTGCTTGCCGAGGCGTTGAACTACAGAACGCTTAGTTGGAAGCCTAAAGCGAATTTCTGAATGCAGCAGCAGTATCAATTTTAAATTTTGCTACACTTTTGCCATTTCACTTCATTTCTCTTTTCTCGCATTCTGATGAGAAACTTTTGAAAAAACGTGCATTTTATTTTGTTGTACTTGTTTTGTTGCCATAGAATCATAATAAATGAAATCTTTTGTTCTTTAATCTTTTGTCGGAGTATATGAGAAAGATTATCTCTTTAAGCTTTTTAGCGTTAAAGAGAAACACTTACTGATGTATTAAAAGCTGTAAGTTATAAAAATCAAGATTTAAGAATTGTAAGTCTATATATAAAAGAAATAGAAAACTTAATTTCGAGGAAAAAATTTAAGCGTAATTTTTATCGGAGCTTAGGGTGCACAAAATTGACAAAAATCGGAAAAAACATCGGAAATCGATTTTAACGAAAATGCATATCTCCAATACTTCTTAACCGAATGTTAAGTATTAACTTCCATTTTAGAGGACTTTAATTTAACCATCTAAACACCCTTGTGGTAAGGGATTTAACCATCTAAAAACAAATCTTTTTTTGTGATGAAAATATAATAAAACAGACGTTAATATAAAAATAGTTTTGAGAAATTTTATTGGTTAGGGGTTCCATTACTTGCGGTAAGGTTATTCACTTCGAATAATGGGTTCGAGGAGCACTATTTAAAAATTAAAAAAATTTTTTCTTAAAGCTGCAAAAATTATCCTTTCAACAAAATAAAAATTCAATTAGAGTGAGGACTCAATGGGTTCATGAGATAATGACATTTTAACATCTAAACACATATAGTTTTTACATAAATTTTTTCATATTTTAAGGTCAATTCAATGTCAGAGTTGTAATTATTTAAAATTTCATCCTGTAAAACAGTCATTTAAATAAGTTTATTCACTGAGAAAAGAGTTTAGATTCATGAACTACGTGCATTGCCTTCGCGCCTGTCTCACAATATTTATTCACAAATACCCAGTTTTGATATATATTACCACACTGTTAAAAAGCTTGGACTAAATTTAAAACTGTTTTAGATGAAATCTAGCAAAACACCAAAAAAAGATTACTTTTCAATCCAAGGAAAAGTTTAAAATTTTCTAATCCAAAAAAGATTAGTTTTTAATCCGCAAAAAATTTAGAAAATCGCAATATAAATCAGAGAACTGCACAAGCCTACTTGAAGTTCTAGCCTTTTCAAGTACTTGAATTCAAGTATGTAGCAAAACTTGAAAAAGCAAGCTTTAGCCTACCTGCAAAAATACCAAACATATACAAGTCATATCCCTGCTTGCTCGTTGGCTTGGCTTGTTTAGACTGACTTTGTCGGGCAGAAAGTTGAAAAGCTTGAAACGATCGGCAAAAGCTTATAAGCTCGCAAGTATCCTATTAATTGAATTTAAGCCTGACATGCATGACCTCAGCAATTTTCACAAAAAAAGTCACCTAAATGTGTGTCCTCATTATAAAAACGAATATGCTATTAATTTTTTAATGAAACTTGTAACTTCTGTGTTAACTGCATTAACCACATGTGGCACACTACTCAGCATAGGTAATTCATTGTTTTATAAATATTAGCTGCGTTTTATTCTGTCTGGTTTAACCAGTGAACGAATAGATTGCATTAGTTAAAGCTTTGTAAGTTTTTCCTTTGTAAGTTTTGCCAAATGATATGACCAAGGCTGGTTTCTTTTGCCAGCATTGGGTGACTAAGAAGGGTTGTAAACCAAACTCTTACTTGCGAGTGCTGCCACAAACTAAACCAATAGCGACATCTATAGAGCCGTAGGGAAAAAAATAAATAGTTCAACGAGATGAACTAGCTACTGAGCAAGTTCATCTTTTTGTTAGTGTTCTGCATGTTATTTAGAACCTATTTGGTTTAACCAGAACGAATAGAACACGCCTATTATTGAAAGAACAGTTAGAAAAATGTATGAATTATTTGAAAAAATTTATTTAATTATTATGAAAATTATGATAACAATTAGTGGTAGCGTTCAGGAATAGGTGTGTGCCGCATTTTGAGTTATATAAATTATTCTTTATCACAATATGTTAATTTTCAGCGTTGACGCTTTGAATCGTACATTGGCCAGTGACCGACGGCGTCTTTACGGATTTCCTTAGTTTTTATGCGAACTGCATTCGGTTTCTTTGACCTTTGGTGTAGTTCTGTTTCCAAAGTTCTTGATGGACGAACTTTTTTTGCTAAAGAAAGTAATAATCATAACGAAAAATTGTAGATAAGTACTATTTATAAATATAAGTAAGTAAAGAACTTCAGTTACCTGGCGGTAGCTGAAATTTAAATTCTTTTTTTTTAAATTTCCTCAAAGGAACCTCTTTTCGAAATTCAATGATCCTTTCTTGTCTTATTTACTCGATTAAAAAACACCCATGCATTTATCATGGCCATATCAAGAAGGTAGTGGAATATTCGGAGAGCCAATATACGGCTCTTCATGTGAATTGTATTGAACTAATCTTGCAAATGCTTGCTATATTCCTTTACAACATTTTTCTTTCGAAACCTTACATATTTAAAATATCTTTCTTTACTAAAATATTATTGAATAAGGACGGGAATTTGGCCCAAGGATTGTATATTGCAGTGCTCGTTGATGCAATTGGATTAATAGTTGTAGATCTGTTGCCAACCATTGTTGCATATTATGATATGAGCCTTTTCATCATCATCATCATCATCTTCATCATATTCTGTCTCGTTGTCAGAATCATCATCATTAAAATTACCATACTCGCTGTGCTCGAAATCTATTGATAAGTTCCCAGATGTACTCCTTTGTATCGGATTACTTTCTGAATTCACGACCTCTACTCATATTTAAAATAAAACAATAAAGCAAAAAAAAAAGCAATTAAAGCATACAATTTCAAATAAAATATAAACAAAACAGTTACATAAACGGCTTTTAGTACGAAGTGCGCTTAGTGCATGATGTGTCATAAAAGACACAACCACACTTTTGTTCGTTAGGGCACCAAAATACATGAAACACTATTCTAACGATAAATATGTGTAAATTATAGACAATATTACTAACTTGATTTTTTTTCTAAGGCAGAATATGCACTTAATTATTTTATTTTATTTACTGAAATACTCTTTCGTTTTTTTTTGCAAGCAGCGTTTTTTTACTTTGGCGCCAAATAATTCAGTCAGATGAGTCCTGTAAGTGTTTCCGTTGGAGAAAAATGAAAGCAGTAAATCAGTGTGATCTTAAAGCTTTTTATTTTTCCCAAAATTACCCTAGTTCAGACATGGGAAGAAATGCTTTGATTGTGCCATATATGGCACAAAGTATCCAAAAAATTCAGTGATCCTGTTTAGGGAAAGCTTAAGCGTATTATAACTTTTAAGAGTTCTGTAGACTACGTGGTTGGTAGTTTTAGGGGGTAGCTGATTTCGGAGTTGATGTCAAAATTTAAAACTCAAGATAGCGGATAGAGTTGCCACCTAGATTTTTTTGTATTTTTGCAAATTCTTGTAATTTTGAAATTCTGACAATGGATTTGATTTTGAATCCAATGTCACAGTTTTAAAATTTAAGATGGAGGTTAGGGTTACCACCTTAATTTTTACCACAGTATTGCCACCTAGTAAAATGAATTTTTAATGATATTAAACATCATTTAACAGTGTTAGGGGGTCGCTGATTTCGAATCTGAATTCAGAATTTTAAAATTCAAAATGATGGATAGGGCTGCCACCTAATTTTTTTTATTTTTACGAATTCGGTGCTGGCGCGAACACTAGGTAAAAATGGGTTGCTGAATCCTAACTCGTTTTCAGAATTTCAAAATTATGTAATTTTTTATAATAGGGCTGCCACCTTATAAAATGTAAATTTAAAAGTTTTAAACCTAATTCTTCAGTGTTAGGGGTCGTCGATTTCGAATATTAATTAAGAATTAAAAAATTCCAAACGGTGAATTTATTATAAAACGGTGAAATGGTTGCCACCTACTTTTTTTTAATTTGTATGAATTTGGTGCTGGCGCAAGCCCATTAAGAAAATACAAGTAATAGGAGAAAAATCCATGCATAGCTTTTTAACATTTATGCTGTAACGTGGGATCACTAGTGGCCAGACGATTTCTTTTTATGTGAATATCTTCTGAACACGTAGCGCTAGCGACATTTACCTCGCACGAAAAAAACTTTTAGTTGGGATGCTCACAGCTGGCATTAGTTTCATCAGATAAACCCTAAGCCAATATGAAGCCTAAGAATAGCCTATTCTTAGGTTAAAAAAATTGAGCATCTTATATAATTTTTGTAACTTTTTTGTTTTTTTTTATATATAAGTACTTAAGCTTATTTTCTCGTAAGGCTTATTTACTTTACTATAGTTCTTAAAAAATTGAGTTTTCTGAAAAAAAAGGTTTTTCACTCCTACAATAGAACGTTTTGCAGTAGAGGATCTCAATTTTTTTTTTAAAATTTTATTATAACTAAGAAAGAAAAACATGACGAAGCTTGTAAAGGATTCATTTGGCCAATAAAAATTTACGGATAATAATATAGAAGTATTCCCAACTCTTCCTGATTCACCGTTATACTCATACATTTTTTTTCTTAAAAATTTTTCGCCTGAGCAGAATAGTAGCGAGGATGCCGAAAGTGCCTCCATCGTGTTCCTTGGCAAATTTTAGAAATGGTAAAAAAAAAATTAAATAAGAATACAAAGTCTTAGTTACCCTAAAAAAAATTATATTTAATATGAACATACAACTTAGATCTGGGCACTTTGTTGTCTTTAGACCAGTGTTTGGCAAACACGAGCGCACACACACAAACGTAATGTAAGCCTGTGTTCGTTTGCTGAGAGATAGACTGCCCAGTGGGCATTTTAGCTAGCGATACGCAAAAGAATGCATGCTAGTAGTGCTCTGATTGGCGTCTATATACCTTCCATGATCGCTGCATTGATGAGTGCTTCTGTAAGGCCTACCTTTTGAAGGTTTGGAGTCTTTTCCTGCTATTTTATATGAAAAAATTTTGAAAAAATTTTGAAAAAATTATAAATGATCAGATCAACTAAGTAAAAAAATTTTTTTTTTTTGTCCGAGTTGGGACGCGAAAATGGAACTCCGAAATCTAACACATTGCATATCACATTATATGAAAACTTTTATATGGAAAAATTCTAAGTCTTTTCTATTATTTTTGTATGAAGAAATTTACAAAAAAATTCCAAAAAAAATTTTAAATGATCAGAAAATTTTTTAAAAAAATGTAGATTTTTAAAAAAATACAAAAAAGTTTCAAGTTGATATTTATATTGCTTTTTTTTCTAATGTACATTCTAAAGAAGGGCTTCTAGCAGGCCTCTTAAGAGTCGCGAGAGAGGAAGGCTTAGAAAATTTTCTCGTTTCATATAAAAAAGTTTATGGGCTTGGAAACGAGCACGGAAGGGCTACGAAATCCATATGATGGCCTGCTAGAAGAGCTTCAAAGACCTGGTTTTACCCACTGGGTGAACGCTCCTAAGCCTTACACCTCAGCTATGCAATATTTCTCTGCTACGCCGCATCGTTTGTGTGCTTTGCCGATCACGTCTGTGTGAAAAAAACGATTTGTGCCGAGCACGCGTGCCTATGGCGTGCCAAACACTGCTTTAGACACAAGTGTAAGCATAACGTCTTCTACTATTCACATACAGGACAGACCATCACTAAACACTAATACTTGAAATAAACATATTTAAACAAATAAGTAAAAAAAAAGTTTAAATATTTGTAAGGCAAAAAAGAAAATGTGAGAAGAGTGGTGGATCAGGAGGAATTGGGAAAGCCTCCGAACATTTTTATTGGCAAATGAAGCCTTTACAAACTTAATTACTTGTTGTCTTTCTCATTTTCATTCTCATCATGCAGGCCTGCAACCTGCAGAATAAATTGACAAATTAAAAAAATTTAGACCCTCTACGAGAAAACGAAGAATGAGGTTGTGTTCTGGGAGTGCTTCTCTACTAGAAACAAGCAGCAGTTTCTCCAATACATTTTGACTGTCACACTGTGTATTCAGTATTGCTTTCGTAAAAGCGAAAACCACTAGTCTTTCAGACAAATTCAAAATACAAAAATATATCGTCGGTAAATCGTAGAAAGGCCCTAATTGACATTTTTGGTATTGTTCTGGAGACGCAAAAAACTGTATAAAAACCGCCAAAATAGAAAATTCAAAATTGTTTAAATGTAGTATACTTAAAAAAACAGCAATATATTTATTTTTATTGAAAAACATAAATTTTTTTTATTGATACTTCTTTTATTTCATTTAGGGCTTTTTGACATCATTTTTATGTATCCGAAAGTGCATTTAGGGCTTTTCGCCGTAACTTCTGAAACTAAAAATTTAATTCATTTATACAAAAATAAAATAAAAACAAGCCCGAAATTAAATATATTATTAAATATAGCACTACTAAATGTAGTTTTTAAAGCAAAATTAATGAAATTATTAATGTATTACATAAATTGCAAATTGTCATAAAATTGGTGGCAATCCTGCGGCAATAAAATTTTCAAATCTTGTAAATGGTCCCACTTTTTCTTTGAAATTTGGATTTTTTGACTATATAAAGGGCCTGGCATTACTATGGAAAAACTTCTTGATTGTGATGTCATAGGTAAGGGTTGATATTCATCCTGTATGTCAGTTTTGAAAAATATTTCGTGAGAAGGGTCATATGCCAAGGCTCTGAGCATATTTACTGTCGGATCGCCAGCTTTTTTTCCTGTAAATATAATCAAAATACATACAAATTAGAAAGCTTAGAATGTATCAGAATAACAATGTATAAGAATAAATAATTTAGAAACTTACCAGGTCGAATTGTTGTATAACGTTTAGGAATATTTTCATAATTTAAGAAGTAATCATAGCTTAATTGGTGAACTTGAAGAGGTGGTTTTTTCCGTGCTTCGCTGATCAACTGAACGAATTGAGATGGTAGGTTGATTTTCTTGTTTTTTATTTTTCTTTCAATAAGTGAGTGTGTTGCATCACACTCCATTTGTGTGTGGCCCTTTATTAAATATTTGTGTTCTATGGTTATTTTCTTTTCTACGCATAAAGAAAGTAAAGCATTTGAAAGTACGACGTTTCGATTTTGGTATCCACAACCATCGGAATAAATTATAATGTGATGGATGTCTGCTCTACGAGTTATAAGATTGTTAATGTGCTTGATAATACAAGTCGCAAATATTGATGCGACGAGCTCTCCGTCCGTTTCATCCCATACATAGTTCACCGATTCATGACTAACAACATTATAGATGGTAAAATTATGTACCTGCAACTTCATTTTATAATAGGCAGAGTTTGCGTTCAACTGAGGAATTAGTTTAACAGCCTGCATATCTACGCAAAGTAGAGTGCTTAATCCTGCAGAAGCGTTTTCTGTGTCACTTCGTTTTTCTTCCCGCATTCTTTCTACATCTTCCCTATGCAGTTTATACTCTTCCTCCGATACATTTTTTGCTTTATACGATAAGCATAAATCGCACTCGTCTTTTTTAGGAATATAAACTGAATAATTTAACTCTTTTGTTAATTTTCTAAAATAGTTATAGCTCAATGCTTGTATTTCGTTACTTTCACATTTATTTTTATATAATTTATAAACTTCAGATAGTGAAGTGAAATCTGCTTCAAAGTAAAATTTGTTTGTACTTTTTCTACAATAGTGGGACTCCATCTTAGGTAGGCTATCTAAAAAGCTTTTCAAATTATTCCGGTTACGCAGGTTTTGTTGACCGATTAAGGAAACCCGCTTTGACTGTACTCGCAAGATTTTTGAATCATCAGGGCTAATTTGAGTGCCATGAATACAGCTGCCTTTTATCCAATTTCTCACCATCTTCTCTTTTAAATCTAATGTTGAAAAAAACATTTGACGACATACTTGTAAACGTTGGGAATTATGTTTTAAAAAATATTCAAGAGACTGAGTGCGCGCTGAGTTTTCAGACACAACTCGCTTTCTGTTAACGGAATCAACAAGGCCTGTTACATATAACTTTTTTTGTTCCCATGTCATTTTCCAAAATCCATCAAAGATTTCTTTCCGTACAATTGCACTAAAACGTGAACAGTTCCGGTTACTTCTTTGTTCGCAATATTTCGAAGTGCACGGTGGTCCAAGCTGTCTTTTAGTCCTCTGGCACAACCCGTTTTTAATCGAAACGCCCGTATATTCATCTCCTTTCATTCGTTTTTTAGTGTTTAAAATTCGAGCGCGTTTTGATTTTTCCGGTATTGGATCAGCGGCATTAATCTCACATAAAATATTGTCAGAAACACTCATTTTGAAAGATTAAAAAAACGACCGCACTCGTTCCGACACAAGTTATGCACTAATTTTTTCTAATTCTTTAAAAATTAAAAAGCCACTTTGCTATGCATTTAAAATTCTATAGAAATTCAAAGCCTTCTACGCTACCCATTGCAAATTAAAAATTTTCAAATTCAAAACTACTTTGCCAGGAAATGCATTTAGGGCCTTTTTACATCAAGAAAAGGTAAAATGCATTTAGGGCTTTTTGATATCACCTAATAACTTCGGTATTTTTGGTGCTATCGATTCAATTTTTTGGGTGAAGGTGTATTTCAGGTTAATCTTCAAGAATATGTAAAAAAAACGTGTTTCAAAAAAATCGTCAATTAGGGCCTTTCTACGATTTAATGACGACATCGTTAAATAAATACTTGCATTACCTTTGTTTTGACAGCCATAAAGCTTAGTTTTGTTGGAAAACTAAACCAATTGTGAGCGGCCTGAAATATTTCAGATTTGGATTTAGGAGGCCAAATAATTAACAAAAAAAAAAAAAAATATTAAAAAAGAGAGTTGTCGCTATTCTTGAACTATTCCAAAACTTTTTTACTGAATCTGCCACTATTTAAAATTTTCAAGTGACAACACTGGTGACAGCTGCATTATCATAGCAACAGTTTATGTGTGGTAAATTTACTGGTAAAGTATTCCTTTCAACGCACAATTCTTTTTTTCTTTTTTTTTTTTGCTTTTTAGTTCGGTAAATTTGCTAATGAATAAAATTGTTCCATCAATTAAAAAAATTTTACTTTTTGTAAACAAAATCAGCTGATTTTAAGTAAATGTGCGTCTGCATAATCAAAATGCGATAAACAACGTACAGTCTTTGATTTGCTACGGTCACTTTGCGTTGCGTTACGCGAATATAATTGGACCATTATCACTCGTTCAACTCAGTTGTTAACAAGGTTTCGCTTATTTCGTATCATTACGAATGCAAGTAAGTTCCTTTCAGAAACGTGGGTTCGAGACCCAGCTAAATTAAACAAAGTAGGGATTAAAAAATAGTATTTTTTGGATTAAAAATTTCTTTGGATTAAAATTTTGAACCGTGCACCAGTACAGTGTAGCTCTTTAAACTCGTATATAGGCAATTCCGCCAAAAGTGTCCATTTACATGTCCTCACAGTTTTGTGTACTAAAGAAAAACAATTTTTGGTACGTTGAACTGCTAATGCTTTCTCAAAAAGTATCTTTTTCTTGAGGTTTATGTAGTTTCAGGTCATTAAAAAATTAATTTTGCTGGTGGAATAACCCAAAATAGGCCTAAAATGTATTTCCTGTAAAATCTCTTCGATCGAAATTATAACAATTCAAAAAGTGTAGCTTCCGCAATTTTTATTTCTACATGTTCTAGATGACAAGGTCCAAACATTACGTATTTAAACTAACTAGTAAGCCCGTATGGCGTTAAAACGCCAAAATCAAACATACCAAGATTTTATTTTAAGCTATTGAATTGATTTTCAACTAATCAAAATTGAAATGAAATTAATTTTGACCTTTTTGCTAAATACGCGATATTTCAATCTCAACGACGATATAATGTTAGCATATTTCATTTAATACCCAAATTTATTTTAAATATTGAGGAGTAATAATATTTCTTGATTTCCAGTTGAAAAATGCTTGAACAAAAATGTTTCAATGCCAGTTTCCAATTTCTTATTAAATTTTTGTTAATTTTTTGTTAATTTTTGTTAAGTCAGTAATATTTGTAAAAAGTGTATGAAGACAGAATCTTTGCAGGAAACTGAAAGAATTTGTGGTTGAATGGCGTTTAAAGCGAACTCATATTTTCAGCAGTTATTGTTTTTAAGCAACATCAATGTTTTGTATGTTCTTAAACTCACAATTTAGTACATAACTCTAAAAAATTAGTTTATTTTCTTTAATTGTCGACACTCACCAAATATATTTTTAAAATATCTTCAGTCATATTATGTAATCAAATTGCTAAAAATTTTGTACATTAACTTAATCACAAAACGCTATAAAACATTTACTTGATTGTTAGTCATAAAAACATCCTCACCAAGTCACTCGTCTCTACAATATAATATAAATGAGAAAAACCATTTTTATTATGCTACTAAATTAAATTAAATTTTATCTAGCATAGTATTTAAACTCTTATATTCAAAGACAAATCAACTTTACTACCACAGAAAAAGAAGTACACGCATGAATATCACATTTTCCTGTAGCTTACTATTGTTATCCTTGGGGTCCTTTTAACTTAAACCCCTCAGTTTTACGGAATGTATGGTAGTAGTTAATTTCTTTGATAAATATGATTTTCGTGTCTGTACTGTTATTGTTGTTGTGTTAATTTTTAGTAAATAGACTCTACCCAGCTACATACCCTAATTATAGACACTTTTTTAACTTCAAACCTGAAGAAGACTGCAAACGCACATGCATGTGTTCAACATGAATATACAATGACAACAAAAATATTTAAGTTGTTGTTCTGATTTCTAACGCCTTAAATTTAAGGATTTTTTTTTTTTTTGAGAAACTTATTTTATGTTTATGTATAAAACTTTTTATGTAACTATTGGGCAATTATAAAGTTACAAAAATTACATTTTTGTTATTACTGTGTTCCTAAACAAACGTGCAGCACGCGTTGAAAAAGTCACCTCAAAAACGAGAAGGCAAACGGTTCTAGCGAATATCCCTTCCCCTTAGCGAAAAACAATCTCATAAAAAAAACTAGCTCTTTCCAGTGGCGTAGCCAAAGGAGGGATAAACGAAATTTGAAATTATGTTTAAAAATTATGCATATTTTATTTGAGCGAGTTTAATGCTTATGCGCTCTTGGCGAACAGAAAAAAGTTTATATTTTAATACGAAATTAATTGATATTGTTTTAAATCACTAAATCAAGACGCACTAACTTTTAAGATAGCTCATTGAGTACCTTATCGTTATTAATGGGCATACCTTTCGAAAATCGTCAAGTCCGTTAAGCGGATTATAAAATTTACAAAAATAATAAAAGTTTACTACAACCCTTAATAAACTAAATTCTAATTCAAAACTTCACCTGTGATCCGGTCAGTACTCTCTAATATAAAAGCGGTAGCAAAGAGTTTTTTGTAAGTTATAGACCTTAGCAATAGATCCAGTATTATCGATAAAATATTTGAGATCATCATTTTATGCAGGCTAGATAAATTTATAACAAATGAGAACTTAATTAATGGAAGCCAATTTGGGCTTACAGAAAAGTGAAACACTCTATCTGCTTGTCTAATTCGCACTGAACTATTCTACGAAAATTAAAATAAAAAATGTATGGTATTTCTGACGATTAATTTTTTAAAAGCTTTCGACCTTAGAAAATTTGCCAATTACACTGTAGGGACGTCAAAAAGACACACAAATCGAGACACGTAAACTATTCTGGTCGTAGAATTTAATGGCATACTCACTTTTTCTCAATCAGGTCAAAATCTCGCGATATTCGCAATTGAAATTTAGTCAGTTTTAGACCCATTTTTAGCTATATTTTACTTATTTTTGGAGATCAAAAGTTTTTATCTACTCCAACTTTGCTTAAGCTTTCAGATTTAAGTCTTCTCAGGCATATCCTACACATTTAATATATCTGTGGTCACAAGGAATAACGACTAAACTCAAAGTATCGTAAAAAACGATATTTTAATTTCACGAACTACGATCCATTATTTTGAAATATATGAACCATTACAAACAAAATATGTGCAGACATAAGTGATGATCAATTCTGGGCAAAAAATGGATATCTGCATACTTCCAAAAATTGGCAATAAAGTTAATTCCATATCGCTTTTTTACGATATTTTGACTTAAGTTATTATTCCTTGTAACCACAGATATATTAAAGGCGATATTTATTGAACGTTTAGCATACAATATTGATGGATCGTAATCCAATATCGTAAAATATTTAATTATTTTAAAATCTGTATCTCGGATTGCGATTGCACCACAATAAATATTGAATGTGTAGCAGGTGCATTGTGAAATAAAGTTACTAATTTTAGTTAAAAATTGTAAGATTTTTTTAAGTTAAGTCAAATTTGGTAATTGAAAATTTGGTTTGGAAGAAAAAGCGAAATTGCTAAACTTTAGAAATATCGTAGATTCAAAAAAGCTAACTTGATTTTCACGTTTGAAATATTTTGGAAAAGACAATACCAAAATACAAGAAAATATCAAAAATATCTCGAGATCTTGACCTGATTGAAAAACTTAGGAAAAAACTGAGTATGCCACAAAATTCTTAGGCGGAAAATTTAGTTGACATATTTTGGCGGTTTGTGTGTTTTTTCAAAAGTTGAGATTACCTACAGTGTAAAGATTAAAAACTAGTAGAACTTGGGTTTTCACCAAATGCAATCAAACTCTTTGAAAGTTTCTTGTTAAATAGGAAGCAATGAGTAAATATTAATAAAATAAAAAGCTCATTAAAAGCAATTAAAGTAGGAATACCAAGGGTTCTAAGCTTGCTGCATCTTTGTTTTTGTTATATTTTAATGGAATCTTTAGTTTCAAATTAAAGGCTATCCCCCAGTTTATAATGATGATGGAAAATTTATTGGAAAGGAAAATTAATTCTACGGACTATAAGCGCTTATATCTAATATTCAATCAGACTTCAACCCAATCTCAAAATGGTGTTTCTAGTTATTTACTTGCTTTACTTGGTAGCAGTGGTGAGTTTTTTTAACTAAAATTTGTTAAGAAAAAACATTTTAAATGCTCAGTGCAAGCAAAATATTTTTTATCTGTACAATTTATGCACAAAATTAAAATGAACTTTTCAAAATTAACAAATAGCTTCATTTCGTAGACAAAAAAGGGGATATATCTCCTTTAAACCCCTGTAGCTACGCCACTGGATCTTTCACTGCGCAAATGCAAAAGTAAAAAGTCAAAGCTTATTTTAGAGCAAAATATGTCATTCTTCAGGCTTTGAATAAAAAGTTTGAATAGTTGTTAAAATGAAGTTGATGTTAAATCACTTTTTTTCAATAGCAGCAACCGTTCGGCTAAATTATTATTTGAGAAAAAGACGTTTAAAGTTTATTTTTTGTGTTTTTTTTTACATCTTATGCTTCATGGAATTATTTTGTCAAAATATTTGTTTCGACTAGTTTATTCTACGCATACTACGTTTTATAAACGAATGCAAACAAATTTTTTTTAAAATAAAAATCAGATCATCGCACAGTGTTGTGTCTAGAACAAATTAAATCTCTCGTTCGAAAAATATTACGGTATATTTTTACAACAAATATTCTTAAAGTCGGGTTGATATGCTTAATCAAAAAATGTTTTTGTTTTAAGTAAGTTAACAGTTTTAGGTTGCAGCCATAATAAATGCCGCATTATGTACTTTTTTGGCTTGAAATTTGCTTAAAAATTTATGATCGAAAGATTTGTCATTTTCTTACTTTAAAATGTGAAATTTTATAATTCTATTTTTTGTTTTTTCCTATCTTCTATATAGGTCATTATTTTACAAATTGCACAACTTCTTGAATTTGATGTCTCAGATTCGAAAGAAAATTTTTAAAAATTATTTTATTTCGCTCGGAAAATCTTTTTCGCGTAATACCTTTAGGTCAAAATTGTGACAAATTACAAAATTTTGCCAATGTCTGTTTTACTTAAATCGGAGTAAATAAGTTTGTGCTAGTCCAATATAGTTGTATACTTGTTAGAGATATAATTTTTACAAACTTTAATTCTACAATAAAATCTATTTTTTTTTTAATTTAAAATGAAATAAAATATTGATTAAACAATAAAATAGTTCTCTGTTGAATTTTTAGTATCCGGTATATCAGGAATTTTTTATATTACTTAATCAGCATTTAATTAGTAGTGTTCAGCAAAAACTTACTGCATTATTCTGTATCACGAAGATGCTCACCAACGATGAGAAAGACACGAGAAGCAATATTTTCTTTCATACAAAATTGTATTACTTCTCGTGTCTTTATCATCGTTGGTGTGCTTGTTCGTGATACAAAATAATGCAGGTAGCCTCGTTGATGTTTTCTTTCAACAGAAATTTGAAATTTTATCAAGACTCTCTGCAGTAGTTTTGTGTCCAATAAGTGTTCTAATGTGTTAATATTAAAGTTGTTTGTTTAGCTAGACTATAATTAAAGCTAGAAATGTAGTTAATTATGACACTCATTCATTAAATAGCTTCAATCAACTTTAAATATATTCTGGAACATTATTTCTTAATATGTTAAAATATAATGTAATTACTGAAGAACGAACTGACGACTTCCACTTTAGTCTGACAAAGCATTTGAGTTGCATTGCGTGCTCAAGCGATTAAATTATTTACACTGTCGGTTTCCTTGGCCAAAAATGTAATTAACTGCCACTTACCATAATTAACCAAATTGAAATCTTGTACTATTAACACAACCAGCAAGAATGGAATTCGACACTTACTTATTTGACATTTAATTAACTTTGCAGAGTCTTGTTTTTGGGCACCTGAGGGTCATTTTTGAAGTACTTGGCTGTGAAGTATCCAAATTTTGAGATTAATATTGGCCCATTAAGGCAAAATTTAGAGTTATTTTAGGATACACACAACTAATAACTGACTTTTTGGGCATCTTGTAAGGCTGTGTTTGAGTTGGTGCTAATTTTGTGTGAGAAAATTTAGCCCACACGGTTAAAAATCTTGGAGTAAATTTTAAACTTTTTGGATTTAATATAGGGCAACACCAAAAAAGATTACTTTTTAATCCAAAAAAGATTAGTTTTCAATCCACAAAAAGTTTAAAAAAAACCACTATAAATATCAACTTAAAATAAAAACGTTTCCGACCAGCTCATGATTTGAACACACGTCCTCTGTTGTGCTGGTCCAACACCTTATCCACTCTTTCATATCATTTGCTAAGAAAGTTACGCTTATTTTGCATCATAACGAATGTAAGTAAGCTTGCAGTAAGTAAGCAAGCTAGCAGAAACATGGGTTCAAGACCCAGCTAAATTGTAGTAAAATAAAAAAAATATTCTGACCAGTTCGTTATTTGAACACTCGTCCTATGATGTGCTGGTCCAATACCTTATCCACTAGTCCAACTCAGTTGTTAACATAGTTTCGCTTATTTTGCATCATTACGAATACAACTAAGTTCTTTTCAGGAGCGTTGGCTTGAGAACCAGCTAAATTAAACTAATGTTTGGATTAAAAAAAATAGTACTTTTTGGATTAAAAATTCCTTTAAACCAAAGTTTGTATTAAAAAGTAGTCCAAAATTTTTAACAGTGTACTCTTTTAAAAGAACACTTTAAGAAAGCAAGCTGCGTAATACTATATTTTTTTTTTCCAGTCTTAAATAATCGCCCATTCGTCCTATCTTATTATTTGTGTAAATTTTTTAACAACTGTCTTATATAAAAATATAAAAATTTATTTTAAAGGGGGGGAGGGTGAGATTAAAAGGCATGTTTTTGTGACGACACAGTTAAAATCTCTTTACTAAAACCAATGGTACATTGAAGTATGACATTCAAAGAATATTTTATAAAATGTTCACGTATAAATATTAAGAAAGTAGAATTGCGGTGTCCCTCATAACTTGGTGCTGGATCATCTTAAATAAAAATCAAATTTCATTCGTTAAATAATATTTTTCCCCAGGTAACGGTGGGAGGGTTTTATGAAATTTGAATTTTTCACTTTATTGGAACACTTTGAAGGGTTTTTGCGAAAAAAATCGGCTAATTTGTTATTGTAAAATACAAATTATTAATAAATTTGAAAAAGCTCTCCAGCGTTACCTTGTTAATTATGTACAGAAATAGTGTTCAAAATTTCAAAAGGATCGGTGCAGTAGTTTTGAAGTTATGAGGGGCACCGACTTTGAAAACGTGAGTTGTGGGAAGATCGATTTAATTTTTTTTATACTCGAACATCCCAGCATGAGGGCCGGTAGCTTAAAAAGCTGTATCTTCGTTAGTTTTACTTCGATTTACTTGAAATTTTGACAGAATACTCTCAAAATGTCGTACAGTTAGAAAAAAATTAAACAAAAACCGTTTTAAAACCTGACCCCCCTTTAAAACAAAAAATATGTTCTTTGAATTTAATTCCGACAGAAAAATTAAATAAAATTTTAAAAGTTGTTTGACAAAATTTCAAATCGTATGTTTGTTTTATTTTTCCGCGTTTTATTATATACAACATTGGTGACCCTACCATTAAAATAGGCATGCCAAATTCAGAGGACTAATTCCATTCGCTTCCATCGGCGGGAACTGCATGCGTTACGGTTCAAACCGAGGTGCCGTAAATGGAGGCACATTTTGGCGACTAAATCCAAAGCTCGACAGCTTACCATCGGGACAGGCGAGGATTCAGGGGTTAAGAGGGTTTAAACCCCCATACCCCAAAATTCTCGGTGAATCTGTATTTAAAAGTGATGTACTGGTCTTTAATATGTGGGCTAAGGATACCAAAAAGAAGAATATTGTTTTTTTTTTATAATTTATTTAAAATATTCACACCCCTATGCTGCAAACGTTAGTACCTGTTTCTATTGGTAATGGACTGAATTTTTTTCCTGTTTTTGTTTATGTTTTTTGCGATATCGCGCCTTTAGCTGTAAGCAGTCATACATACAACCGCAACCTGAAGTCACAAAAACACCGAATTTTTCGGATCATATATATCCAAACACCGCACAGTTAGCTTTATCGTCATTTTTAAATGCAACCCTCCCGATTTCAGGGGCTTATGTGGGGCTCAAGTGAATGCTTATTTTCATCTCTACACGGTTAGAAATCTTAGACTAAATTTTAGTCCCACTAAAATTTTACTGCATGTTTTTAAACCTTTCAAATTGAAACTTTTCAAATACTAACTCATGTTTAAAACTTTTCTGTACTAGAATTGAAACCAAAAGAAATATTATAGCATCAATTTTAGCTTTTTGGTTTAAATTTTAGCTTTTTGGTTTCAATTTTAGTCTTTTTGGTTTCAACAACAACTCTGTATTACTTTTTGTTTTTAATACAAATAATACTAAATTCTAGTACATGTGGTTACTAAATTTGGATTAAGACCCGTAAAAAGTTGGCCTGGCAATGCTGCGACTCAATATTAGGCGAGTCGGTTCATATGTTTGTTTATCGCGCTTTTTGTGTATAAGCCAATAGCTCTGTGGTTAGAGTAGTGAGTTTACAAACTCAATGTCGTGTGATCGAATCTCGCGTTGTTTGTTATTTTTTTTTAAAATATTTGAATCCAAGCTTGTACTAAATTTGAAACCAAAGCTGTATTAAAACCATTTTTTAGTATTTTGTAAATACTAGATTTGAAACCAAAGCTGGTGTAGACTTATGTGTAGTACAGAAAAGTTCCAATTTTATTACAAGATTTCTAACCGTGTACACAGATTAAAAACGTATCTGCGAAGCAAAACAAGTGAAGACCGATTGAACGGGTTGGCATTCTCAACGTGCATCGTTACTTGCGAAAAAGTAATCGAAATTATGTCGAAAAAGCCAAGAAAAATGAATATGATTTTATTATCTAAATCACATTTGATTTAATTTACTGATTACTTACTTCATAAATATACTATGCATCGGAGAGGGAAATAACTGGATCTTCTACCGGTTTTCTGATCTTCTGAATGTAAAGTGCTGCTCTGATTCAAAATTTCGGATCTTCAAATGCTCAGAATTTCACATAAATTTCAATTTTATTTCATAGCAACTGCGAATTAATTTTAGGAAGAATTTTTTATCGCATACAAATCAATATTGCCATGGCACTTGTATTACTAAAACAACTGAGATGATGAGGCCCAAAAAAATTATGTGGGTGAGAATGTTTTTATTGGAAAAAATTGTTTTGGTTTAATCTTGTTACAACAAACAGTTCGAATTCATACAAATTTATTTTTCTTCACAAAAAGTAGAAATGAGCGCTTAAAATCGAAAAGGGTTGAAAAAAAAATTTTATACAAAACGTATGTTAATTAAGTGATATGAAAACAATTTAGAAGCATATTTTGGAGTTTGATTCTTAAGAATCGATTTTATATAAAGTAAAGTGTAACGTCTTTTAAGAAATCTTCCCGTTTGTGTTGCGAAAATTTCAATAAACTCCATGTTGCTGTCTACTCTTCTCTTTTTGTGCTCAGCTAGAACAGAGCAACAAAACACCGCTATCTTCAAAAGTATACAAAGAGTTATATATTCTCGATTTAAGCAAACAAATGCTATAAAAAATCTTTTATTTGACTTAAATGCTTATTGATATTTTTCGTTTAATTTTCGTTTCGTTTTATTTTAAAAACTTTATCAGTTTTTGCTTTATTATTAAAAAAATTTGAACAACTGATTTTCAGATATTCTGCAAGAAAACGAGGATCTTATTAATGTACTTATAAAAAAATTCCTTATTTCCCTCTCTGCTATGCATATACATATAACGTTAGGGTAATTAAAAAAAATCAACTTTTTCGCAAATTCACCGAGCTTGACCGAAAATGGGATTAAATTAAAATTAAAAAAAAAATATATTTTTTGATGGTGCTACCAGCGTTTTTCTGTTTTAGTTGGAGAAAATTTATTAAAAAGCCCTAAACATACAAAATTCATATCTCGCTCATTTTTAAACATAAGTCATGATTACGACAGAATACTTATAAAAGTTGTAGTACTTAGTATCCTAGTACTAGTGTCCTAGTTTATTCGACGTCTGTAAAAATTTTAAAGACAGGAATAATTAGTCGTCTAAGAATATGTTACCATATAAAAAAAGTGTTTTTCCCATGGGAACCAAGGTTACCACCAATTTTCTTTTTTAAAACTCTATTTTAGATACTGAAAAAAAAGAAATCTAGTATCTAAAATTTGAACAAATTTTTATAAACTTTTTTTTACGTATTCTGTCAAAAAAAAATCATGATTTTTTGTTACAAAATGAGTGAGATATGAATTTTTTGACTTTATTGCTTTTTCGTCAATTTTCTCCAACAAAAATAGGTACCGCTTCACTATGGGCAAAATAGCGATATTTTTGGCATTAATTGTAGTTTTAAAGCTAGACCTTTAAAATTTTGCACGAATTTAACTAACATCAAAATGGAATTTAGGTTTTTTTTTATTTGGACCACGCCTTCTTCCGCCTACCCATTAAAACATTAGGTCAGGTTTTGGCATAAATTCTGCATGGGTGCACCTCGGCTTTTTTTATTTTCGTTATTTGAAATATATATCACTAGAAAGTTGTTTCAAGAATCTGTAAGTTTGCATCTAAAAATATTTTATTATATTAACCCATTAGGGGCCAGTACTAAAAAAAAGTTGTTAAAGCTTAAATTATTGAATAAGATAGTTGAATAAAGGTAAGTTGAATTAAAGTAAGGTTGGCTCAACCGGATCACTGAAAAAAAAAAATCATATGAGACAAATTCTAATATGCCTTTGTCATTTTACAAACTATATATGAATATAGATTTTCTAGTTAATCGTCTTAATTTTCTTCTTCCAACTCAATATTCTCCAGTCCAAAACTGTCAATTTCGTCGGCCTCATCGTCTTCTGCTTCATTTTCATTTTCATCACCTTCTAATGTGTCTGAAAAGTCAATACCAGGTGTTTTGAAAAGGGCAATGACTTCTCTGGGCAGGCTCTTCTTTTTGTTGGTATTTTTTCGTTTTGTTAAACTTAGGGTGGACATTAATGGGTCTGAAGAATCCAATGCTCTATTTAAAACGTCTGTCATATTATCCAATCGGCTACATTTTCTTGCATGCGATCTCCTGTCGCTTTTATACAGCTTGTTTCTCGCTTCTGATGCATTTTCTCCTAGAACTCCAACAGGAAGTATGCAAGTATCCATTATTTGGTGCCCATGTACCAAAATTTTGTGCACAGTTGGAGACATTGGATACCAAGAATACTTTTCAAAATACATATTGAATGTTTGGCCACAAAAGTTTTTGAATTTTTCTGTATCAATCTTATATTCACAAGAGATGGCAATCAATATAATGTAAAAGTGTTTGAGAATATTTAAATCGAAATTTAAAATGGAAGATAAAAGCTCAACATTTCTAAATGCTCTTCTTGCAGTATTTCCGTCGTTGCTATTTCCACTACCATTTTGTTTGGGTTTGTCTACATTGAGACCCATTTCCGTCCACAACCTTTCTTGAAGGTACTGTTTTCGCAAAGAGACTTTGACTTTGTCATCATTTTTAACACGCCATATCTTTAATTCCATTCTATACGAGATTTTTAATACAAATTCAAAAATCTTATCCATGCATGTAAAGGGCTTACGCCATATTTAAGATTATTTGGTTTAACGCCAAAGATTTTCGAGTTGAAGTCATCGGTTTTTAACAGTTGATTTGGCTTAGCACCACATAGTGGGCAGGATTGACATGAGTTGGTACCAGTTAAAATATTCAGAATTTTACCATCTATAAGAGTCATATGTGCTTCATATTTAACAAGAATGTTTTTGCCCTTGTGTACATAGATGTGTTCTTGGATGTTTTTAATTTGAATATCTAACTTACTATTTTCACTTAAAATAAGTTCAGTAGTTTCTTTTATAAATTCCATTTTTAGAGGCCGACAGAATCTGACAGACTGTGGAGAGCTATTTAGCCAAATAACTCTATTTAGCTCATCTATTAATTTCAATGGAACTATGGTTGTCACAAAGAGTGAATGGTCTAGTCCAATATGTTCATCCAATTCAAAACGTTGTTTATATGAACTCTGTCCTGTCGAACCATCGAACCCATAACTTACAATTAATTTGCAATGTGTTGGTGCAGCAAAATCAAGGACGTCCTTCTGCATTTCAAGTATGCGATCAGCTGTATGGTCCAGTAAATTTTGCATTGTTACTTCTGTTTTAGTATCACAATAGCTGATTTCCTTAGGTCTGCATTTCAATTTTGATTTTACAATCTCAGAGTAAGGGGGATAAATGTCACATCCGTGCTGCTTATTTAATGCTTTCATGTTAATGTATTGCTGCTTTGTAAAGCCATTTTCAATTAAAAAAGCTAATGCTTCATCAGCACTTATTGGCAACGGATCACTCCTTTCCAGTTTCCTTATAATTCCTGTTATGTTCTCGTTTGTAACAGCTTTTTTCAACACAAATGCAGTTTGTTTTTCGTTTGATTTTTTAGCTGAAACGGAAGCAGCGTGCAATAAAAGAGGTGTTGAATGTTTTTGTTCTGCGGCAAGCTCAGATGCTAACTTTCTCTTCAAACGGGGCCCTGCATCAGTATAGTCTAAATGCCTCCGACCTCGTTTATTGCCGGGAAAGCCGTAATCACTTATTTCAATAGTTATATTGGATGCAAGCCAACGCGAGTGTTTTTTTTTTTAAATCGGTCAAGTATTCGATTGCATTTTGGCAAATTTAATTTTATGAAAGCAATACATTGCTTGACTTTTTCTGTAATTAACTGATGTTGCTCATCTAATAAGTTTTGCTGTTTAATGTTCTCCAAAATAAATTCTTTTACACTATCTGCTTGTCGATTTTTGCTGCTCCAAACTTCAAGCAGTGTTGAATGGCAAAACTCGTATGAAACTACAAAATGAAGTTTTTTCCCAAATGGAACAAAAAGGAACAAAAAATGTTAATGATGTTTGATTATATACAGTTTGATTAATAACTTTTAAAAGAAATATTGCAAATACCTTTCTATACACAGAAGTTATATTCCACACAACACACGTATGTTTGTTAGTTTCGACCAATAATAACACACCAACAAAACACTGAATTACTAGACAATAAATAACACACAACTATTTTTTAAACTATATCACAAATTGTTTTACATACCTTGTCTAACTTCTTCCATGTTTAAACTTTTTCACAATGTTTACAATTAATGTTTTACTCACGATCAAATTTAGTAAAAATTTCGCGCGCATTTTCTGTTCATAATGCAACATTGAAACAGCTGACTTTTTCCTTTCATAAAATAACAGGGTGTAACATAAAAATTATAAAAAAAACGTTTATATAACCGTTAGAGTATACGAATTCAAAAAAACGAAAGCAGATTTTAAATTTTAAACAAAAAAAAATTGAATTTATGCCAAAAATAGCCACGTTTTACCCATAGTGCGCTGGTAGCACCACCATAAAATTAAAAAAAATTTTATTTTCATTTTTATATTATGATATAACCATTTCATTTCGGTTGGGCTCGGTGGATTTTCAAACAAAAAAAAAAAACATAAAAATAAAAAAAAAATAAAGTGGCCATTTCAGCTTTAGAAAGGACTATGACCAAGCTTCTATTGATCAATTGTGATATGCGTGTTAGTTATTAAATGTTTGAACACAAATGATCGAGGACTGGACCTACGAATTTATTGCCGACTCAATCGGCATATGTATGTTCTCTAGAAGCTTTACATGGCATTTTTTACTCTCTGAGATTTGCCACTGTCTGCAGAGTGGTGATGACCGAACAGAAAAATTAATTCAATTGAAATAACATTCTTTCAAAGCTAGGAATTTAACCTGGGCTACCGCGATTCCTTAGCTTAGGGGCTACGCACTCTACCCACTTGGCTACCCGGCACAATCACCCTAATACAGTCTAAAAAGTTTTTGTTGAAATTTACTACAATAGTTGTAGGCCACAGGTTAGCTACCCTAACTGTAGTAAGCACCCTTATTTAATTCAAAATGTTGTTTGTTTATTGATATGTAGTCAAATTTAACAAATAGTGTTTAATTTTTATAAAAATATATAGTAATATAAAAGCAATAATATTGATATTGTAGCAAAATTAAACATCAATTATTTAATGTTACTATAATATATGTAGTACTATTTTAAAATTACTACTCTTATGTTAGTAAAATTCAACAAGTTTTACTTAGTTTTAATACAACTAATGTAGTATTTATAAATTTCTGCTGTAATTCAAGTGAATACATTTTTTTTAAACATTCTTCATAACATTATGTATATATTAAAACATATTTTAATATATCTTGTCACTTAATAGTTTTGACAGTAGTGCAGAGATATATTTTATTTTGATTTTTTTTTTTAATTATAATTCTCAAATTACTTGGTACTTGAAATACCAAAACGCAGAACAGACACTTGCATACAGAATTTCTTCTCAATGAGTCTCCTAGAGATGTAGACAAATAAAACCCTGGCATTTTTTGTTTATTTTAACGGTCTTTATATATTTAGTAACATGTTCTTTCTATTTAACTATTAACAACTTAACACTTAACAAGCTTTTACCGAAAAACGAGTCCTTACTGAACTTTTTTTAATCAAATCAAAATAACTTTTAAAGAGTGATCTTTACTCACATGTGTTGAAAATATCTGCTCAATTTTAATTAAATTTATGTAGCAATATAAAACTTTGTAATTGATATTGCATCAAAGTTCAACATTTTTTGTTTAATTTTGCTAAGAATTGTATTTAATGGTAAAAACTCAAAGATCAATATAAAATTAGAAGTAAAATTACAAATTAGTTGGAATTTCAACAAAAAATTACTATGATATTGACAGTAAGATCGCAATTATTATTTAGAGTGCATAACGTACATAAATATTTTTAAAACCACCTCCTCCCCGAAATATTTTTCTGGATTCGCCCCTGCATCGAGAGCAGCGTACTTAACCATGTTAGTCAAATTGGTAAGGAAGAAAATAAATAAAAAAGCTGTAAAAACCGCAATACTGACTATTTTTCTCGACTCAGAAGAGAAGCGCTTACGTCAGCTACTTGAAACCGTCAGCGCTACAGACAAGAAACCATCAGTGTTGCACCGCGAGCTCTCCAGTTGCAAAGTGTCTGATGATCTTTTAAAGACACTTTGGCTGCAGCATCTACCATAAAAAACCAAGGCTATTTTATCCGTCAGCAATGATAGGATCGATAAATGAGAGCTTTTGGTTGCTTATAATATTCATGATCAGTATGATAATAGTATGGGTATAAATGTTTTCGAAGAAACAGATCAGACATCTGATAACCGCATGGATGTTTCACAGAAGAAAATCCAGGCAATTTTTGTACAAATAAGCGCTCTATCTACTAGGAACAATATCCGCACACGTAATCGTAGTGTCAAACTTAGACTTAGTCAATCCAATAACGATAAATTTTGGCTTAGAAATTAAATTGCATGTTCAAAGCTCCGCCAAAAAATATCAGATGCGTATAATAAAAAAAGTTAAGAAAGCTTAGATTATGAAAAATAATTTTTCATCTAAATATTTTCCATATTTGTTTCGGTTTGGACAACACATTATTGAAAATGGACTAAGTCTAAATCTAAATATTTTCCATATTTGTTTCGGTTTGGACAACACATTATTGAAAATGGACTAAGTCGTAAACAGCTCCAAAATGACCTTTAAATGATTTCCGCAATAAGTTAGGTTAAGGTGGTGGCATGCCCTTAGACCTACCCACTTAGACCAAATTATTAGTTCGTTGTGATACCTCAGAATGAAAGAAGGGTGAAATCAAGTGAAACTTTTGTGCAGGATGTTCTTAGTATGGCAGAAAGTTGTAGAAACATGTGATATTGAATCAGAAGCTAGTGTTATGCCTTGAAGAAAATAAATGGTTTGTGCATCCCTGGGTGATAGTCAAGTGCACTATTATCAGACTGTCGGGGCCGCCAGGTATCCGCAATATTTGGAGGTAACTTTTTTTGGGTCTGAAGGTATTTTTGTTCTAATTAAGAATATAACTTTCAGAAAATGGACGCGTACCGAAGTATTTTTACATTTTTGTAAAGTGAACTGGTCTAATATATACACATTATAGTAACAAAAATACAAATTATCAGGTGTAAAAAAATTAAATATTACTGTAACATACGCTACGTTCAAGGATGGCGTCTTTTTAAAACAAATCTCCGGTTTTCGGTATCCAGATCCGGAACTAAAAACCGAAGAAAAACACCTGTTTATAAGAAACACCTATTTTTTTTGCATCTTTACCGAGTGACTGTTTTGTAGAAGTTGGCGAAAGTTTGAAGTGGCACTTCCTATTTTCAACCTTTTTATGCAGAGGTTACACTCTGCCAAACCATTATCCACTTTTTAAAATTTTCCCACACTTCACTCTTCATTTACGTTTAAAATTTCTTACTTTGTTCTAATTTTTGTAAATTGGCAATGTTCATTCACTATCGCTTCCTTTTTGTCAGTGTTGCTGGTTGATAAATTCTCGTTGACGGTTTTTGACATTTTCCACCCGTGTTACGGTATTTATCCTTCTAAAAAAACACCGGTTTTTACACTGTTTTACATACAGTGGTTAGCATTTAGACTGCAAGCGATACTACTTAATACAAATAAAATACTTCAACATTAATATCAGCTTCAAAGTCTTATGCGCTCCTTTTTAAGCTGTACTGGGTATTTAAAAGAATATCATATCTTCCACCAAACAGTTATAATAGGCCTATTCTTTTCCTACCGACTTACAAAAGAATACTAGGTAGGATAACTGATTACATGCAAAACAACAACACCAAGTCGGATATTTATGCGAGTTCAGGCAACTCGGTAAACTGCTATCCGACCAGATTTGCAGTGCTGGAAAGTTAAAAAACTGCTCTATTGTGAGTGAGTCATGAAAAAATCCTAGGGAAATTTCATGGAAACGTCAAAATAGTTTTTTTTTTATGAACACATAAACAAAACGAAATAATATGGAGGAAGTGTGAGTGAAATTGATTTACATAAGTTTTTGATATATTTATAAAATAAAATATGATTTTTATTTCAGAATGCAAGAAAAACAGCGAAAAAGGTGGTCCCGTGAGGAGACAATTGGTTTTTTGAGGTGCTATCTCGCCCAGAAAGTAGAGTTCCAACACCCCAAAAAAAAAGAGATTGGCCTACGCGAACGTGCTGGAAGACATGGTGTCGTTAGCGATTTCGGTACAAAATATATGTTTTTTTAAGGAATTAAGTTAATTAACTGCATTTTCAGGATTCACAGAGGACACCGATATGCTTGGAGTCCAAGATGCGAAGCCTTCTCCAAGCATATAAAGCAGCACGAGACAATAACCGCAGCACTGGTGCCAGCCCGTGCTTTGCTCCGTATATGGAGCTAATGGACGAGATTTTTGGCACAAGTCCAATCATCTCAAACGACCACACTCTTCACGTTGGCTACAGGTCATTTGAAACTCTGACGGTTCGTGTGGACTCAATGTCACCATCATCTTCTCCGAAAGCGACCTCGCCACAGGCATCACCTTCGCTGGTATCAACACCGCTACCATCACCGTCACCATCATCATCAAGTATGGACTCCGCTCAAATTGCGAGCACATCAGGATTATCTTCATCTCCTTCATCACCATTAATGCAGAGAAAACGGTCCGCTCGAGACATTTATTATGAAAATAAATTGAAGCTCAGAAAGTTGGAAGCCGAGGAGAAACAAAAAGCGAGAAACAAAGCCATCGAAGACTTGAAAGATATGTTGAAGGAGAGGTGGCAGAAAGACAACGAGCTTGAAATGAAAAAAGTAGCATTGCTTGAAAAAATTGCAAACCGCGAATAAGCATCCATAAAATTTTTCTTCGTAATAATTTTATTTAAAATTTTTTAAATGTCCGTCTTTTACTGAACTGAACTGAAGTAAACTATCATCGATGGCTTTGTTCCTCGCTTTTTTTTCTCCTCAGCTTATGTTTTATACCTTATGTATTTTTGTCAACTATTTTTAATATTTCATTGTTTACCATTTAATTTTTAGATTTAAAAAGCATGAATTAATTTGATTAAGTTTTTTAGTTTATTTATACATATGTATATAATATGCATATATATAAATATCAATAAATATATGCATAAAATCAATAAATCAAATAATATTTTGTTCTCTTAAATAATTAAAAAGGTTTTGCCTCCTATCAAGAGTTGCATCCATGTTTGAATCTTCAAATTCATCTTCAATTGCATAAGTGTTTGAGTCGTTTTCTTCGTTGCTATCGCACAAGTCATCAAATGATATACAAATGTTATGAAGTACACACACGCTGACCACGATCTTTGTTATTATTTTCAAATCTGTCTGTTCCGTAAAGTGGAGTAGTCTTCGAAAGCGTTCTTTTAGCAATCCAAAACTATTTTCCACTACCATTCGTGTTGAGGAATGTATTTCATTAAATTTACGCTGGCTCGCATTTAAGTTTCCATAATCCTTGAAAGGTGAAACCAGCCATTTCATTGATGGATAAGCCGAATCACCGATTATAAAGCATGCATTTGGAAACATTTCTTCATAATGACTTTCTGCATCTTGAAATAATTTTGATCTTCTTAACACTCTATAATCATGAAGCGATCCTGGTTCCCCACAAGTTATGTCGATAAATTTTTTGTTGGCATCCACCACAGCTTGAAGCACAATACTATATTTTTTCTTTCTATCAAAGTACATTTCCTTTTGATCTTTCGGTGCTTTAATGCCGACGTGCGTACAATCGATAGCACCAATTACGCCCGGAATACGTTTTTTTCTATGGAACTTATCGACATTTTCATTAAAATAGCTTCCTTCTGGCCATTTAATATGTTCATGGCTTATTGATATTAAGATGCGGGTAACTCGCAGCACAGTGGACCACGCCGCAGACACAGCTACTCCAAACAAATTTGCCAGCTGTCTGAAAGTCTCCGTGTTGCTGACATACCAAATGTACATATAAACTCCTTTTTTTGGTGAAATACGTGTTCTACCACCACCACATTGGTCAGAAACGTAAAGAGATTGCGAATACTTCACTGAAAATAAGAAATCCAAAAGTTATAACATGCATTCGTTTAATGGCATTTTATCATTACTTATTAAATGCTGCACCGTCTGACGTTGCAGCCTCATGTGCATTTTGAAGTCCATGTCGCTCATTGCATCTAGTGTGCCTTCGAAATTGGAGCACTTTACATGTTGCTCCACTTCACTGTCAGTATCTTCAGAGGAGCTGGAACTTGCGAATATCGCTTCCACCACTTCGTTAACTTCCATCGCTCCATTGTGCTGCACACCCATGTATAAAGATGCAACCTGTCAATGAAAAATATAATTCATAGATTATATTCCATATTTTAGAATAAATAAAAATATTTACCAAAGAATCCTCGAAATCACTCATTTTGTTTTGATTTTTTGTATTTTTTTATCAAACTAACCATATGCTTATGACAGTTCTTACCAGTGTTGGTAAGCAACTAAAAGCAAATTTTATCCGAGTTGCAGCGTTCTTTTGTAACTCGTTTACAAAAGAACGCGCCTAATAACTAACCTTGCAGCCAACACTGTTTTCTTTTGCTGTTTTGAGAGTCGTAAATCATTATTTCCTTAATTTCCAAAATTTAATTCTGGTAATTTTTGCGTTTTTATTCTGTTGCCAAATGTTAATTTAAGCACGTAGCTGCGTATTTTCTCTGCGATAAATAGTGTTGCGCCCGTAGGGTGGTTTAAAGTAGCCGCATTTTAAGAAAATGTGTTATAGTGGAGTGGCATAGAGTGGGTTGATGTATTTCAATGTTGTTGTTGTTTTTTCTTGATATTGATACAGTTGTCGTTGTTTGCGTTTCTTGTTGTTTTTCATGCACTAATGTTGTTGTTCATGCATGAGTTAAACTATTTGGTGCTTTAAATTGACGCGTTAAAATATTTAAAATGATTTCTAACGACCCATTTTTTAAGAATATTTAGTTGGTTTTGTTGTTATTTGGTGAGATTGCTGGTTACACTGAGCGATAATTTTCAATATTTTTAAAAACATACTTCTGAATTTTATTTAATATGGCCCATAAATGTAGAGTAAATTAATCAATTTACTAAGAGTGCATTCCAAGTAAAATTGACTACCAACAATTTTTAAGCGTTCTTTTTGCGCGAAATTTTAGTATTCGAAAGTTTTTGGTGAAATAGTTACCGGTTGTCAAATTATAACGGTTTTGTTATTGGTAAAAAGATTTGTATTTGGTAGATCAAAGTTGTTTCAAAGAATTTTTAAAAACAGACGCGTTAATAAATATCAATAAAATTAAGGTCTTTTTGAAAGAGTTTTTATGCTCGTTTTGAAAGTTTTATAATAAAAAAAAATTTATTATTGTAAAAAACATAAGTTACGCATTATGCAACGATTTTCTTACTTTAAATATTTTTTTTATTTTGCTTTAAAATTAAAGATCGTAAAAGTTCCTATACGAAAATGTCTTTTTCAAAATGGCAATATTATTGGTATAGAAAAGACGACCTTTCTACGTTTTGGGGTACTGGATTTGAGTAAATAATCTTTAGAAAATATATATTTCAAAACGGGACTCTGATTGGAATAGAAATGGCGATCTCTTAAGAAAAGGTCTAAGCACTTTCTGTTCTGTTTTTATAAGAGACAATAGTTTTCTCCAATAGTTGTGTTTGCAACCTATGTCAGCCTTAAAATATTTCATTGAATTTAACTATACTGTATCAACGACTTTTATTTGTTTTTTGTTGTTTTTCTAGTGACTAGAATATTTTTAACTAGCATTATACTTTTTCATTTAAAATATATTCAAAATTTGATGAATGCACAAAATACAAACATATGTGGCTTATGTATTTATAAATCAACCCATAGTCGGGTTACGGCCAACTCTATTAGCTCTCACCATGAGCCTTTGCTTCGCGTGTGTTTTCTTCAATTGGTTACTCCAAGTACATTTACGGGCTGATCAATCCATAGAAGGAGTGGTATTCCTTTGCACAAGTTGTCAAAAATGTCCAAAAATTTTAAATTTCAAATTTTATCTCGGAATTAAAAAATACAATCAATTTTCTATATAAATCTATACACAAACATTTTTTATTAATTTTTAAACCTAAAAAAAAAAAAAATTAAGAAAAAATCAGTTTTTTTCAACAACTCCAATCTTTAGAAGCCTTTAACACAGTAACCAAGCTAGATAAAAAATGTCAATTAATGTAGTCCTTTTAGAAAAATATAATGGAAAAATTTTGAAAAAAATCGACACCCATCATATTTTTTTGTGGTCCGCTTCATGTAGAATGCGCCATATATCTATAAAAGTTTCGATTATTAATTTCAAGGACCGTTTTTGGTATATGCAATCATTTTCATTTATATTTTTAATTCCAGACTTTTTCTACGGTAGTACTTTTGCATTATACCTTAGGTAAAGTTTTGCGTATTTATAAAATTAAATTGATGCATTGTTGGAAAATTTTCATTATCTACCTAACCACAAAAAAAATTTATTCGTTGTATTTTCAAAATTATTTGTGAAAAGTTGCATATCCATAACTGAAAAAATACCGAGAAATTTTGTTAAATTCAAATTAATAACACCCGAAACTATGATTCTGCTTACCTAATTTTTCATATATACAACTTTTTTTTTCTTTATATTAGAGTATATTTTTCGAATTTACCCCTTATAATCTTGATATGGTGTCGAAAAACTGGTTTTAGTAGTTACAATACTAAGTCTCTTATATAACTAGTTACACTTTTAAAGCTACAATTATGTATTTAAGGAATAAACCTTTGTAATGGGTATCGTTTAAATATATTTTTCACTTTTAATGTCAAAAATACAGGTGTAAGACTCAAAAACAGTTAATTTATTCCGGTTTTTTCAATTTGATATCAACACGAGTAAAAATAAGAACTTTTTAGCTATGGCCAAACAGCGGCCGTACAAGGCCTAATTTTACATTTTTTCTCAGCCGTACGAGGGTCGTATAAGAGTCGTTTTCAGGACTTACAACAGCGGCCGTACAGAGGCCGTTTTTAAATAATCTCCGTACTCCGTACTGCGGCAACTAATTAAAAAATTTGTTTTAATAAATTTTTTACATTTAATTAATCTTTTTTCATTACAATTAATTGTAAATAGTTAAAAAAAATATACTGTATTAATTGAAAATTTAATGGGGCATTGCATTCAAAGAACTAACTTCATATACAAAAAATGGTTTGCGGTACACACAAGCGGCGATAATATTAAAATCGCCGAGTAAGGCTTGCTTTTGTAGTTGCGCAAACGTTTGTTGAATAACAGCTTTGAAAAATTTGGTGGCATCAACGGGCGTACAGCGGCCGTACGTACAGTGGTCTTTCTGCAACTTAATTTAGGCATTGTACGGCCGTTGTTTGACCCAACTTTCGGCCGCTCGGATTTTTGGACTATTTTTAGACCATCTTTGACCCTTGTACCTTTGAGAATGATCGACCGCTGATCGGCCGCTCATATTTTTACCCGGGAATTTGTGGGCAAATATTTTATAGTAACTAAAGTTACTAAAGGCCACAGTGGTTCACGGCTTCGTCACTGGCGTTTTTCTTTATCAATCTTCTTAAGACTGTACAAGTTAAACGAGATAAAAAACATTTCTTATTTTTGATTTTGATTTGTTTTGGAGCGCAGCACGTACTTAAATGTATCTCAAATGCTAAAGGCTAATCTGTTGTTTTTTGCGTTGTAATGCTTGAGCGCCAAAAGAGAATTGTAGAGAGCAAATGGAATTTATTGAAAATCTTGCAACACAAGCGTCTGAAAAGAAATCGAGAAAGCGTGGAATATGAGATGATTTCTTAAAAAACTTAACACTTTAATAATTTTTACTTACTATTAAAAATTCGATAGAAAAATACCCCTATAAAATGCTGAAGCAAAATAATAATATTTTAAAACTTTTACAAAAAAATCGCCGCAGTACTTTTGTAGTTTACTGGTAAAAGAAAATTTGCACTAACAATTTTATAAAATAGTATATATAAAGATGTTCTTTTATCTCTATAAAATTATTAAGTGTAAAGCATTCCTCATGCAAAAAGTAATAGTTGATCGATTGAAAATTCAAGGAGTTAGTCATTATAAAGTATTCTTACTTATCTTCAAAATTACGGAATTAACAATATCTAGCTAATTTTTATTAACAAAAAGTTTGCAGTTCTCTAGAACTAAGAAGAAAAATGTTATTTTGGGCTGTTTTTTACAGAAGTGCAAATACCATAAATGCAATAATAATTTGAAGCCAAAGGTAGAGAAATCATAAAAATTCGAAAGAAATATTAGTTATTTTTTCTGGAATTTTTATATTTTACCTAAAATATCATATATATATCACACTCCCTCTTCAAAAGGTATTTACTTTTTCGTGTAAAACTATTCGAAGTTATCATTTTCATCGGCTGTCTTAATTTTGTACTCATATATCTAGTCTTTAATTAAAAACAAATTGTTTTGTCTCTTTGTTTTTTCAGAAGTCCCTTTAAGAAAAAAATTGTTTTTGCTCACTCTGAATTTTAAGTTGAGCCTATTTTGAAGGATTGGAATAAAATACATCATTGAAAAGATCTTCTGTTCTGTATACGTAATGTTTTGCATATTGCGGAGTTGCGTTTGTGAATTCGTTGCGTGTTGACGTGCGTCCGTCCGTTTCATACACATATTTTAATTTAACTTATTGTGTTGTTTTGTTTTATAATGCTCGCGACTAATGTTATATGTTTCGTCGTGTTTTTTTTTTTGTTTATTTAAATGTCTTAAAAGTTTTTAAATTAAATGTTAAATGTTGTGTTGAAATCAACAAAATAAATAAAATAATAAGAATAAAATAAAACTAATTATCAATAAAAACAATCACAAAGCATCACCAAGAATACCAAAACCGGTTTTGGAGAGAGCCGCCAGCTGCTGCATCAACATCGCTGGATAGCATTGATGTTTTTTTTACTGACCACGCGAGGGGCTTTTCTATGCTCCTCGCTGTGTAAGTAATTGTTGTTGTTTTCGTTTCCGTCAATTCCGCTATCCTCTCCAATTAGTTATTTCTGTGGTTAAGGTTACACAGTGGGCTGAATTGTGCTGAAGTGCTGGAGGCATCGCCCTTTTTATAAGAACGGATGTAGCGTACCAGTGTGAGACGAGTCTGAACGTGACCGATCCAGAGTTTAGCTCAATGTGGGTTAGGTTCTGGCTTCGCTCTCACTTGCTGCATTTTTGTTTATTTATAGAAGCCCGAATCTAGGGAGAGAGCCCACTTTTAACAAACTGGACTCTCTCTCTGATTCAATTACGCATATTTTGGGGTTGTATCCTGACAGTGAGATCGTTGTAGCAGGCGATTTCAATGTCCACAACCCGGCTTGGTTACGTCACTCGGGCCCATTGACACCTGTTGGGCAATATGTTGAGCTATTTGCTGAATCGAACCAATTGATTCAACTAGTGAAGGAACCCACTTTTTTTCCTCAAAGTGATATGCATAGCCTAATACCCTTGACCTTTTTCTGACTTCACATCATGAAAAATATGATGTGAGTGTCAACGCACCTCTTGGTAACTCGGACCATTGTACCATCTCCGCTGTTTTTCCATATTCTAACCCCTGCACCTCTACGCCTAAAGCCCCGAAGAGGACTGCCTGTTTTATGGAAGGGCAAATTGGACTGCGTTAAGTAATTTTTATCGCAACTTCAATTGGAAATTATGTTTCGCTGATAGAAATGTGAATACCGCGGCGGTCATGGTACAAGAAATTATTTTATTGGGTATGTGGTCTTTCATTCCCAATAAGATGAGAAGCATTAAACCAAAAGACCATGGTTTAATGAGACTTGCAGGATTGCAGTCAGGTCCAAAGAGGAAGCCTTTCAGAATTGGCGTTCTAACAAGAATACTGATACTAAAAGACTTCGCATCGAGGCCAGGAATCGCTGTAATGCAATTTTAAAACGCGAAAATTTTCTACACGAAGCTCGCATTCGAGAACAGGTTCTTCTCTGCCCCAAAGGGAGCAAAAATTTTTGGTCATTTGTTAAACGAATTAAGAACCAGACATCGTCATCGATTCCAGCTCTTTGAAAAGATGACCAAATCTTCACTGACTCGGCTGATAAAGCGAACCTATTGGCTGGATTGTTTGCACAAAATTCCACTCTCTCGGATAGCAATCAGCCACTGCCCTTTGTTGGGGGTGGATCTTCTGCGATGCAGGAGATATACTTTCGAACGAGAGCAGTTAAAAGGGTCCTTACAAATCTCAACGCAAACAAAGCCTCTGGTCCTGACGGCATACCACCAATTGTGCTTAAAATGTGTGCTTCTTCGCTGGCTCGGCCTTTGCGCAACATTTTCAACGTCTCCTATAGAACAGGAGTATTTCCATCTTGTTGGAAGGTGGCAAATGTCCAGCCGGTACCTAAAAAGGGTGATGCCACGAACCCTGCAAACTGCCGACCCATTGCGATATGCTCTACGCTTTCCAAAGTTATGGAGAGCGTAATAAACTTCAACGTTGTGAACTATCTGGAGCGCAACCAACTGCTCAGTGACCGTCAATATGGTTTCCGTAGGACTCGCTCTACTGGTGACCTTATGGCGTTCTTAACCGAAGAATGGAATAAATGCGTTCACTTTTTCGGCGAGAGCAGGGTTGTTGCTCTTGATATTTCTAAAGCGTTCGACCGAGTGTGGCATAAAGCGCTCGTGTCAAAACTTTTTGCATATGGTTTTGGTGGTAACTTTGCTCGATGGATCACGTGTTTCCTCAAGGACAGAACGATTCGAGTCGAAGTTGACGGTATTTCGTCCGAGGAGTACGCCATTAACGCAGGAGTACCGCAGGGTAACGACCTTCTGTCGTTGACGCATAACCCAATACATTCGTTTGCTGCCGACAGCAGCATTTGTCATTCATATTCATTTAAAAAACGCCCAAGCTCTATGGAGATTGAGAGAAAAAGGCAAAATATGAATGACACACTCCTAAATTATCTACAAAAAATCTCCGAGTGGGGTCTTGCTTATAGAGTAGAGTTCAATGCAAGCAAGACCCAGTGCTGTATGTTAACCCACAAGCGGATGGATTGCCCCTTAGCACCCCTCAATATGAATGGTGTGGATCTTGTGGAATCAGTCGCTCTTGACATTCTGGGCATATCGATCAAGTGTGATCTTCGTTGGAAGGATCATATTTTCGATGTTTCGAAAGAAGCGAGCAAGTGCCTAGGTTTTTTAAAACGGTGCAAAAATATTTCACCTCAGCTGATCTTCGCATGATCTACACCTCATATATTAGGCCGAAAATGGAGTAAAATTTGCACATTTGGGCAGGGGCTTCAAGATCTTATTTGGAGCTTCTGGATCGAATTCAACGTCGTGCGATATATTTGATAGGGGATGAAAGTATTTCATCCTCTCTCAACTCTCTTGGGCATCGCCGCAATGTTAGTTGCCTAAGCCTTCTGTATAGGTATTACCACGGGAAGTGTTCAAGGGAGATACATGACCTGACGCCACCAGATCGTGTGTTTCCCAGGTCCACTCGGGCAGCTGTCCAAGCCCACCCCTTTACCATTGCGTCGATGTCCAATAGAACCTCGCATTACCGTGATAATTCGTTCTTTAGTCGCACGGTTAAGTTGTGGAATAGTCTCCTTGCGAGCGTGTTTCCCGGCAGTTTTGAGATGTGCAAGTTTAAAACAAATATTCACCGACACTACTCCATCTATCCACCCGCCAAGTAACTATCACCCATCTTCCGAATCAACACAATGCTTACGCATTTATAGGGGGCATCCCCTGAGCGTTGGTTTAGTCTAAAAAAAAATAGTCAACCAGTAACAGCAGAGATATGTATAGGATTCTTAATCCCAAATCTAGATTTCAATTTGGATTGAATATTCCAAAATCCAGGTATGCATACATTTGCAAAAGCTTCTTGCTATATGAATTGCTCTATTTCTAATCCGTTAAGATTTTTCTTTCAAGAGGCAAAAGTTAAAGATAAAATAATATTTTTCTTAGCCTTCTCGACATAATGATTATGTTTTGGTAATATCTACCGTATACCAAAAAAACCTTTCTTTAAGGTTTTCCTAAAACAAACATTTTATCTTTTCAAAGCTATTATTATAATGAGAATATTTTCACTTCAACTGTGCTACTGTGTTAAATTAAAATTTTAATTCGTTTATTTTGTTTCGTTCTATCTACTGCCAACCCAGTTAAGTGACAGAAAATTAACTTTACCAAAAAATTTGACATTTTTTAAGCGTAGAATAATGTTAAGGTTTCCATATCAGCGCCTGACATCAAAGCAAGATGTCTCAAAACATATTTAAAACGCCACATAAAAGCAAAACAACGATACAAAAATTTCCCCCGGGATGTACATACAGTCATAAACCTAGAACATTTGTTTTTATCTCAACTAGCTGCTTAGCAGCATATCCTGACAGCATATCCTGCTTATGAGAAGCGTTGTCTATGTTGCTTTTTTGCTAGCCTTCATTATTACGTTGCTCCTACTGTGCTTCCTGTTACATCTTCTAGAAGCTTTATAATGCTCAATCTTTTTCTTCTGGTATCCATTTTCTCGTACTTTTTTATTTCTATCTTTTTCTCGCTTGTTTAATTATATAGCATACTTCATGATGCTTTGCTATTTTTTCAATTCTTTGTTATTTTGATGTTTCCAGTGTTTCTGGTTGTCTTTATTTATTTTGTGACACACCAACATACTTTCAACGCAGACAATTTAAGGACACGCAAAGCAAAGCAAGAATTACAATGAAACAAAAACAATTGGAATTACTTTATTTATGTAGCGTCTAAAATATTGTGGATAGAGTTGCCATATTCACAGTTTTAACTGTAAATTACAGTTTTTAAACAGGCTTACAGTTTCTAAAACATCAGATTTAAAAAAAAATAAAATATTCAACTCATAATTACCACAATCGGAAAAAATCGACTTCAGAGAACATTACGGAAAATTTTATGTTGAGCTATGTAATAAGCTGGTAATTACATTTTATGTGGAATTTGATATGGAACTTCTGTCTCCAACTAAAGTTTTAAATACTTATCAACTATATATATTGCAATTGAGTCGACATTTGAAAAAAGTTAAATTAATTTTAGCGATTTAAATTTAAATGCTGATAGTAATATTGACGTTTTTTGGGAATCTTTTTTTTTATATATAAATAAGCGATGGCTGTGAAGGCATTTCTTCTTTAAATAAAAATAGTTTTTGCTGCTCTATGCATTCCAAGAGCCTTTGCAAATGTAGAAAGAATATTTTCGATAACTAATATTAATAAAACAAAACTTAGAAACAAGTTAGAAATTTTCGCATTTTATAGTATTCTAAGAACAAAAAATCTCTTAAAAAACGAATGCCTCAAATTCAATTTGATAAGTCAAACCAACTATATAAAAAAATTAACAAGTATATTTACATAAATTATCTAATAAATTCAAATTTCAAAAAAAAAAGTGATCTATTAGAAAGCGTGGTGTAATTATTATAAGGTGTTCTCATTCGGAATATCAGAATTAAATAGGTTACCTCATTTTGGCGTTTCATTTTTTGTATGAAACTCTTTCAATTGTAAAAATAAGACAGCATGTCTCAGAAAAAACTGAAAATTTCATGGAATGAGAATTTCAAAAGTACTTAGGCTATTTAAAGTTTTTTAACTGCTTCTGTTCTTGTAAATTAATTATTTTTATAATTTTCATTTTAATAAATAAATAAATACCAATAAAATTAAACTTGCTTTGTTTTAGGGTTACAGTTTTTTGTTGAAAATACAAAATTTTTTTTAAGTTTTTTGGTTTTTATTTAAAAAAAGTCTGGCAACGCTTATTGTTGGTAGAATATTAAAAAAAATCTAAGAGAATAGAAAACAAGCCAAGAAAAGGTAGCAGCAGTCAGCCTGGTTGCCATGACAGAAAATTAGATTTTGTCTGAGTTTGTGATACGAACACTTGTTTTTGTGTATGTGTTTGTTTTTCTGTCATCTTTCTAATTTTTTTTTTGCTTGGAAGATGAGTACAAAAGAAAAGCTTATAAATAAGTTTATTTATAATTTATAAGCTTGAAACGAAAGGAAAAAGTTAATGGTAGAAGTTGTGTCAAAACTGAGATGGGATTTCTTTCAAGTGAAAGAAGCACTCTGTAGCTGAGGAACGCCTGTTGATTTGCTTTGCTTAAGGTAAGCGTGCGGCTCAAGTATTTTTGAGTTATCAAGAAGAGGATAGAAATCTTGACACACGAGCGAAAATACATTTAGATTCATTTGTATTAAAATATATATATATATATATATATATAAAATATATATAAAGGGATTTCTTGCGAAAAGCTGCTTTGGGCAAGACTTGATTCCAAACCTAATTGTTACAGCTAAAGCTGAATAAAACGCTTTGAGTAAACTTTATAAAATAAAAGTATCGTAGAAGTTACGAATGTTGTTTTTTTTCCTCTATTAAGATTGTCGAATTTTGAGTGCCTTAAGCAAAGATTATCAATTCTTAATGACGTGATTAAATTTAAGTAACAAAAACTTTCTAAGACCTTGAGTAATCAATGAGAACTAACTGCTGCTGTCTGTGGAATATTTCTTCCATTGTACTTACTTGAAATTAAGTTCGTTTGCATTAGAAAAGGTCGCTTTTAGGCAAATATAAGTATGGAAAAGGATTTTGATAAAAAAAACACTATCTTTAACACGTTCGCTGCTATGTGACCAACCAGTGGGTCACACAAAACATGCAAAAAAGGTCGTGTGCACCAGTGGGGTTTTTTGGTAAGGAAGTATTTTTAAGAGGCTTGCTGGTGAATGATTTTTTTCGTGCTTTGACACCTAGTTAAAAGTTTCTTCTTAGCAAAAAAAAAAACAAAAAAAAATTATTATATTTGCAAAACTTCGGCTTTTATTGATGTTTTATTTCAGGTACTACAAAGTTTTTTATTTTGCCTAGTGATACATATAAACAAAAAAAAAAAAGAAAGTGGTGCGGTCGGGGGACCGCTTTTTTCTTCAACTCTGAATGTTATTCGAAATAAAGTCGGTGTATTTATATTTTTTTTTTAAGGCATGAGCAATCAAATCAAAAAGTTTCATTTATAATCTTAGAATAAAAAGATTTATTTATTAAAAATTAAAATGTAAAATTCTCTTGAGAAATAAAAATTTACAGTAACAGTTGCCAGCGGTGTTTGTTTCGTGACGCAACAAAGCGTTGAGCATTTAACATTCATCATGTTCCTCGAATGGAGGTTGAATTGATTAAAAAGTTGGATGTAAAACTGGACTTACTTGTTACTTATAAAACAAAAAACACATTTTTAGGATCCACCCAAGTGTCAAAAAACTTTTTGAAATTTTTACATAAAATTCGAAATCAGCGACTCCTTTACTGCTAGTACATATATGAAGAGTATAAAACAAAATAACCCATTTTTAGGGTCCACCCTAGCGTAAAATTTGTTTTTAAATTCTAACATAAGTTTCGAAATCAGCGATATGCGCATATTCATAAAATCTGTGTCGATAAGCAATAATAGCTTAAGTCGATTTAAGACAGAACTGAGTTATTGATATAGTTGTGTTCCACGTATATATCATTATGAACCCACAAAATCTAGAACTTGTAGGATGACCCTAGCCAAAGATATGACGAAAAAACAAAAGACCCTTTCATATAACTTATATGGCGATTAAAAACTTTGAAGCAAGATTTCTGGAAACTTTGAAATAAGACTTAAGCTGTTATTGCTCATCGACACAGAAATATAAAAAAAAACACATTTTTAGGGTCCACCCTAGTGTCAAAAAACATTTTTGAAATTCTAACATCACCCTGCAAACATTTTCAAACGCCTCAGAATCGCCAGTGAATCGCTTGGAAGATGAGACCATTGCCTGCGAGCTCATATGGGAGTCATCCCGCTAGAAAAGGTAAGGTAAATAGGGTTCTGCATCGTTACCGGCGCTTCCGCGATGCCTATTGGTTCATTGCGAATCCCTTTTTTTATTTTCATCGTAGTACCATAATAACCATAACTATTTCGATTATTCCTCAAACCAGCCTGTGCTTTTTATGAGCACCCAGATGTCTAGCAGAGGTGTGTTCGCTAAATCTTTCAGGTCCTTGAAAAATCTGTTCCCCATTAAAGCCCTGCGTCGGTGCATCTATTTGAACGTACACACATTGTGATTTATTGCATTGCTCACAGTTGACTGTCATCTAATTACACTTGAGAGTTTGATTTGCTCAACAGCAAACGAAAGCCTACAACGACAAGCAATACAAACTTTCTCTCTCAGCAATCCAAGCATGGCGTGTTTTTGTTCGTCAACACCACAAACAATGAAATTTAATCGTTTAGGGTAGGATGAGCAATAAAATAAATAAAATAAAAAAACAAAAAGTAATATATGGCAATAGATCATTTGGATCATTTTGATCATTTTGATAATTTTAATCAGCGGTCGTCAGCGCCTAACTAGACATTTTTTTACACCAACTTCAAGATTTTCAAGATTGACTAGGTAAAAATGGGTCGCTGAATCCATATTCGTTGTCAGAATTTCAAAATTATAAAATTTTGAAATAATAGGGTTGCAACCTAATAATATGTATTTTTAAGAGTTCTAAAAATCATTTATCAGTGTTAGGGGGTCGCTGATATCGAATCTGAAGTCAGAATTTTAAAATTCAAGACGGTGGATAGGGTTGCCACCTTCATTTTTTGCATTTTTATGAATTAGGGGCTGGCAAAAAAAAAATTATGCACCAAAAAGGGGTCGTTGAATCCGAATCCGTGGTCAGAATTTCAAAATTATAAAATTTTGAAACAATAGGGTTGCCACCTTATAATATATATTTTTAAGTGTTTTAAACATCATTTATCAGTGTTAGGGGGTCGCTGATATCGAATCTGAAGTCAGAATTTTAAAATTCAAGATGGTGAATAGGGTTGCCACCTTAATTTTTTGCATATTTATGAATTCAGGGCTGGCAAAAAAATTATGCACCAACAAGGGGTTGCTGAATCCGAATCCGTGGTCAGAATTTCAAAATTATAAAATTTTGAAATAATAGTGTTGCTTTAACTTTTTAAAATAAAAATGAATTCGTAAAAATAAAAAAATTACGGTGGCAACCCTATCCACCATCTTGAATTTTAAAATTCTTTAACATTGACAAATGATGTTTAAAACTTTTAAAAATACATATTATTAGGTGGCAACCCTATTGTTTCAAAATTTTATAATTTTGAAATTCTGACCACGGATTCGGATTCAGCGACCCCTTTTTGGTGTATAATTTTTTTTTTGCCAGCCCCGAATTCATAAAAATGCAAAAAATTAAAATGGCAACCCTATCCACCGTCTTTAATTTTAAAATTCTGACTTCAGATTCGATATCAGCGACTTCCTAACACTGATAAATGATGTTTAAAACTTTTAAAAATACGTAATATTAGGTGGCAACCTTATTATAAAAAAATTACATTATTTTTAAATTCTGACAACGGATTCAGATTCAGCGACCCATTTTTACCTGATGTTCGCACCAGCATCGCATATGCAAAAATAAAAAAATAGGTGGCAGCCCTATTACCCATTTTTATTTTTAAAATTCTGACTTCAGATTCGAATTCAGCAACCTCCATTATTTAGCACTGTTAAATAATGATGCGTGACCCATTTTTACCTAGTGTTCGCGCCGTATTCGTTGTCTGATATAAATCATCTATTGCCAGTCAACAAGCTTTCGTTGCATTGACTGCAGTGAGCTCTCTGACAACGATATCTTAGATCAACAATATCAATGATCTGTTTTTTATTGCTCTATCGTCTTCGCTGCAATCACACACATGATTTCTTTGCAGCAAGCAAGACAGTGCAGTGTAGTGTGAAATAAACAAATGTTTTGAAGCCGGTTTTAAGTGCACCTACGCAGGGCTCTATTCCCCATATATCGGAGTCGACGATTCTGTAGACTTGGACATTCGCATAGAAGATGAGTTATTGTTTCTGTTTCTTCTGGATCCTTGCAGCTCCGACAAAAGTCTGGGGCTATTATGTTCATTCTATTGGCCATTACCCCAATCGGGCAATGATCTGTTAGAACTCCCACAAGAATCCGGATTTCTCGTTTGGCCAAAAGCAGAAGGCTTTCGGTTTTCTTCCTGGGCCGAATAACGGCCGAATAAGGCAAAAATTCATTTGTACTGCCACTGTATGCCAACAAATTTGTCTCTTATTCTTATTCTATTGTCTAAAAAAAGATTTTTTTTGTGTATGAAGACAGCTTAAAAAAATTCTGCCTGTTTTCATTGTAGAATAGTCACTGTTCGCCCAATGTACGGCCGCTGTACGCCCATTGCGCAGCCGATATTATTTCGAAACGGCCTTTGTACGGCCGTTGTTCGACAAAAAATTCCTTTAAGCGACATTTGAACGACCTTTGTAAGGCCGAGAACAATTTTAAATTTATTCTGATTAGACATTGTTCGCCCGCTGTTTGGCCTTAGCTAAAAAAGTTTTATTTTTACTCGGGATAGCTCATCCATAGTATTCATCAAATAAAATACAAAACAAACACAGTATACAAGATTTTAATTTCGTACAGAAATCAGGTTTTATTTTTAATAAAATGTAGGGTATTAAAATTTTTGAGGATCGAACTCGAACGGTGGTACCTTAAGCTCTTAGACAGACGCCGTTTGTTACACAAATCTCTACCAGTGTTGCCATTCGTTAGAAAGGCCATGAAGTTATCTTTCTAAAACGTCTTTGAGTTTAATTTAAAAAAGTTTCCTTGCATTTTTAGTGAAAGAACATCCGGAAAACACAAAATTAGTCCATAACTCTCCATGTGGTCAAAATTGAAAAACGAGAAAAAAATATGGGGCAAGTGGGACATATTTGTTAACTCGTTTTTTTATCATCTATCGTTGTAATTTATTATATTCAAGTTTTTCAATGTAACTTGTATGGGACGGTCCACTGCGCGTTGCTTTTGTTATAAATATTTTTTTTTTCAACAACTGTGCTATAAAGCAACATACATGTATAAAAATGCTTAACATGGATAAAAACCAAACTAAACCAAACCCTGTAATTCTTACAGAGTTTTCCCAGCATGTATTACGCTTTATCTTCGTTTTTTAAATTCTAATAAAAGAGTATTGAAAAATGCATGATTCCAACAACTGAATCAGAAATTGATCTCATTTTTATGGTTGTGTACTTTTTTAATGAAACGTTAAGCATCTTAATTGTGTGTGTTAGATTTTGCAATATTAGGTCGATAATAAGATATTTTAATTATGTGACACATTTTGTTTTACTACATTTTTTTTTTATAAGAATTTAAGCTAATTTTTTATTAATTTTTTCATTACAGTGAACTATTGCTGCTTATATCCTGTGTAAATTATGATAAAAAATTAACACCTAAGAAGTGTTAAACTTTATTTATGTGAGTGAAACAATAACATGTTTAAACAACAAATGTTGCTGCATATCTGAGATGTCTGTTGGTATCGGTGAAGTGTTAACTATTTCTTAAATTTATTTACTCACCTTTTGGTTGAGTTTCAATTGTATACTTTTTTATAAAAACCAAATAGCTTGAAAACTTTGAGCACACAATGTGTACAAATTATGCCAAAGCCTGGCAATGGCTACTGCTCTATGGCATAATATTACTTGAAGGTGAGTTGGTGCATGCGGAACAACATCCAGCCACAGCAGATGAAGGTGAGTAAACTAATTTTCCATTTCATCAAGTATTGTCCTGAAATGAACAATAAATATTTTAATTATTAGAAAAAATATTTTCATGCTGAAATATTCCACGGTAAGGATTGAAAATAATTTCCTCCGCGCTGTGAAATCATTACTTGTTCATGCTTGCTCATCTGTTCATAAATGTTTCATATCGGTGGTACTCAAGTATGTCATTAAATTGTTACTTGAACAATTGACATGAGTGTCATTCAGTTTGAACAACCCTCTAGCAATTCAACCACCACAAATTTGCCCCCCTACCATGAAAAACTATTCATATCTAATATTCACTCAGTCTTATTCACAGCACTTGTATTGAAAAAAGTCACAGAATTCTTCTAACAATATATGATAATTGAAAATAATCGAATTTTAATCTCATCATCGAACGCAATAATCAAAAAAGTCAGGTCATTAACAACAGCAAATGTCACTTATTGTACCATAGCAATAACCAACAATAGCAATTTCCACTTAAGACTTGCACAGTGTAAATGCATTTGCTTGTTTGTTTTTATGTATTTCATGGGAAAACCGCCCCATAAAGCATTACATTTTATATTTGTATTTGTCCCTTGAATAGGTTTTGATTTTTTTTTATTTTCATTTTTCTTTTTCCCTTTTAGTGTGTCAACAACAGATTTAATAAAAAACCCCAGCCTCAATATTTTTTTTTGGTACCATTTGTAGATGCCAGCTGTGTGTGTATGTGTGGCTCCGTTATAGTTGTTTGAATTGAATGACTTTACTGTAAATAAAGAAATAGTGTTAATGTTTCAATTTCGTGGTTATTTCGATGGCATTGTAAATTTTGTAACATATCGGTTATGGTTCGATTGGTTTTGTCGGTCAATTTTTCATTTCATTTAGAGAATTGTAGGATGTTATTGCTGTAGTTGTTGTTATTGTTATGCAAATTATAAACGGAAGTCATAAAAATAGTCATCGGCATACAAGCGGAAATGATTAAATTTTTAGCACCAACTGAACGAATGAGTAAATTAAAATAAGAACAGTGTTTTTCTTTGGAGAATTTTTAAAAATTTTGAAATTGTGAGTAAACATAAAATTGTAAAACTACTTTCGATTTTTAAAATAAAACTAATAACTGTAGTATTACAAATATAAAATAACAATATAAAGTTTGTTATTTTTACTTGCAAAACTAACTGACGAGGAACTCTTTGCCCACAAGCCATCGAATGTCTTAAAATGTTTAATGTTCTTATACATTTTTTTTTCTCTCACATATCTAATAAACAAATCTTTTAGCAAATTTGGCCAAATTTTACCCCATGTTACCAAATAAATATATTTTAGTTATAATTATAAGTGAATTACATTAAAAAAAAAGATTCATCCAAAATGCTATTAACTTTAGTTCAATCAATATAGTAATATATTATATAAAATATCATAAAATATCATACAATATAGGATAAATCCATGTTAATGTTACTTATACTACATATGTTTCCATTTGCTTGAAGTCTTCATATTTTGTGAGATTTCGTAATCGACTGAAATCGACTGAGTTCTCTATACAAGCTTAAGATTTTTAATCATTATCATTTTTAATCATACAGTTAAAAAAATTAATTATATTTCAACAAAAACTAATACAAAATCTCATAAAATGCACTGCGGCATCCCTGAAAAGTTAAACATCACTATCCAGCACTGAAAATAAGATTTTAGCTTTTTTCAACTAAAGAGAAAATTATCTATCATTCTGCTTAACTGCAGAAGCTATAGCATGCTTATTAACAGAATTAGGAAAATGATAAGGTTCTTTTTGCAATTGACTTTTTGAAATGTATATTTGGTAAGGTTCTAATTGCACTCGTTTAAAGGAAAACGGCTGTGAAATTTTCGGGGACCAGCTTAGGAGAAAACAAAATATGTGCTTTAAAGGTTTTGAGTAGCTGATTACGAATATGGTGTCAAAAATTCAAAATTTTGAAATATCAGCGCTAATATGGCAGTTGAAATTCCTTATTAAAATGATTTGGCTTGACAAAGTTCTAATTGCACTTGTTGAAAGGAAAACGGCAGAAAAATTTTAGTAGAGCAAAAAAACAAAGGGAATTTTTTGAGGTTTATCGTATTATTCAAATGAAGAACACTGATTTTTAAGATTTTCAGACAGCTTCTTAATTGTAATTTAAAAGTAAATTATAAAAATATTCCTTTTGTAAAAATTACCATAACATAACATTTAATCGAGAATGCCTTCATGAAGTTAAATATAAAATGTCACAAATGATGGACGTCAGAAATAAGAGTTAACTTGAATTTTAATAAAAACCCTTAAGGACTCAACAAAGACTTTCCGATGTACTGCAATATATTGCACCAAAAATTCAGAAGCATTGCCAGTTGATTATGCCAATAAATGATAAAAATTATTGCGAAAGTATTTCTAATAAAAATTAAATCATAATTCAAGAATTAATTTAGGAAACCTTATATTTTTTTTTGCAGCTACATTACTGCAATATTATGTTAGTAAATTTTTTTATTTAATTTTTTTTAATAATATATTTAGAAAATTAACTAAGTAGTTTTTTTGTATAAAATTGATTTGAGCATTTCTTTCACGTAAACCACAAGTTAATATACCGTAATCTTCATATATATAATATTAAAAACATATAGTATGGTTAGTATTAATATAATAAAAATTTCATCGAAAATAATTAAATTTCCACAACATGCTTTGAACATACCATTAACGATCCATTAACATAACCAATAATATACAAAATAAAACCATTTCAACGAACATTATCTAAAGCGAACATCCGCAAACCTGTAATCCGTATATTTACGCATCCGTACAAATTATCAATTTAACCAGCGGAACCAGTTAAACAAAAGATTGCGATAGAAATAAATTTTATTTTTCGTATACGATAAGAAAAACCGGATTTATATTGGGTATTCGCAGAAAAAACAATAGATCAATAGAATACTACATAAAGCGCCCTTTAACAAAAAAATTTTGGGAAGTTTTGATGCTTCATATTTTATTTTGAACTCTTGCTTATCTTCTTAGCAAGTTTCATCAAAATCGATCTAGCCGTTCAGAAGCAGTTGATTGACAATTATACTTACCTACAGGCTTTTATTGCAATAAGAACTTTGCCATTTTTCAAAATGAATGTTTTAAAAGCAGTGGCAGATCTAGAAATTGCTCGTGGGGGGCTAAATAAGCAAGTAAGCTTTTTTGTACTCATTGTATTATTTGATGTATTACATACTAAACTTATTTTATTTCCCTTCCAGAAAGGAAGTAGCTGATGATTATATTCAACTTAAAATTCTTAAAGTTACGACGCTAACTTAGCGAAGACTCAAACCAATACTTTTTGCGAATTTTTGCACAGTACGAATTTAACTTTTGGGAAGAAATTAAATTCGTTCTATATGCAAAGTACGAGTTTAACTTTTCGATCGAGTTTAGCTTTTGGCACAATTTTGAGTGCACAATTAAGACTTTTGCCATACATATTTTTTAAAAAGTAGTGAAACTGGCGTTCATGGTACTAAGTTTCGAAAATTCTGAAAATCTGAGCGAAGAATGTTTTTGAAATGCATTGGACAGGTGATTAAACCTTCCTTATTTATATATTTTATAGTACGCACTTATAAATAAATGAGCCACTTACTATTTTTACAATTTTAAGCTTTTCGTTCCTTCTTGCTCATTTCCAAAAATATAAATGCTGAAATACTCGAACCTACTACGAACAAAGCCGCTGGTAACCGCTTGTATTTATTTCAAAAATTAAATTAAGCCTCTGGGGGGCTTGAGCCCCCATATCCACCCCTGGATCCGTGCCTGTTTAAAAGTGACAAAATTCTAATTGCAAACGCGCACCCCTAACAGAAGAGAAACTTTAATAGAATAGACTTTTTAATAGAACCTTTTCCAACTAAAGTAGCGAATTGGCAATGACAACTCATTAAGAACAATAGCAGTACTAATAAAAATAAAAATGAAATAGACAAAGCAAAGGAAACATAAAAATAGAAAGGCTTGGCGTTTCAGTGAGGAGCAATTTCTAGTAGCAATTTGAGAGAAAAAGTTGAAGGGCTCCGGAAATGGCATGGAACGTATCGTGGCTCCTTCACGAATATGCTCATTCTTAAATTTATCAAATGAAGTCTTAATTGTCAAACGAAATCTAGCTGTCATGACATGTCAGATGAAAACACTTTAAAATCGCTTTTGTAAAATCGCAAGATTTTGAACAGATGGAATCATAGTATTATTTGCCGTGTTTTATCGTTAAATTTTCATAGTTTTTAATAAAAATATCTGATATTGTATTTGCATTACTAATTTCATTAATTATTTATAATTTGTTGTTAATGTCTGATTTTACCAATAAATTACTAATGAATTTTCGGTGAATTACTATTTAATATGTGGTGTCGGTGAAAAGTAAATTATAATGCAGTTGCTCGGTATTAAAGACAAAAACAAGTTTTAAAACTTTCGAAGACATACCTACTTAGTACTTAATGATAGAAACCTTTTTTATATATATTTTACTGCTAAATGGTATGAGAAGTAACATATACCATGAAAGCTATAATTTATTCTAATAATGTCAACGTATATGAATGACATCTTCAAAATAAAAAAGTGTGCATGTCAGCTCCGACGCGCGACTGGAGCTTACTCTTTAAGATAGATTACCTTGGATTTTAATGTATGTAAATAATAGACAAACGCAGTGAATAAAGACATTTCTTATATAACTGAAAGGAATTCAAACTTTTATTTATATTTTAACCGCTTATTTTTGTGTATCGAAAACGCAAACCAACGGCAAGGAAGACACGAGAAGCAATAGAATTTGGCTTCTCCCCCACTTTGCTATCATTTCAATCATTTCATATTGACCGCTCTTCTTGCTCACTTACAACGACTTCAATCAAAGAGATAAATAAGTAGTTATATTTTATTATCTTTATTTTTGATGAAATTTTTTTAGAAATACATTCACATAATATTGAAATTGCATTAGGATTTATTTCAATTTAAGATTTTTAAAATTTTTCATTGGAAATTGTAAAATTTTGGATCTAAAAAATTATTTTTAAACAGTTAAATTTTTTTTTTCTAAATTAATTTAAAACTTTGAATTGATTTATTTAAGACTTTTCGGAGCTATATTTGGGGGCTTGTGCCCTAAAAACCTTTCCTCTGCTACAGGCCTGACATAAATGCCAATAATGTAAAAAAAGCATTATGAGAATTTCAAGATCTAAGCAAATATTTCTGTTAAATTAAAACACTTTTTAAAATTTACAATTTTTCATATACTTTGTTTAGTTTTCCATAAAATGGTATAAGAATTTTTAAATTGGTTCCTGCCGAAGTATTTAACGTGAATTTTCTTAATTGTAATATATGTACTTGTTTTAGCCAAATGTCAAGAGTAAGAATAAAATTACTCTAAATTGAAAGTTGTGAATTGGGAAACAAAGATCTCAGCCAATTTGCAGTGGATTCTATTATTTTTTATGAAATTTACATGACTGCTTTCAATAGAAAATATTTAAAATTTTTTTTACTACTTGATTCATGTATATACTTGAGTGTGTACTGAATTTGTGATCAATGAAGGTCGTATGCTTCAGTGTTTGTAAATTGGTCGAGTTTAGTCCAAATCCAGTTGGAAAAAAATTATCGAAAAATACCTTCCAACTATAACTCGTTGGAGTAATGGATTACAATTTATAAAATTTTTTAACGTATAAATTTTTTGGGAAAATTTTTCGACTAAAGAATCGACTTAACTATTTCAAATGATCATTAATTTGGGCATAATAGCATAATTTTACAATTCAGAATTTACAAAGATTTTCTTACATTCCATAATAATGAGAACTGTGGTTAATACATATATCTTTAATATGAAAACTAAGTTAAGTTATAACTTATCCTAAAAAGTCATAAGAGTAGCACAAGATTTTATTGACCTTTAAGTAATAATTTTGACATCAACTACATGCTAAAATATTAATGTTTGTTCCAGTTGAACACCCTGGAAGCTAGTTTTATTATTTATTTCAGTTATTGTAATTGTATTATTGTAGCTAGTTATAATAAAAAAATTATTTTTTCTTATCATACCAAAAGTTTAAGTACCAGCAAAATAATTTTTAAAAACGTTGGACTTTAACAAACGCTTGCTTTTAAATACTTGCCTAAGAATATAGGCAGATCATAAACGCTTACATAACCACTCCTAACTACAAGCTATTAAGAAAATATAGCTATAAAAAGTGACCCAAAAATAAAACCATTAGTGTAAACCTTGCTTAAGTGTTGTTAACAACGCTACTGTTCAAGCAAAACGAACACATACTGCGTTCATATACGAGTACATACATATATAAAGGGGGTTTAATTGAATTAAAATCAAATTACCACAACTTGGTTTAAATGAGAATGCTTTTGTTTCCTTTTTTTCTGGTTATTCTGCCCTTAAAGCACTAAGGTACATTTATCGCACTCTAGTAGATAGTTTATGCATATCATATGATACAATATTTTTTCGATAAAAACCAAAATAACTACTTGTTAACAAGCGCATAGTTATGGAATTGTTTTTTTTTTTTTTGTTTTTGGAAATAATAAAACCCTTAATTTTACCACACTCGTTAACAGTATAGTTAACATATAAACGACTAACATTTTATTTTTTGTGTAGCCAGTTAATATCTATTTGATAGTCTAAATGACACGATTTTATTGCAGTTCTCTCAGTATTTTAGGTCGATTTCTGGTTCTGCAGAACTGCGTGTTGGTGCAATACAATCCAAAATATTTATCGCAGACATGCAACAATGCAACAGTAAACATGTTTTTTTTTCTTCGTATTTGTGCTCCTTTTAGTTGTTAGCTTATTGATGTTTTATAATGCTGTTGCTGCTGGCGGCAACCCCTTTAGCCGCATTCAGAGTAATATTTATAGTCATAAATGTGTTTGTTTATTTGTGTATGTTGCTATATAAAAATTCATTACATGTGTAATTCGAACATGGTAAAAATGGCTCTAAAATTAGACTGATATTAGATATTAGTGAAGTAAATATCACATCTTTACAATGACAGAGCCGCAAATCAAATTTTACATATATTTACGTCTATTAGGGCACCCTTTACCTTGGCGACCCAAATTTAATTAAAATAAAATTATAAAAGCTATCGACACACAGTTTTATTTCTAATTAGTAAGTATATAAAATATCAGATTTAATTAAAAAGTTATTGTTGTTATCGTTTTTGTTGTTGTTGGATGACATGGTAAATTAGACCAAGTAAGTTTATGATTTGCGTCACATTTTCAATAGCTTTAACAAGCAACATGGCTTGAGGATCAACCAAGTCAAGGAAGATTTTAACACCTTTGGCGCTAATGTCCGATCAAAACACGTATCTTTTCTCCACAAGTCACGTGGAGTCACGTAAAGAGCAACACTGCACCTAATCTGTGCCAAGACTAATGATCATGAAGTTTTTGCGTCCGATTTTATTGTTTTCAAAGACGATGAACTCGATAAAGATGATTATTCCTTCGGTCGTGGGGTCCTTTTGGCAATTAATAATCGTTATGACCCAGTCTTTGTTAAAAATTCCTATACTACAAACTTTGAATTTATTTGCGCCAAGATCAGTATCTCTAAACGAAATTTATATACGGAGAAAACTGTTTGCTAAATTTGTATTGTGGTTAAGCAAAACTTGCGCTTGATTCTCAGCCACTTCAAAATTATGCTAGATTTCAGCAAAAACTAGTCAACTTTTTGCTTGAATTTAATCAAAAATTTGCTCAGTTATTATAAGCTGGACTAACAATTTCGGACTAGTTTTTGCTGAAATCTAGCATAATTTTGAAGTGGCTGAGAGTTAAGCGCAAGTTTTGTTTATAATAACTTAGCAAATTTTTGAATAAATTTAAGCAAAATTTGGCTAAGTTATTATAAACTGCAAAAGCAAATTTCTACTTAATTTAAGCAAATGTTTTTGATTTTGATTACTTTTTGCTGCAATCTAGTATATTTTTGCAGTGAAATAATTATTAACTTTAAACTGAAAGATTACCACCATCTGGAGATTTGAACTTCGGCCGCGTGAGTGTAATGGTCGAATGATCGAATGGGCTTATCCATTCGACCATCGCAGTTGTTAACCAAACGTCGGCTAATTTTCTTCAGAGAAGATATTAAATGCTTAGAAGAAATTTGCTTGATTTGAGTAAACATTTACTATTTGAGTTTATAATAACTTAGCAAAATTTTGCTTGAATTTAATCAAAATTTTGCTTTTTCCAAAATACATGAGTAGTGATTACAATTTAGCAATATTTTTCTATACAAAAATCTATAGACAAAAAAAGTAAGTGCTTTGGAGGCTCATGTGAAAAAAAAACAGAAATCTGTAAATATAAAAGAAAATTATCTTAAAATGTCAAAATTAAAATCGGCAATGCTATTTTAAATTGAAGTGACCTTAAATCATAATCATCTTTATTTATTTTTTTTTGCAAATAAAGTGTAATAACGTACGGGACAGATTTAAAAAAGTACAAATTTGTGCAAACTTAGTTCTTTTCTTATTTTAATTGTCTCTATTATATCCAAATAATAAAAATAAATATAAATTTGATATTATTAAGACTTCAACAAAACAAGAAAAATTTATATATTAATAAAATTTTTATATCATAAAAGTAAATAAAAAACTGGCCATTTCAGCCCTTGGAAGGACTTTGACCTAGCTTCTATTGATCAATTGTGTTGTATTTGTTAGTAAATGTTTGATCACAAATGATCGAGAACTGGATCTACGTGTTTTATGCCGACTCCGAACGGCTTATGTTCTCAAGAAGCTTTACATGGCAGTTTTTACTCTCTGAGGTTTGCCATTGTCTGCAGAGAGGTGACGACCGAACAGAAAAATTAATTCAATTGAAAAACAAAACTTTCTGTCTGAGCTGGAATTGAACCCGGGCTACCGCGGTTCCTTAGCTTAGGGGCCACGCCCTCTACCCACTAGGCTACGGCCACCAGAGTTTAAATCATACTTGATTTTAAATACAAATTCTAGTTGTTTGATAGTTTAAAATCGTTTATTGAGCTTAAGGTCGAAGTTAGAACAGTTAATTGTTCTAACGAATCTTTCCAAAGAAACAACAACAACAACAACAAAGTTTTTTCATTATGAAAAGGAAAAAAATCACTAGCTGATTTTATTGCAATTTCGGCCGTGCTAAAGGCTTCATCAGAAAT